>CM039509.1:18666060-19012309 GCA_022432975.1 Begonia masoniana
CCAAAGTCCATTCTGTCTTTCAATTATGTCGTCAATTCTGCCATCTATTTTAAACGTCCAAAGTCCATTCTGCCTTTTATTTCAAACGTCCACAGCTTTTGTTGTCCACAGATTTTGCCTTTCATTTCAAACTTTCACGGTTACTGCCTTTTATTTTAAACGTCCACAGGCTTCTGTTGTCTACTGTTTTGTTTTGCCTTTGATTTCAAACGTCAACAACTTCTGTATTTTTGTCGTCCACGGCTTCTGGACTTCTGTCGTCCACAGCTATTGCATTTTTGTCGTCCACGGCTTCTGAACTTCTGTCGTCCACAGATTCTGCATTTCTGTCGTCCACAGCTCCTGGACTTCTGTCGTCCACAGCTTCTACATTTTTGTCGTCCACAGCTTCTGCACTTCTGTTGTCCATAGCTTCTGTCATCCACTGTAGCTTCCCACTGCGTGACTTCCAGTTTACGTTTCCCATTTTATTAAGTCTTCCACTACATGTCTGTCGTCTATTCTGCCCTCGGTTTCTGTTGTCCACTCTGCCTTTTATTTAAAACGTCCAAATGCCAGAATCCTGTTTAAGTCGAAGTCAAGTCCTAGTGAAAATCCCAAAACTGTTTTCATTTCTCCCTGCCTTCTGTTTTCCTGTTGACTATTTTAATTGTCTTCCAGTCTTGAATTTCAGGGGAGGTTTTCTCTGTCAAGGTTTTAAAAGTAAAAGTTCAAAAAAAAAAAAATAGTCCACGTTTTAAAAATGTCCGGAGTGAGGCCCTTTGACCCTGATCGGGTTTGGGGGCGTCACACTTGCACTTAGGCAACTTTACCAATTCATATGTATGATCCTCATGCAAAGAATTTATTTCCTCTTGCATGACTTTTTGCCTTTGTGTCTTTTGTTCATGACACATAACAAAATAGTATGCACCACCGAATGTCTCATGTTGCATACTATAGATATCTATATGAACAAATCAAGAATCTGATGTCTCATGGAGGAGGTAGATACTCCAAAACTCAACCTTGTGAGATTTTCATGACAAACAGTGCACGCAAGTCCTCAAATTCGAGTAGCTAAAACTTGGCAAAAATTGCTTCTTGATAAGTGTATGAAATCGCTTCTCACTAATGTGACCAAGTCTCTTATGCCAAAATTCAATATCATTTGACTACTCGGTGATATTTATTTCTTCTTTCCATAACTTTGTTTGTATGTAGTAAAGAGTATGTATTTTCTTTCCTCTGTCTATAACTAGAAACCAGTGGTGAGCTTCCATTTACTACCGCCAAAATAGTTAACAAAACTTTTATCATCTAGCTTACCAGTAGATATCAAATTCAGCAGATACCTGGAACATGTTTAACATATTTCAATGTCAACTCACAGCTTGAATTGGTTTCCAGATTAATATTACCAATTCCAACAATGTTTGATGCACCATTGTTTCTTATCTCTACTCGACCATAATCACCACTAGTGTAGGATGAGAAGTATTCACCATGTGACGTAACATGATACGAAGCATCAGAATCAATAATCTAAGTACATGGTTAAAGTGTAAAATTCACACTACCTTCATCATAAGCAGTAATCACATCACCATCAACAGCAATTGCAGTAGTCTCTGTGTCACTGTTCTGCTCACTATCTTTCCCTCTGCATTGTTCTTTGTTCCATACTCTGTAACTCCTTTTCATATATCCTGGTTTTCCACAATGAAAAACATTTAATTATTTTTCCTTTCGACTTAGATCTCCCTCTAGATGAACCCTTTTTATCTTGATCTTTTCTTTGGCTTCGACCATGTCTTTTTTGTTTCTCACTAACAAAAGCACATCCACTAGAAGAATGACTCGAATCCTTTCTTCTAACTTCCTCATTAAGTATACGATCTTTAACTATATCCAGAATTAATTTACCATCTGGCGCTGAGTTGCTAACTGTATTCACAAGTGTTCCCCAACTATCTGGCATAGAACTAAACAAAAGCAAAGCATGTAATTCATCATCTAATGTGATACCCATACCCAGCAGCTGATTCACTGAACCTTGAAACTCGCTCATGTGCTCCTTGATACTACGTCCATCCACAAATTTCAAATTCACTAGCCTTTTAATTAAAAGCTTTATTCTAAATACTCCAACTTTCAAACAGTGACTCTAATTTCTTCCACATTTGATCAGCTCTAGTCTGTGTAGCAATACGGTGAAACACACTTGCATCAACCCAACATCTTATATAAGTAACACATTTTTGATGCATCAATTCCGAATCTCTAATTGTCTTGCATCTCGATCTCGTTGCATCCCCATCAATTGGCTCATGAAGATCTTTACAAAAAAACATATCTTCCATCATAGGTTTCCACATATGATAATTGTCAGACTTCAATTTTATCATGGAGCAAGAATCCTCAGCTATTTTAATTCACACAAGAAATCAAAAAATTAAAATTAAAATCACAAACTTTATTGACCGTGGTGAAATCTGAACAAACTTGACATCTAGCAATTTGGCTCTAATACCACTTGTTAGGGGAAACAGTCTATAAAATTGGATTACGCAGCAGATAAATTCATTTTTTCCTCTTTGTGTGATTAAAATAGATTATTATATCAATTGATAATACACCACAAAATAAATCAAAAAATAATGAGACACTGAATTTAACGTGATTCGACTATGTGCCTACGTCGACGGGACTAAAATCTGATTTGATCTTCCACTATTAAATAATGGGTACACAATAATCATTTCTAAAATAAACTAGAAGAAACAATAGCAAGAGCGATTAATCTCGAGAATCAATATTCTCAGCAAACAAGAGAAAAATAGAGTGATATCACCAACCGACTGACAACACAATTTGTGTGACTTTTACTTTTCAATAATTAGAATCGATAGAATTGTAGATCTCGTCGACATGAAGAATACTCTGAAATCTTGACTGAAACGGAGAAGAATCGATCGTTTCATCTTGCACACAAAGATTATAAAATTCGAAGAAAAATCCTTTTTTTTTCTTATCTTTCTCTCTAAACAAATCTCACTTTTCAAATTCTCTCTATATCTAATTTTTTTGTCTTTAATCCCATTTTAAAACTCCTTATCTCTATCTCTTTTTATTTATTTATTTTACTATATGGATGACCTCATAATAGAGGTGGAACCCACCACATATTTTATGCATTGAATTGCATCATTATTTTTAAAAGTCTATTTTGGTGAGTTGTCACCGATGAAAAACTTGACGGATTCTGTCACTAGCACGTCAGTAGTTTTACGTGTATGTATGTACGATTTACACATTTACCATTAGTGCATGATTTTTGTATTTGATGCGTGGTCTTCTTCTTGTTGATAGGTTTGATTTTTAATTTATTTGTCTTCAAGTCAACTATCATACTTAAAGTATTCATCTTATTTTTTAATATATTCAAGCGATAAACTAGATACCTGTGAATTATGTTGTCCAAATTCTATTTTAGCATTGAGTGAAAAGTTTGTTGCTTGACAGAAGTGATGGAACAAATAATAATTTTTTTACAATATCAACCTATTTTAGAGTTCAAGAGTTATATTTATATATATTATGCCATAGACTCAAAAGCTCATATTTTACTTCAATAATGAACGTAAATTTTTTACCAAAGGATTTTTTACCCATAAGTATTTTTCTTGTAAATCTTAATGTTTGTTTTTCGTTTTTATATTTGCAATTTGCATTTATTATTATTAAATATATGATAGAACTTTTCTTTAGGTCATAAGTTTTTGCTTTATTTGTTTTCAAATAGTTCTTTATTTGCGTTGCAATGCCATTATGTATGACGATGAGTCATGTAATATTCTTGTTATTGTGATTTATTAGTTTGTGATTATAAATTCTTAAGAATCTTAAATGACCTTTTGATGCTCAATACTTTTTTGATGTACCAATTGTAGAGAGTCATTTATGATGAAAGTAAAAACAGCTAACATTTCGAGTTATTCATAGAATCTGTAACCTGAGGCACTGAAACTATAACGACCCAATTTCCCAGTAAGATATTGTCCGCTCTGGGGATTGGGTCGTAGCCCAATATCCTCCTCTCACGGCTTTGTTTGACGATGACTTCCCAGTCGATCACCCAACCTGGTACTACTCTCGCCGAAGCACTTTTAACTTTGGAGTTCTTATGGGATCCATTGTCAATTGTACTCCAAAACGCGTCTTATTATCTTGGAAGGATTTTCTTACATATGTTTCATTTTCATATACCTCCTCAAGCGATGTGGGATTGTGATGACCCCCTCTCTACGACCCGGGATTCACCTACACTCGAGTCCGGGATCCACCCCGCAACCCGAGGTTTGCCCTGCAGTCGTACTCATACGTACACATCTGGGTCATCAAAATCACCTCCCCAGAGGCCTAACCCGAGTGTAGCCGAATCCCTGACTCGAGTATAGGCAAATCCCGGGTTGTAAAGAGAGGGTCGTCACAATCCCACATCGCTTGGGGAAGTATATGGAAATGAAACATATGTAAGGAAATCCTCCCAAGTTAGTAAGACGTGTTTTAGAGCACAATTAACAATGGATCCCATAAGAACTCTGAAGTTAAAAGTGCTTCGGCGAGAGTAGTACCAAGTTGGGTGACTGATTTGGAAGTCATCGCCAAACAAAACCGTGAAGGGAGGATATTGGGTTACGGCTAAATCTCCAGAGCGGACAATATCTTACGGGGAAAATGGGTCGTTATATATGGTATCAGAGTCTGTACCCAATCAAAAATGTGGCTACCGAGGACGTTGGGCCCCCGAGGGAGGTGATTGTGATGACCCAACCAGAAATGTGGCCAACGAGGACGTTGGGCCCCCGAGGGGGTGATTGTGATGACCTGAATGTGTACGTATGAGTACGATTGCGGGACAAACCTCGGGTTGCGGGGTAAACCTCGGGACCTAAGATGAGTGTAGGTGAATCCTAGACTCGAGTATAGGCGAATCCCAAGTCATAAAGGAGGTGGTCGTCACAATCCCACATCGCTTGGGGAAGTATATGGAAATGAAACATATGTAAGGAAACCTTCCCAAGATAGTAAGACGCGTTTTGGAACACAATTGGCAACGGATGACATAAGAACTCCAAAGTTAAAAGTGCTTCGGCGAGAGTAGTACCAGGTTGGGTGATCGACTGGGAAGTCCTCGCCAAACAAAGCTGTGAGGGGAGGATATTGTGTTACGGCCCAATCCCTAGAGCGGACAATATCTTACAGGGAAAATGGGTCGTTATAGAAACCATCTTTTCTACCATCTATTTTATATTTGATGCTTCAATGGTAATTAGAATATATGCCTTTTTCCTTTTCTTTGTTCAAGTTTTTGGAGAAAAGAGGTTATTCTATTTTTTGAGAATTAAGTTTCTAAACTTTTTTTGTGTGATTAAAATATTCCTTTTTGGTTGCTATCTCCATATATAAATTTCTCTCTTGATTAAAAAAATTAATTTTAATATAGTAACAAATCAATAATGTAAAGAGAAAATATAAAGAGATTGCAAACGATATGTTAATGTGGTTTGACCAAACTACCTACGTCCGTACTCCAAAGTTACTTTTTGGAGATTCATTTACCAATAACCCTTTAGTTACAAACGATTGACCTTCGAGGTGTCAACTCAACCTTCATAACTATTTCAAGGCGACATCTATCACACCCGGAGGTAGGTTGCTGAGACAAAAACGTCAGGTTGAGCGACTCGATCTTTGGAAAAGACTCGACTGCCCAACCAAGGCTAGGTTTCTTAGTGGAAGACTGAATTTACTTCACCCACAAAAAATAAGCTGAAATTCAAATAGTGATTATAAAAGAATAAGATAATGGAATACTTGAATGAATCTAATAAAAACATGCAAAAAATAAAATATCAAACACTAAATAATTTTAAACAAATGATAATTAAAGAGAATAACAACAAAGAATTCCTCACTAAGACAAAGAAAACGCTCAAGAATATAAAGAGGAGCATGAAGAAGGGGATCTACTCTTCAATGAGCAATAACAATATCAGCTTCCATGATCCTAACTTGGGAAATGGAGGGAGTCTTTGGGGTGAATGACTAACTAAGTAGAGATCAAATGCATGTAAAAATTCATTTTATCATTTTATTTCAAAAACCATGAATAGTTATAAAAATCCAGTGCATGGATTTTTAATGAAATCATTTCCCTTTCGTTTCAAAATAGGCTTAACGAGCAAAAGATTTTTATACCATTTTAAAACAGCTTCAACAAGCCATTAGTGAAGCAAGTTTAAAAACATTGTTACATACTTAGGTAGCTTAAATAAAGTAAACCCTACTGTTTTAATTAGAAAACTTCCCAGTGAAAAAGAAGAATCACTCAATGATCCCTCTGGCACATCATCATAGAAAAGTGACAAATTGTAGATCCGGTCCCACCTCATGTGTAACACCCGACATTTTCGGTCATTTAATTGTCCCTAAAATTCACTGAACGGAATAAATTCGCTATAAGTGCTATGTTCAATTTTTTTGGAATTTAGATGCCGCCAATGTATTGGTTTAAGCAAATAGGGCGAAATGAGGGAGTCTTTGGGGTGAATGACTAACTAAGTAGAGATCAAATGCATGTAAAAATTCATTTTATCATTTATTTCAAAAACCATGAATAGTTATAAAAATCCAGTGCATGGATTTTTAATGAAATCATTTCCCTTTCGTTTCAAAATAGGCTTAACGAGCAAAAGATTTTTATACCATTTTAAAACAGCTTCAACAAGCCATTAGTGAAGCAAGTTTAAAAACATTGTTACATACTTAGGTAGCTTAAATAAAGTAAACCCTACTGTTTTAATTAGAAAACTTCCCAGTGAAAAAGAAGAATCACTCAATGATCCCTCTGGCACATCATCATAGAAAAGTGACAAATTGTAGATCCGGTCCCACCTCATGTGTAACACCCGACATTTTCGGTCATTTAATTGTCCCTAAAATTCACTGAACGGAATAAATTCGCTATAAGTGCTATGTTCAATTTTTTTGGAATTTAGATGCCGCCAATGTATTGGTTTAAGCAAATAGGGCGAAACTGAGGGAGTTAAGATATACGAGGTTTTAAACGGGAATCCGAAACAAAACCAGACACTTCTTTAATGAAACTCTCTCTCTCTCTCTTTCTCTCTCCCTCTCTCTGTGCATAAAACAGCAGAGCACCCCCTCCCCCTTTAATTTTTTCCCCTTTCATTTTCTTCTTCCCTCCCCTCCCTCTTTGTGTTTCTCTCTAGGCAACAAACCATGACGACGTCGACAACGAACGGAAGCCCTCCTCTCCTCCATTTCTTCCGATTTCTTCATTTAAGGTAACCCCGTACGTTAGTTAATGAGATTAGGCTAGTTATTCATTAATTTCGTTGGATGTTTTTAGGGTTTGGGTCTATTTTATTCCAAAGCATGTTAGAACATTATTTAAGGGTTCCAATGGATAAACTAAGGAAAAACAAAGCTCGTTCGATGAAAAACAGGAATTCGATCGAAAATCAGGTCTTTGCTAGGCAGCCTACGAATTTGTAACAAGATTTTTGAAACATGTTTTATCGTCGAAAACGAATAAAAATCGAGAGAGTTACGACCGTTTGAATTTTAGCCTAAAAATAGGAGAAATTCGAGATTTTTGAATGAAAATTTGGTTATTTTAGGCTATTTGAATGAGCTTGGGTCGTATTTTACCTATTTTATTAGTTAGCATTTTTGTAACGTGGTTTATGGTTCGATTATACGTGTTATAGGTTCGTGACTCGCCGAGGAAATACGTTCAAGGCTTGCAAACTCTACGGACCTCGGGTAAGTTCATATGCATGTGTTGGCCCTTAAGACTCTACATCATGGAGGTACTAGGCTTTTACGTTGTCGGGTTTCTTGACGGGTAGATAGGTCGTTGATTACGTCTTAAGTTAGTGTTTATTTTATGTATTGTCTTGATGACTTGTCGTTTATTTTATGCTTCGAGAACTTCTCTTTTAATTATGTTATGTTTATGCACAATGTATGTTCATGCATCACGTTTTCAAGGAAAATCATACAAAATATTTTACGCACGTGATTTGAAGTTAAGAAAGATGAAAATGTAAATGTAAAGTACGGTTAAGTGTGAGACAGAGACTGGCATATGTTCTTGTCCTTCCCTGGGACTATGTAAAACTGTTCTCGCCAAGGACAACATGTATTTTATCCCTCTCTGGGACCCGGCAAAACCACTAACCAAGTCATGTATGTATCTGCGCCTGTTTCTCTATAAGCCTCACTTATACCACATGTCCACTTGAATGTAAATGTAAAGTAATATTCATGTTTTTGAAACGTTCATGCATAGCATGTTCATCATTTGCATTATATGATCTTATTGAGCTTTAGGCTCATTAGTTGACCTCTATGATGTAGGTACAGATCTTACGGATCGTACGAATGAGGACTCAGAGCCTCAGGCCGATGTGTAGGTGCAGTTGGTTGGACGAGCTTGCGGGGGTTGGTTGCCACAGTCACACGTATTTTGACTCGTAGGTGAAGTTTTGAGGTGTATGCCACATTTGTGTAGTCTTAGTTATTATCCTTTTGAAAAAATATTGGAACTTTTTGGACTATTAGGTTGTGCATGGATACATTCGGTTTTTAGATCGATCCATGCAGTTTGATTTCTTAGATTCCGCCACGTTTTCTAACACGTTTTGAGCTACATTTTTTAGTCGTGTTTTTGAAGTATTTTACGTTTAGAAAGGTAGGGAAAGGTTTTAGGTAAGTTTAATGTGAAGTGTAGGTGGATAAAATGTGGAAAATGTTGAAGTGGGAGAAAAAGGGGCGAAGTGGGTGCGTTGGGGGCGTTGTGCGCGTGCAGGGGTCGCGCTGGGTGTACAGGATGCACGCACAAGGCACACGCAATCGATCAATCATGGCCAAGGGCTGATCGATTGGCGTTATGTCTAATTTTAGTCGGGGAACCAGAGCGCTCGCCGATCGATTTCGCTTGGGTGCGATCGATTGGCTGTGGTACATGGTCGTCGCCAAGGAGGGCGCCGATCGATCGGCTTCCCAGAGCGCGCCACCTGGGCGCTGTGCATACCAGGGTGGGTGGCGCGCGTGCTGGATGTGTGCCACATGTGCGATGGCCGTGCAACATGGGTGCGCAATGGCTGCGCGACACACTCTCCCAGTGAGCGTGCTCTGCATGTCAAGTGCACCAAATCCATTTTTTTTCAAGTTTTGATTTTTAAACACGTTTCAACCCAACGTTTCGTGATACTTCCAAAACGTATTTTCTGAACATTTTTCCACGCATTTTAACGATTTAAAAGACCCAAAAACCGAGTCAACATTTTACCAAAAATGATTTTAGGCTCAATTTAGAGTTTTAAAAAGTCAAAAAATTTCTACGTCCAAAATGTCCAAGCTTAGAGTCAACGTTACATAAAGTACCGTGGCGGCCCTGCGGGGCTGGGGTTGTCACAGTTATGGTATCAAAACACCTGGGTTTTAAAAGCGGTTCTGTAGATTGTCTGACTGTGCAATCCGCCATTTGCGATCGCTCCATCAAGTGTAAGTGTTTAAGTTTCCGTACAAGTTTTAGTTTATTAAATTAAGTTTATTATTATGTATAAGATTTTCTTAGAATGGTGAGATGCCGACACAGAGGAGCTGACGAGAGGGATTTTAGTGTCCGGCAATTGACAGAGCTTGTTGCTCGTCAATCCCGGCAATTCGAAATGTTAATGATCGGGAGAGATTTTGGGAATTCAAGCTTGAGTACTTCAGGGGACCATAGTGATGAAAATTTTAGACGACTCCGACCTCCAACGTTCGATGGAGGACTTACGGATCCGGTCCACACCGAGGAGTGGATTCAAACGATGGAAGATTTGTTTGACTTTGTTAAGGTAAAAGATGTAGAGAAGGTCTTTTATGTCGCGTTGCATCTCGAGCGTGACGCAAAACTTTGGTGGGTCACCATCCAGACCACGACTAATGTGGGGGAAATGTTGTGGGGACCATTCAAGAATTTGTTTTGTGAAGAATACTTCTACAATGTCGTTTGGGCAAATAAGATATCAGAGTTTACCCAGCTTCGACAGACAGGTTCGGTAACAGACTATGTTAGAGAGTTCGAAGCGCTAACCCATTTTGTCAGCCATCTAGAGAGGGAGAATAAAAGCAAGATATACCATTTTGTGCAATGACTAAAGGAAGAAATTTATAGAGGCGTGAAGATATCTGGAGTTCAGGACATCTCATATACGGAAGTTGTTGTCAAATCTTTTGAGGTAGAAGAAATAGAACTTAAGAATAAAAATCAAAGGGAGTCCATTGAGAGGTTCCTCAGGGGTTTTCAACCACACCATGGAGAAGAAAGGCAACAACCAATGAGGGGAGTAAAAAAGATTGACAAGGAAGATATTGAACGAAGTCGACTGAAACGTATACAAGGACCTTTGCACAAACCACAATGCCCATGGTGTAAGAAAAACCATTTCGGTAAGTGTAAAGCAGGTTCGAGCCGATGTTTCAAATGTAATGAAGAATGTCATATCGCCTATAATTGCCCAAGATGGATTAAGGGCCCGGCAATAGTTGCACCGGAGGTTGCGACTCGCAGCAAACCCGTTGGTACCGAACCACCAGCGGGAAGATCAGGTACAATTTTATAGTGTTGGTTAATGAAATAAAGAACGTTAAAATAGAGATGTAGTTTAGAATGAGGATTTAAAGTGATTTAATTGGATATTGCCTTAATGTGAAATAAGTATTGATATATGATTTGTTACCTTGTTGTTAGATTATGGGTTGATAGGATTATTGTTGTTGGGAGGTGGATGGGAAGTACTTAGGATTATTCTTATTATAACTATTATTTTTCCTTTAAGTGAAAAGATCTACTAGATTAAAAGGTTCCTTGGGGTGAAGATAAATTTAAGGATAGCTAGCTCATGGGTAGAAGGATGACCTCAATAACATGACGCCCGTAAGATATATGTTTACCCTACAAGATATTGTTAAAATGCTCAAAAGTTGGATTTCGTTTGGGACATATTGACTCGAGAACTATGATCGATTGCAGGGTCGAGGACCCGACGTTCGAATCCATATTAGAATAAAAAAACCAAGTGTATGAAGTGTCAGAATACAAGATAGGTACAGACTGATGCTCCCGAGGTAACAAATAGGGTCGTATGATCAAGGACTACTCGATGTAGTAGGGGCGCTAGACGGAAGTTTTTCCAAGGATTTTGCTCTTATAGAATTCGGTGTCGCTTACCAATTTACAGAGAGCTCAGGTACGATGTTAATTTAGGATGAGGAGGAATGTGTTAGAATACTTAAGGGAGAATGATTGTAAGAGAAACTAAGAGAAAGAAGAATGTTATAACGTACCCTATGATATAGTGAGATGATTTAAGGAGAGCCAAGTAGTTATCTCATAATTTTCTTTAATTGAAGCTAAGTACACACTATAAAACTAAGTAGTTAATATTCAAAATTTTTATAAGTGGACAATTAGAGTTGAAGTGATAACCATTAGGTAAAGTACGTGGGTTACGTTCTGGTGCGATAGTGGTGAGAATATAGTAGGTTAAATATAGGATGATGGGGGACCTTAGAAAAAAAAGGGGTTAAGCATCAAGATGAATGACCTAGTGTAACTGTGATGAATTGTGAACACTTAGAATTTTGTTACTATAGGGGAAGACTTAGCGAAGTTAAGGGTGATCAATAAATAGTAGATGCGTTAGACATTTGGTGCTGCTTGATCAGAGTATATGGAGCAAAAATATAAGAGTTAGAACTAACTCAAAGGCCTAAATGCATTAACTAATCAGAGAAAAGTTTAGCACCTTAGATTGAAAGTCATGTTTAAAGGTTTAGTACAACAGGTGCAATGGTTGGAAGGGATGACGATTCGACATGAGTGAGTATCAATTATAGAAAAATGTAACGAGTAAGAGATTGCGAAATTTTTGGGTTTAGGAGTATAAGAGATAAGTTGTGAGTCTATAGTTGATACAATTTAAGTTGAGAACCACAAACATAAGGCTTACCTCCAAGATGGAAGTAGAAACATCAGTGTTCGAGAAACTAGGAAGGTAAACCTTAATGAAGTGATGTTTCTAAATTTTTGAAAATATAAGGACAAGATTGGGAGGAGATATTTAAGTGCAAAACTATTTATACGATCCAGCTTACAAATGGACCACGATCTTAGGATAGTAGCAACTTTAGCTCCCAGTTGGACCCATTGAGACCTTGAAGGTATTTTCGATGATATAGCTGGTGAAAAATGGAAATGGGGACTTTAGGCGAGGAATCTGCCCTGAGTTAGTTATCGAGATTGGTGAAATGCCTGAGGAAGTGTGTGACTTAGGATACCATTGATGAAATAGTTATGGGAGATCATTACTAGAGAAAATGTGCAAATTGATTTGGTGTACATTACGACTAAGAGTAAAGTCGATGAATTTACGCAGAAGTTTGAGTTACAGCCCAGGAATTAGTAGAAATCTTTAGACGATAGTCAATCCAAATGATGTTAGGAAGATTAAGTATGACTATTATCTAAAGGTATAACTGAGGAAAACGTTGATTTAGGAAAAACTTTCAAATTAACTTTATTAAGAGATTGGGGATTTGGAATGAGCTTTGATCAAGGAATATAAAATGATCGTAGAGAGAGAAATAAAGTTAAACGCAAGGACATTTAGGAACTAAGAATTTAAGGTATACACTTTTCGAAAGAAGTTTGGGTATGAAGCAATGAAAAGTGTTATGTCAATGTATTTCACGTGTCCATGTTGGGAAAATGCGTGCGTGACTCTACCCACACTGTAGAAACAGTGAACATAAAGATCCAACCGACATTGACATATGGAAAAGACCATTGCGGATCCTAGAATTTACAGTCCAAGTGCTACGCAAAAAAGAGATTCCATTGGTAAAGGTTTTATGGCGCAATCATAATGTGGAGGAAGCTACTTGTGAGAGACAACATGATGTAATAGATAAGTATCTGGAACTAAATGTCTAAGCAAATTTTGGGGATAAAATTCTGTTAAGGTTGGTGGGATGTAACACCCAATATTTTTGGTCATTTAATTTTCCATAAAATTCACTAAACAAAATAAATTCGCTATAAATGCTATGTTCATTTTTTTTGGAATTTGGACGCCGCCAATGTATGGGTTTAAGAAAATAGGGCAAAACTGAGGGAGTTAAAATGTATGAGGTTTTAAACGAGAATCTGAAACAAAACTTGACACTTCTTTAATAAAATTCTCTCTCTCTCTCTCTCTCTCTCTCTGCGTAAAACAATAGAGCACCACCTCCCCCTTTAATTTTTTTCCCCTTTCATTTTCTTCTCCCCTCCCTCTCTGCGTTTCTTTCCAGCGATGAACCACAACGACGCCGACGACGACGATGAACGGAAGCCCTCCTCTCCTCCGTTTCTTTCGATTTCTTTGTTTAAGGTAACGCCGTACGTTATTAACGAGTTTAGGCTAGTTATTCGTTGATTTTGTTAGATGTTTTTAGGGTTAGCGTCAATTTTATTCCAAAGCATGTTAGAACGTTATTTAAGGGTTCAAATGGATAAAATAAGGAAAAACTAAGCTCGTTCGATGAAAAATGGGAATTCGATCAAAATTGTCTTTTTACTAGGCAGCCTACGAATTTGAATTCTATGGTCGTTACCGGCTTGCTTTTTAAAAATTAATGATTTCATGTTAAACTAGATGTAATGAGGTTTCCGAAACATGTTGAATCGTCAAAAACGGACAAAAACTAAGAGAGTTACGACCGTTTGAATTTTAGCCTAAAAATTGGAGAAATATGAGATTTTTGAATGGAAATTTGTTTGAATTTGAAATTCGGTTATTTTAGGCTATTTGAATGAGCTTGGGTCGTGTTTTACCTAGTTTATTAGTTAGCATTTTTGTAACGTTGTTTATGGTTCGATTTTACGTGTTAGGGTCGTGACTCACCGAGGAAATACGTTCAAGGCTTGCAAATTTTACGGACCTCAGATAAGTTCATACGCATGTGTTGGCCCTTAAGGCCTTACATCACGGAGGTACTAGGCTTTTATGTTGTCAGGTTTGTTGACGGGTAGATAGGTCGTAGATTATGTCTTAAGTTAAGTGTGTTTGTTTTATGTATTGTCTTGATGACCTGTTGTTTATTTTATGCTTCGAGGACTTGTCTTTTAATTATGTTATGTTTATGCACAATGTATGTTCATGCATCACTTTTTCAAGTAAAATCATGCAAAATATTTTGCGCACATGATTTGAAGTTAAGAAAGATGAAAATGTAAATGTAAAGTACGATTAAGTGTGGGACGGGGACTGGAATATGTTCTTGTCTTTCCCTTAAACTATGTAAAACCGTTCTTGCCAAGTACAACATGTATTTTATCCCTCTCTAGGACCCGACAAAACCACTAACCAAGTCATGTATGTATGTGCGCCTGTTCTTCTATAAGCCCCACTTATACCACATGTCCACTTGAATGTAAATATAAAGTAATGTTCATGTTTTTGAAACATTCATGCATAGCACGTGCATCCTTTACATTATATGATCTTACTGAGCTTTAGGCTCATTAGTTCAACTCTATGATGTAGGTACGGATCGTACGGATGAGGACTCAGAGCCTCAGGCCGATGTGTAGGTGCAGTTGGCGGGACGAGTTTGTGGGGGTTGGTTGCGACAGTCAGGCGTATATTGACCCGTGGGTGACGTTTCGAGGTGTATGTCATGTTTGTATAGTCTTTTGTGATTTTGTGTAGATGTTTTAAAACTGTTGTCTAGGTAGTTATCCTTTTGAAAAACATATTGGAACTGTTTGGGCTATTAGGTTGTGCATGGATACATTCAGTTTTTAGATCGATCCATACAGTTTGATTTCTTAGATTTTGCCACGTTTTATTACATGTTTTGAGCTACGTTTTTGAGTCGTGTTTTTGAAGTATTTTACATTTAGAGAGGTAGGGAAAGGTTTTTGCTAAGTTTAATGTGAAGTGTAAGTGGATAAAATGTGGAAATTGTTGAAGTGGGAGAAAAAGGGGTGAAGTGGGCGTGTAAGGGGTGCTGTGCGAGCGGGCGGGTTGCGCTGGGTGTGCAGGATGCCTCCGCAGGGCACGCGCAGCCGATCGATCGTAGCCGAGGTCCGATCAATTGGCGTTATATCTGATTTTAGTAGGGGAACCAGAGTGCTCGCCGATCGATTGCTCGTGGTCGTGATCGATCGGCTGTGGCACATGGTCGGCGCCAGAGACGGCGCCGATCAATCGACCCTGGGGGCAAATTGATCAGCTGCCCAGCGCGCGCCACCAGGGCACTGCGTGCACCCGGGTAGGTGGCGCGCTCTGGATGTGTGCCGCGCGCTCGACGGTAGCGCGCCGCATGTCAAGCGCACCAAATCCATTTTTTTTCAAGTTTTGATTTGTAAGCACGTTTCAACCCGACGTTTCGCGATACTTCTAAAACGTATTTTTAGAACATTTTTCCACGCATTTTAAACGATTTAAACGACCAAAAAACCGAGTCAACACTTTACCGAAAATGACTTTAGGCTTCAATTTAGAGTTTTAAAAAGTCAAAAAATTTCTACATCCAAAATGTCCAAGCCTAGAGTCAACGTCACGTAAAGTCACGTGGCGGCCCTGCGGGGTTGGGGTCGTCACATCACGAACCAGAAAAAACCTAAAAAGTGACGGTGATTCAAAGATCCAACGACGTCGCCCATGCTACTAGTGAGTAACTCAACAATAGTACAACCCGTTAATCAAAGGGTGGCTAGAGAACGAGTTAGTGACAACACTACCCACGTAACGTCCACTGGTGGCCAGCCAACCTCTAGCACGACACGACCTGACATATCAAATAAAAACACTACGGCCAAGTTTAGAGATTCGAAACTCATGAAGCACGTCATCACCGCTCTATTACCCATTTTGCAACGTATAAACAAGCAACCTTCATTTAACATACGGTGCATACAATCTAACTTTGGTTGCTTAGCTAGATACTTTAACACCCGAAAATCTCCTGCAACGTACATAGCCCTAAATTAGGTTATATATGAGAGTTTAACGTTAATCCTAGATTTAGGCTAAGTATAAGAGTTAGAGAGTGAAAGTTGGAATTGAAAAACCATAAAGTAGATGAGGTTTAGTGTATTATTAGTTAGAAATAAAGAAAAAGTAAAGAAAAGAAGAGAATGAGTGCTTAAGGAGGAAGCTTCCACGTTTGACTAGAGAAAAAAGAATGGAGAGGTTACTTTCCAAAATTAAAAAACTTGGTGGTAAAATTTTAAAGAGGAAAGGTGGAGGTTTAAATGTTAAAATCATTAAAGTGTATAAGGGAAAAAACCCTTGTTTCTCCTCTTCCTCCTCCCACGAAAATTTGTAGCCTCCATTAAAGATTCTGCACCTTCTTTCCATCAAGTTTAACAAGGATTTTGTGGTAAGTTTTAATGGGTTTTAGGTTGCATGCAAATCTTTGGTAGTTTTAGGTGTTTTGGTGGTGTTTTGAGTGAGTTTGGTTGGAGTTTAGGAAACCCTAAGTGTGAGCTCCGAATTTTTGGTTTCCTTTGCTGATTTTCTTGCTACTTTTGATGGTTTAAACATTAGAGAGGTTGTTTTAGGTTGATTATGTAGATAGATTACAGAAGTGGTGGATTTTTGTGAAAAACCAGTTTTTGGATCAACGTTGCCGATTTTGTTAGGTGCAGAATTCGATCTGCCATGCTCTTTTGTTTAGTAAAATGAATTAATTCAATGGATAGTAGACATGTAGAGGTTTACGGAATGAGTTGGATTGTTGAAATCCAATGAAAAACGAGTGAGTTATGGCCGATTGAAGTTTGGACACTAAAAATGAGGGAATTTCTGGATTTAGGGTGTTTTGTTTTAAAAGTGGTTTAATTTGTTGTTAGATTTAGTTTAGGCATTCCTTAGAATTCCTAGAGTGTTACTAAGTTAATTCTCTATATATGCTAGGTTAACGAGTGAGTGATTTGTGTACTCGGATTAAGCCAAATACGTGCGGAGAATACAAGTAAGTAGAGGAGTGTGTGTGTTTTGCCTTCGGGCCTACACCATGGAACGGTAGGGTTGTTTGTTTGTTTATTTGGTTATTTTATTTTGTGTTGGAGCATTGTATTGACATGCATCATGGTTTTGAACTATGAAAAAATACGAGTTTTAGCATGACTTTGAAATGTGAGCATGAAATGTAACAAGATAAAAAGAACTGTAACTTGGTCTTGAGTAGAGCTGCCTCGTTGGGGATTAGTGCTTGGGTGTAGCACCCCGAGAGGGCTTCTACGAGAGAAGCACTGCTTAAGATACGTAATGTGTCGTGAGTATGAACGCCTCGAGGTTAACGTGCGAGAGAAAGCACTAGAGGGTTCTACGATCGATGTGGGAGGAGATCGTGTATGGCTGTCCTAGATGGTTATGGGACGTGTGCTGTCCGGTCTTGCTTTGCTGGGTCAAGGCGTGGCCATCCTAGACTGTTATAAGATGTGTGCCTACTTGATCCACACGGCCTGGTGAAAGATTAATGGAATGAGAATGAAATGAACATAACAGAGAGTTTAGAAACTGCATGTGTTAGGGTTGAGTGTGCATTATGTTTTGTTTACATTCATTATTCCCTACTTACTAAGCATTAGGCTTATGTTTTGTGTTCTATAGTGTAGGTGACAACGAGCTCTCAGGTGAGCTTTATGAGGAAGGTCAAGACTAGGACGCAGTCGGCAACACATGTTGTATGCTGGTGCAGGCAGTTGTTAGGGCGTCTTAACCGTGGTGTGTCTGGGAGGTGTGGTAGCTGGTAGTTGAGATTTTGTCTGTATGTATAACTCTTTTTGGTGTGTTCTGGACATATTGTATAAAACGATGGTGACATGCCTCAGTTAGCATGCAAAAAGAAATCTAACAAATTCTCTTGCATTAACTAATTCCCCTACTTATTACGTATTCTCTCTTTTTGTAGGAATATTTATGAGGAAGGATTGCACTTGGAGCACAAGGAGAAAATCACCAAGTGCCCTATGGGAATTTGTCTTCCCGGCCCTCTAAATGTGTAATTTTTATTTCAAACTTATTTGGCATACATTCTCATTTATTGTATGGATTATATATTTGCATCATGCATTAGATTGTGTGGTTAGGGTTAGATGTATGTTGGTGGATTATGGGTTGAAGAATTTCAACTCAAATATTCAAGAAAAAAACCTACAACAAATGGAGCCCAAAGGAAGCCATGGCCCAAAGAAGAGCCCACATTTAAAGGTATGATTTTGCAGGTACAAGAGTTAGTGGAAACATGGATTGATGACTTGGCAAATTCTCAACCATTGGCTAAGCAATGGCTCGATTTTAAGGGGAAATTACAACAGGAGGGGCGCACGGGCAAGTGAGATGAGGCGCACGGGCAGCTGGAAGGATCGCCGTCCTGGTGCTGGTTGCACCAATCAGCGCGCGCGTCCAGGATCGCTGATATGGCGCTCGCGCGTGTGGCAGAGCCTGGTTGGCTGGGCAGCGCGCGCGACTTGAGATCTCCCCACCATCCGATCTTGAATTCATCCAAGGGTCATTAATTACTCTTCCAATCCATGCCAAATTCTAATCCACCCTAAGATTTCTATAAATTCATAGCATTGGTGCATGTTTAAGAACTTTTGCCAAATTAATAAAATAACTCTTTTTCTTTCAAAGCTTTGCTTTGGTTTTCCTTGGTTTTTTGAATCAAATGGAGAAACCCTCCATTATTAGCCTAACTTCGGGTTGCTAGGTTAATTCTTAACTATTCCCTCGCCTTTTCCAACGGGATTAGGAGTTGAGGATGAAAACCTAGGCCCTAGGTGGTCGGTTTTCCTTCGGGAAAATCGTGTATTCAAAAAGCCTAACATTAGATAGCTCTTTGAATCTGCCGAAAGTATTTCCATTTACTTGCTTTCCATCACATTTTCACACACTTCAGTTTTATTTTCTTGTCATTTTCTTCTTCATTTTTGCATCATCTCTCTCCATGGTTTCATCCATAATTTCCTTCATCTTTCTCTTCATTTTTCTTCTATGTTTCATACCTTCATCTTGGATACACCCCTCGGCCATCCTTGGCACACACCATCACCTCATATTTTCTTTACATTTATTGTCATTTTAGTCCTTGTTCTCGGCCATATACACAACGACACACCCGAGCACTCTTTTGATTATTTTGTGGGTAACACACGGACCCTTCTCTAGGGGATCCCGTGTCAGTTGGTTTTCAGGATTTTGGTTTTAGAAAATTAAACGTTATGCTGCTCAGTTTTTCCTAAATGAAATGAATGAAACGATGTTTGTTTCCTCAATTTTTACATTTCTGCTGTCATTTTCGAGTCGTATACTCAGGATATTCACGTGTCAAGAAGTTGAAAATGTTGGAAAAAGGTTTTGGTAAGTTGTAGGTGATTTGGTTGGGTGAAATGTGAAGGAAAATTGAGAAACGAGAAAGAATGGTGTATGTGGTGTGCTGGTGGCCGAGGAGGAGGCACGCAGGGCGGGGAAGGGTGCGTGCTGGCGCTGGTGTGGTGTGTGCAGCAGGCGCGCGATGCGCTACTAGGGAGCGCGCGATGCGCTACTGGGGAGCGCGCAGTGCCTAGCGCCGATCGATCGACAAGATTGTCATTTTTACTCAGGCAACCCGAAAGGTCGCCGATTGATCGCCTTGGGGGCGCGCGGGTTGTGTAACACCCGGTTTTACGGGTTTTCGATTTTTCCCCATATAAAGGCATTTTCGTAAAAATGGTAAATTAAATCCGTTTTACGAATGAGAAGTTTTGTTAGAGCCCCAGCGATGAATTGTAATATTTGGTGAGATAAGAAAATTTGGAGAAACCGAAACGATAGGCTAATTAACGAAATAAGTGAGGATTTAGTATTGAGGGGCAAAAAGGTAATTGCCATGAGAAATTTTATAAAAACACCTAAGTGTTTTGTCTCCTCCCATGTTCTGCTTCATTCTCCAGAGAAGAAAAACTCTTCTCCCTTGTGCAGTCTCCCCTCCCTCACGTATTCTCTCCTCCGGCGACGAAGCTTTTGCTCCAGGGACTCGTCCTTCACGTTTCTTCTCCGAAATCACTCCCTAGGTAAGATTCTATAGCTTTCGGATGCTAGTTTCCACTTTTTGGGTTGTTAAACGATTAGGATTTTGTTAAGATTTTCGTAAAAATTGTCAGGTTTTGTTAGAAACGGTTAGATATTGTTGAATTGGCGATTATTGGACGTAATTAGTTGATTTAATATGGATTGTTGAAGTTTTTGTGGTTGGAGAGCTTGGAAAACTCCATTAATGGAGGTTTATGAATCTTGAGCTCGAATTTCTCGACGAAAAGCCTGAATGAGTTTAATTAGAGTTTTAGGAAATTTTGCCTTAACTAGGGGTTTCGTTAGTTTCGGAAACTCGATGGTTTAGACACGATTTTAATATGATTATTGTGAAATATTCTAGGTGAACGACGCTCGTGGACGAAGCTCGGCTTTCTAAGGACAACAGGTAAGTCTTCGTGTAACACCCAGAAAATTTCGATCATGTGCGTAGCCCTAGGTTAGGTTAATGTTAAGTGATGAAGGGTTCAAAAGTAAAGCAAAGAGATGGAAAGAAATGTTGACAAGTCAAAACCAAAAGGGATTGAAAAGTCAAAATTGTTATTAACCAATAGAAAGGAAGGAAATAAATAAAATAAAAATTAAAAGAGAAGTGAAGGAGGATGCCATTCACGTTGGAGAGAATGCAAAGTGATAAGGAGGGGATTTGTATCAAAATGAGAAATTTAGTGGTAAAAATCAAAAAGTAAAAAGTTGTGTGATTTTATAAAATGGATGGGTTTAATTGTAAAATGGAAAACACCTATCTTCTTCCTCCTTTCAACCCACAAAATTTGCAGCAAGCTTTAGGGTTTCTCCATCATCTTTTCTTCAAGCTTTTCAAGAGATTAAGGTGAGCTTTTGATTGAGTTTTTGGTTTATTACATTTAGGTGTTGATTTGTGGTAGTTTTAAGGTGTTTTTGGAGAGTTTGGTTAGGGTTTGGAAAACCCTAACCATGAGGTCTAAATTTTTGGGTTCACATGTTAGTTTTCTTTTCAAATTTCATGTTTTAGTTATTGGATAGATTAGTTTAGGTGGTTTATGGAGTTAGAATGGTGATTTGGTGGAAGTTGTGAAAAACTGGTTTTGTGGAGTAAGAACACCGGTTATGTTTTGTGCAATCCGACTTAGCCAAGGTGTTTGTTAGTTAATTTGATGATTTCAATGGATAGTAGACGTGTAGAGGTTTACAGATTGGGGTGGCACGTCAAAATCCGTTGAAAAACGAGGAAGTTATGGCCGTTCGAATTTGGATGTTGTTAACTTTGGGTAAAACTCGGGTTTTGTGTTTGAGAGTGCAATTTATTTTAGGTGTTTTTGGAGAGTTTGGTTAGGGTTTGGAAAACCCTAACCATGAGGTCTAAATTTTTGGGTTCACATGTTAGTTTTCTTTTCAAATTTCATGTTTTAGTTATTGGATAGATTAGTTTAGGTGGTTTATGGAGTTAGAATGGTGATTTGGTGGAAGTTGTGAAAAACTGGTTTTGTGGAGTAAGAACACCGGTTATGTTTTGTGCAATCCGACTTAGCCAAGGTGTTTGTTAGTTAATTTGATGATTTCAATGGATAGTAGACGTGTAGAGGTTTACAGATTGGGGTGGCACGTCAAAATCCGTTGAAAAACGAGGAAGTTATGGCCGTTCGAATTTGGATGTTGTTAACTTTGGGTAAAACTCGGGTTTTGTGTTTTGAGAGTGCAATTTATTTTAGGTGTTTTTTAGTTTTAGTTAGAAAATCCCTTAGACTTTATTGGTGACTTATCAAGTTAAGTTTTCATTATTTTAGGTCGTCGAGAGCAATTGAAAGCCGAGCAATCATGTAAGTAGTGGATTGCTTGTGTTTTGCCTTCGGGCCTACACCATGAAACGATAGGGAATTATTTGTTTGTTTGCTTGTTTGGTTGTTTTGTTTCGTGTTGCGCTGTGTTGTTTTGTTTCGTGTTGTGTTGCATATATTTGAAACATGCATCATGAGTTACATTACGCTAGATACGAGTGTTTGCATTGTTTGGCATTGTGAGCGTGAACCGTAATCAGATAAAGTGAATGGTAAAAGAAATTATTCTTGATTGGAGTGACTTGTCGGGAACAAGTGCTGGTGTGTAGCACCCCGAGGGGATCTCTATGAGAGATGACCGGCTAAAAGACGAAATGGTGGTTCTGGGAATGGTCGTCCTGTACGATTATAGGATGTGAGCTTACCTGATCCACACGGCTTATGAAATGACCGACTAAAATACGTAATGGTGGTTCTGGGAATGGCCGTCTTGTACGATTATAAGATGTGAGCTACCCGATCCACACGGCTTATGAAATGATTAAAGCAACGAACAGCAAATAAGCACAACTGAGTGATAGAAACTGCATGTGTTAGGTTTGATTGCATTGTGTTGTCGCATCCGTTATTCCCTACTTGCTAAGCATTAGACTTACGTTTTGTGTTCTATGGTGTAGGTGACGAGATTTACTCATGTGAGGCAGATGAGACAGCCCAGGACTAGGAAGCAGTTGGTGATGCATGGAGTATGCCGGTGCGGGCTATTGTCAGGGCGTCACGACCACTTCCTCGGGTAGTTGTTGGAGTTTGATGTAGAAAGTTTTGTAAGTATTTATGGATTATTGTCATCAGTGTTTTGAGACTGGTTTGTGTATAAATACTGGTAGTTTGAAACTATATGTTTTCCGGTTTTGGTTTATAGAATTTTAGGCGTTATGCCGCTCGTTTTGGTTTTAAAACAAACGACGTCGGGTTTAGTTTCTCTATTTTTCTTTATTACCGTTTTAAGTCGATTTTTGAAGATTTTTACAGGACACGGAGTTAAGGGTGTCAGGATCGTGTGGTAAAAATTTTAGAATTTTTGGAGGTGTTTGGCTCGATGAAAAATGAAGAAAAATAAAATTTTTTTTATTTTTTTTTCTATTTCCAAAATATTTTAACCCGACCTTTTTTGACGTATTTTAAACGTATTTTACGCACGTTTTCTGAAGGTTCAAAAAACCCAAAAATCAAGTCGTAAATTTATCAAAAATTATTTTAAACGTCATTTTAAACACGGTTTGGGTTAGCAAAGTAGCGCACCGAGCCGGGGCGGGTTCGGGGGCGATACACTTCGTGACTCTCTTGGCCGATTGGCCTACACCATAGGATTAGTAGTTGATTGTGGACTTGGAGATTTTATTTTTTTAGTGTAGGTTGGATGGGTAGTTTATGATAATTGTGATACTAGAATGTTCTTTTCTTTAGGTTTCGTGTTCTATTTTATGCTTTTCTTACGTTTAGTGTATCGTACATGTCCATGCATCTTGGTTTTCGAATAAACATAGAAAATGAATTTCCGCACTATGTTTTCACGAAAAGGAAATGAATAGCGAAAAGGTAGGAATGTTTATGAAAAGGAAATGAATAGCAAAAAGGTAGGAATGTATATGAAAATGAAATGAATAGCAAAAAGGTAGGAATGTATATGAAAAGGAAATGAATAGCGAAAAGGTAGAATGATTGCATGATTTTACGAACAGCATACACATAGCATGCATTTTTATTTATGAAGTTTACTGAGTCTTTAGCTCATAGAATGTCTCTATGGTGTAGGTGAATTTGAAACAGGTGAGGATGACATTCCTTCACCAAAGTATGAGCAGGTTGAAGGAGGATGGCCCGTGGGAGTGCGCTGGGCAGTCGAGGCGTATTTTGACCCGTGGGAGCAACGGTTAGGTATTTTGAGGATTTTGTGTTGATTGGTAAGTTAGGTGTAGATGATATAGAAAAATGTATAGATGACTCATTTTAGGATGCTTGGTACATGGATAGTGTACATACTGACGTTTTGATGAAATGAATTTGATGATAATGCTTTTATGTGCAATTTGGATGATTTAGAGTTGAGCCATTGTTTTGAGACAAATGTGTTGTTTTAGGTCGGTTTTGATGATTTCAGGATTGAGAAGTTTGGTTTATGGATGGATATTTTGAGGATGTTTATTAAATTGTGATGTGTGTGGTGTGCAGGGTAGTAAAGTTAAGTGTACTGATGGGGGCTACTTCGACCGATTTTAAGTGTGAATCGGTCAGGGTTGTCGACCCCAATATATTAGAGTCATTTTTAGGAAATTTAGTTAAGTGTCGTCAACCGATTTTAAGTGTGAATCGGTCAGGGTTGTCGACCCCAGCATATTAGAGTCATTTTGAGGAAATTTAGTTAAGTGTCGTCGACCGATTTTGGCCAGTGTTGGACCAGTTGAATCGACCGATTTGGCCAGTGTTGACATTGACTGATTTTGGCCAGTGTTGACATCGATCGATTTTGGCCAGTGTTGACATCTACCGATTTTGGCCAGTGTTGACATCGACCGATTGGAAGGAAATGAATTTCAATAATTTTAAGACGTCGACCGAAAACCGATAAGAAGTGTTATCTGCAAAAGGCAGTTCGTCGACCGATTGTTTTCTGTAGTTGGGCTGAGACAGTGGCACGTGATGGTTGCGTCAACCGAAGATTACGTCGACCGAACCCCTGTTTGTTGTTTAGCATTTATTTTAATTAAGTAAAATTTTAATACGAGGGTTCCACACATGGTACGTCTTCCCCTGAACGAAGTTTATTGTTTTTAAAATGAACACGACTAAGGGACTGAAGTAAAAGTTCAAATTTTACGAGATTTTTAGGAATGGTTAAAAGGTGAAATTAAGGGACGTTACAGATATGGTATCAGAGCTCCCAGGTTTTAAAATCGGTTCTGTAGACTGCTCAACTGCACAGCCACTATGCGGATATCCTTCATCAACTATAAGTACGTTTATAAGTTTTATTTGATTTTGATTTCTTAGAATTATTTGTTTAATTTTATAGGAAGTATAAAATGGTCCGAGGTAAAGACGCCAGGGATGAAGCCCTGGATACGCTTACGGATTTGCTGGACCGTCAAACCCAGCATATGGATAGGAAAGCACAACAAATCGAAAGGCTAGTAAACTGTGAGGATCTTGAAGCCCGAGAAGTAATTGATCCAAACCATCGTGGCATGGAGAGATTCCCCCCCGTTTTCAACGGACAGTCATCGGACCCCTCATTAGCCGAAGAGTGGATCCGAACTATGGAGGATATGCTGGAGTACGCTGGGATAGAGAATGAGAATAAAGTTTCCTACGTCACCTTTTATTTGGCGTTGGATGCCCGATTTTGGTGGGAATCAATCAAGGCAACAACCGATATGGCAGTTATGACATAGGAACGGTTCAAGACCGTGTTTTACGATAAATACTTCAACCGTACGGTGAGGGCGGTTAAGAGAACAGAGTTTATGCAGCTGAAGCAAACAGGTTCAGTTGCGGAGTATATTCGGAAGTTCGAGGCCTTGTCTCGGTATGCACCGAGTCTGGTGAATGATAACGAGGATAAGGTGCACCAATTTATGGACGGGCTGAATCCAAAAATTCAGAAGAATATTATAGTGTCAGGGATTCTAGATGTACTGTACTCAGATATTGCAGCAAGGGCTTTGGACTTCGAGGCTGCACAGTCGACTTGTGTTAAGCCAAGGGAGCCAGCTAAGGGCTTCTTTCGTGAGATCCAACCCCGAGATAGAGACTGGCAGCCACAAGGACAACGACAGCAACAACAAAGAGGTGTTAAAATGAGGTATGAGGGAAACAATGACCAAGGCAATTGAAAGCAGGTGCAAGGAGCTATCCAGAAGCCCCTGTGCCCTAAATGCCAAAAGGAGCATTATGGCGAATGCTGGATGGGTACGGATAGGTGCTATCGATGTGGCGGGTTTGACCACTATGTCAAGGGTTACCCACAGGTAAACCGAACCCAACCAGGTGGAGACCAGAAGAGAGTTACCCTGAGAGTATTTGTTTTCATCGAGCCTGGCGACGTTGAGGATGAGGCCAGGCCTTCGACTATTTCAGGTACCGTCTTGGTTTGTGCACTTAGAATTTAGTTACCATTAGAGGGATACAATTATGAGATATAAGATTTAAATGGATAGAAACTACACCCTAGTTGACAAACCTTTGGAGTTTTAGAATATGATGAATCAAAAAGAAATTTGAGGCTTAAATATTAAACGCATCAAGGGATTTTCTAGATTATTGGGGTATAATTAGTGTGTTTAAACAAATAGGAAAATATAGCAGATGTTTGAATAACCTAGATCCATTAGGAGCTTGGAGTATCTGGACGAAGGTAAATTCAATAGTTTAGTTTAAGTAGATTGCTGAGAGGGTATGCAAAGTATCGATTTTTTTGTAAGAGAGTATAGGTGTCGACTAATATCGATGGGGAAAATAAGGGAATTACTCGGACTTGGAAAGTTAGTAAATTTTGAGACAATAAAAGATCAAGGTTATACGAAAGGTAATACTTGAGATTACAGGTCTCTTTACATATGTTTCATTTCCACATACTTTCCCAAGCGATGTGGGATTGTGACGACCCCCTTTTTACGACCCGTCACCTTCCAATTTGCCCACGCCGACGTATTGCCATCCGGGTTCCGGTTCGTGCAGCCATCGTACCAGACTTACACATCCGGGCTATCACAATCACCCCCCCTCGGGGGCCCAACGTCCTCGTTGGCCACATTTCTGGTTAGGTACAGGCTCTGATACCATTTGTAACGACCCATATTCCCAGCAAGATATTGTCCGCTCTGGGGATTGGGCCGCAGCCCAATATCCTCCCCTCACGGCTTTGTTTGGCGAGAACTTCCCGGCTATGTTGGGAAGGTCTCTTTACATATGTTTCATTTCCACATACTTTCCCAAGCGATGTGGGATTGTGACGACCCCCTTTTTACGACCAGTCACCTTCCAATTTGCCCACGCCGACGTATTGCCATCCGGGTTCCGGTTCGTGCAGCCATCGTACCAGACTTACACATCCGGGCATCACAATCACCCCCCTCGGGGGCCCAACGTCCTCGTTGGCCACATTTCTGGTTAGGTACAGGCTCTGATACCATTTGTAACGACCCCTATTCCCAGCAAGATATTGTCCGCTCTGGGGATTGGGCCGCAGCCCAATATCCTCCCCTCACGGCTTTGTTTGGCGAGAACTTCCCGGCTATGTTGGGAGGGTCTCTTAACATATGTTTCATTTCCACATACTTTCCCAAGCGATGTGGGATTGTGACGACCCCCTTTTTACGACCCGTCACCTTCCAATTTGCCCACGCCGACGTATTGCCATCCGGGTTCCGGTTCGTGCAGCCATCGTACCAGACTTACACATCCGGGCTATCACAATCACCCCCCCTCGGGGGCCCAACGTCCTCGTTGGCCACATTTCTGGTTAGGTACAGGCTCTGATACCATTTGTAACGACCCATATTCCCAGCAAGATATTGTCCGCTCTGGGGATTGGGCCGCAGCCCAATATCCTCCCCTCACGGCTTTGTTTGGCGAGAACTTCCCGGCTATGTTGGGAAGGTCTCTTTACATATGTTTCATTTCCACATACTTTCCCAAGCGATGTGGGATTGTGACGACCCCCTTTTTACGACCAGTCACCTTCCAGTTTGCCCGCGCGGACGTATTGCCATCCGGGTTCCAGTTCGTGCAGCCATCGTACCAGACTTACACATCCGGGCATCACAATCACCCCCCTCGGGGGCCCAACGTCCTCGTTGGCCACATTTCTGGTTGGGTACAGGCTCTGATACCATTTGTAACGACCCCTATTCCCAGCAAGATATTGTCCGCTCTGGGGATTGGGCCGCAGCCCAATATCCTCCCCTCACGGCTTTGTTTGGCGAGAACTTCCCGGAAGGTCACCCAACCTGGAATTGCTCTCGTCGAAGCACTTTTAACTTCGGAGTTCTTATGGGATCCGTTGCAAATTGTGCTCCAAAACGCGTATTGCTATGTTGGGAGGGTCTCTTTACATATGTTTCATTTTCACATACTTTCCCAAGCGATGTGGGATTGTGACAACCCCCTTTTTACGACCCGTCACCTTCCGGTTCGCCCGCGCGGACGTACCGCCATCCGAGTTCCGGTTCGTGCAGCCATCGTACCAGACTTACACATCTGGGTCATCACACAAAATTTGTCCACCTCTAGGAAGGAAGTAAGAACATCAGTGTTCGAGGAATTAGTAGGGTAAACCTTAATAAATGGATGTTTCTAAAATTTTCTTTGGAAAATAGAAGAATAAGATTTGTGTAACGCCCCCGAACCCGCCCCGGCTCGGTGAGCTACTTTGCTAACCAATCCCGCGTTTAAAACGTAATTTAAAATAATTTTTGAAGAATTTTTGACCCGATTTTTAGGTTTTTCGAACCCTCGAAAATGGTTGGAAAACGTGCTAAAAATATGTTTAAAATACGTCGAAAAATGTCGGAATAAAATAATTTGAAAATAGAAAAAAAATAAAAAAAAAATTAGATTTTAGTGTGCTGGGCGCGCTGCGCGCGCGTGCTAGGCTGCTGCGCGCCGCGCCTAGCCCGATCGATCGGGCCATCTCGGTTCCTTCGGCCAAAAATGCCCCTTTTTCGACCTTGCTCCACTTTTCTTCATTTTTTATCGAGCCAATCACCTCCAAATCACCTAAAAATTTACCCACATATTCCCGACTCTCCCGACTCCGTGCCTCGTAAAAATCTTGGAAAACTGGCTGAAAACAATTTACGAGAAAAATAGAGAAAGTGTACCCAACGTTATTTGTTTTAAAACCAAAACGAGCGGCATAACGCCTAAAACTTCCAAAACCCAAAACCTGAAATTTTACATTTATAAAACCATCTTTTATACAGACGAATCCCACAAAACAACCACATTATTTTTACAAACTCCAGATAGGTAAAAAGTATACAATGTAAAATACCGTTCTACCCACATCTCCCTGAAGATCATGGTCGAAACGCCCCGACAACTACCCGCACCAGCTTACAGCGTACATCAACGACTGCGTCCCAATCCCTAGCTTTCCTTAAAGCCCCCACCTGTACTCCTGTAGACACCTACACCATGGAACACAAAACTTAAGCCTAATGCTTAGTAAGTAGGGAATAATGCATACCAAAAACATAATACAACACAACCCCTAACACATGAAGTTTCTACTCGCTAAGTTGCTCTTGTTTCGTGTGCGTTTCGTTGCTCATTCATAGAACGGAACACTCATCGCAAGTGCTATACTGCAATTCTAGTAGTCCTTCATAGGTACCACCTTAACGCGACTGGGAAACTCTACTAGAGTTCATCGCAGGTGCTACCCTAACGCGACTGGACGACTCAACTATAGTCCCTCGTAGGTACCACCTTAACTCGACTGGGCAACTCCCATGGAGTCCCTCGCAGGTGCTACCCTAATGCGACTGGGGACTCAACTATAGTCCCTAGCAGGTACCACCTTAACGCGACTGGGCAACTCCCATGGAGTCCCTCGCAGGTGCTACCCTAACGCGACTGGGCGACTCAACTATAGTCCCTCGCAGGTACCACCTTAACGCGACTGGGCAACTCCCATGGAGTCCCTCGCCGGTGCTACCCTAATGTGACTGGGCGACTCCAACACAAACCACATTACGTTTCAACTCACACCACCCCTTACGTTTCAAGCTCACCATTCAAAACCATGCTCAAAACTCGTTCGTTTCGTAGTTTGAAAACAATGATGCAGGTCCAGGCAATACTCAAACACCAACTGAAATAAACAACCAAACAAAGCAAACAAACAAATCCCTACCGTTCCATAGTCTAGGCCCGAAGGCCAAACACAAACATCCTCTACTTACCTGAACTCCCGCACGTATTAGCTCACTCCGAGTACACAATTCACTTGGTCGTTAACCTAGCACATTAATGGAAAAATCAATTAAAATCACCAAAACATAAACTAAAGGATATTTACTATAATTCGCACACAACCAAACTAAATTTCACACACAACCAAACTAACTTTTCAAAATAAAACCCTAACACCCGATTTTTCCCCAATTTCCACCGTCTAACTTCCTCGTTTTTCAATGGATTTTGACGTGCCACCCTAATCTGTAAACCCCTACACGTCTACTATCCCTTGAAACACTCAATTTAACCAACCAAACACAATGACCGATTCGAAATTACAAAAACAGAACCGACCCTTATAGTTTCAAAAACCGGTTTTTCCATAATTCACACCCAACCTCCAATCTATCCCTAACTGCAACCTAAACTAATTCATCCAATGACTAAACCATGAAATTTGGAAAGAAACTAACATTTGAACCCAAATTTTCGGAGCTCCCTTTTAGGGTTTTCCAAACTCCCACTAAAACTCACAAAAACACACTAAAAACCCCAAAAACCAACCCTTAAATGTATAGAACATAAAACCCATTAGATTTTACCTTGAACTCCTTGCAAAATGTGATGAAGAGAAGGTGCAAGCCCTAACAATGGCTGCCCTTTGATGGAGGAAGGAGAAGAAGACAATAATATTGTCTTCAAATCCTTACTTTTCTTCCTTTTTATAAAACCACTTTTTACCTTTTTCCTTGCCTCTACCAAAATTTCTCATTTTACACATTAACCCCCACACCACCACTCTTCAACGTGAACCCCCTTCAAGCCCTCACTTTCCCTTGTTTCACTTACACTAAGTCAAAAGAAAAGTCAAATATAACACTTAAATAGATTTCTATTGGTTACCATTTCCTTTGACTTTCCAACCATAACTTTTACTCTTCCCTTTAAACCTTCTCACTTTAATATCCAAGTATCCCAACTCATCTATACTAAGGTCACGCACGCTAAATAAAATTTTTCCGGTGTTACAATCCACTCTCCTTACAAAAATTTTGTCCTCAAAATTTGTGGTCTTGTTATTCCTCAATTTACTCACCTCAAGATACTCTCCTAACTTTTGAGTTACCCCTCAAACGCTTGATTAAGCTATGGCCTTACTCACCAACTGAGGAACGACAATTCCTACATCTCCAAAGTTTTGACATTACTTCACTGATTCTACACTCCATAGCTCAAATACTAATACGTTTATTGACATTGACATAAGCACTTACCATTTACTCCCAAATTCCTCTGACCTAGTTTCAACTCTAACTTTTCTTCAAGCTCAGTTCATTTAATTCCTTACTTTTCTAATCCAGTATCCATTAAACACTTACACAACTATCTCAACCCTATTTACCTATTTACCTCGAATCATCATTACACTTCATTAGTCATTCTAACATAATCCATATTTCTCACTATCTAAAACAATCTACTATGCTCTCGAAGTACTAACTAAGTTCTCATAATTACCTTTACTATACTCAATTCATCTAACTTACACTTCAGTCATCACCATACACTCTCAAAGTCTTAAGTTTGATGTATACCCCTTTCAACTCCAACCCATATCTACTACTCAACACTTCATCAATTAATATCCCCAAAATTTATTTATTTATTTTATTAGTTTTTTATTATTTTATTTATTTATTTATTTTTTTCTTAATTCTTATCTTTAGGTTACCTTTCTATGGTTCTCCAATGAGGATTTCTCTATCCATTTACTCCAACTAATCCTCATAGTTACATTCACTACTCTTAATCTCATTCACTATATTTAACTATCACTCACAAAACTTTCTAACTTAAACTTCTTTCTAAAATCCAGAATAAATCTTGTCACTCTTAAACTTATCGACTCGGCCAAAACTAATTACAGCATCAACGGTGCTATACTTTTCTCTCTATATTTCTAGGTCAAGTAACACCATCATTTCCATGTGAACTCTCATTCGTTCTTAATCAATATCTTCTAAATTCCTCAATTTTATATGGAACACTAAGTTCTTAATGACCAACCTTTTACCGCAATCCTCCATTGAAATTAACTAGTCTCCTCGCGTACCTTTTTCCTCTTAAGTCCATCCAAAAATTTATAATCTAACCTAGCAACTCTTCTATTATATAGCATAATCTTAACACTCGAGTTCTAACTTACATCCTATTCTTAAGCTTATCCGCTCTTAAACGTATTAACTCCTCCCTAAGCTATTCACAAAATCACTAGTTTCAACTTCGTTACATACGAGTCAAACCTTCGAAACTTTCTGACTTAACCTTATCCCCACACACTCGAACGGTTTCACTAAGTCTTTTCTATACGGTGCCGTTCATAACCATTTCGCTAATCCACAATCATCCTTAATTGAGTAATTTTTCTTAAACAATACCAAAATCCTTAGAGATCAAACATTTTTTCTAACCTGAGTATCACCTGGTTATCGCTGTAGCTGATCCTTTGTTTACTATAGGGCAGTCTGCGGCTATATGACCGGGTTGGTTACACTTAAAACATATAGTAGCTCGGGGATTTGGACAATCTCGGGAGATATGGCCAGTTTCGAAACAGTTATAATACTTACTTGCATACTGTCCACACTTCCCTAGATGAACTTTCAAGCATTTATGACACTGCGGATACCCTCTCTTCTTCAATTGTTTCGGCTTCTTTTCCTTTCTCTGACCATTCAAAATTTCTCCCGGCCTTTTACTCCTCTGAAGCTGTGAAGAAGATCCAACACCGTCCATCTGAGTTGTAATTCCCGTGAATATTTGACCCAGAACTTCTGCCGGTTTAATCAATTTACCAGCAGCTTCCTCCACCTCTAAGGCTTTGGCCATCACTCGAGTAAATGGTATTCCTTCAATTTCGAATGTCTTCAACAACATCTCAATCTCCGGCTTCAAGCCTTGCACAAATTGGAATATTTTGTCTTCTTCCTGACTAAATAGGTGACTGGCAAACCGAGACAATGCTTCAAACTGCTGAGTATACTCTCCTACTGATTCTGTTTGCTTTAACGCCATAAATTCCAATCTCTTCGCAGCTTGGACTGTTCGATTGTAATATTTGTCGAAGAATAAATCTTTAAACTCCTTCCAAGTCATGCTCTGAACACCAATTGTAGCCTTTACCGTTTCCCACCAGCTTTGGGCATCGGCAGCTAAGTGGAACGTTGCGCACTTCACCTTATTTTCTTCCTCTACCCCGGCAACATTAAACATATTCTCAATGGTGCATATCCAACTCTCAGTAGTTGTCAGATCAGTCAAACGACCTTCAAATGCCGGAGGCTTCAATCTCCGAAATCTCTCTCCACTAGAACTTATTCCCTGATTTATCATAACTCCAAACATTTCAGCTTGCCTCCCGACCATCTCTGCAAGCTGCCTTACTGACTCCTCCAGCTGATTTTTAGGTTGTTCTGTTTTATTTCTAGGTCGTCCAAGTCGTCTTGGGTTCTTTGGCATTTTCGTTCTAATCCTGTACAAGGTTAAAACAATCTAATCTTAGTTATAAACTAACTAAAAGGAAAGAAATACTTACAGTCGATGAAGCACGTTGCATGGCGGCTGGCAATGTCGGGTAATTCTTGAACGACTTGACCATTTATGCTCTGATACCGTCTTGTAATGCCCCCGAACCCACCCTGGCTCGGTGCGCTACTTTGCTAACCAATCCCGCGTTTAAAAAGTAATTTAAAATAATTTTTGAAGAATTTTTGACTCGATTTTTGGGTTTTTCGAACCTCAAAAATGGTTGGAAAACGTGCCAAAAATACGCTTAAAATACGTTGGAAAATGTCGGGTTAAAATAATTTGGAAATAGAAAAAAATAAAAAAAATTCGATTTTAGTGTGCTGGGCGCGCCGCGCCCAGCCCGATCGATTGGGCCCTCTCGGGTTCCTTCGGCCAAAAATGCCCCTTTTTCGACCTTGCTCCACTTTTCTTCATTTTTTTATCGAGCCAATCACCTCCAAATCACCTAAAAATTTACCCACACATTCCCGACACTCCCGACACTCCCGACTTTGTGCCTCACAAAAATCTTGGAAAACCAGCTTAAATCAATTTACGAGAAAAATAGAGAAAGTGTACCCAACGTTATTTGTTTTAAAACCAAAACGAGCGGCATAACGCCTAAAACTTCCAAAACCCAAAACCTGAAATTTTACATTTATAAAACCATCTTTTATACAGACGAATCCCACAAAACAACCACAATATTTTTACAAACTCCAGATAGGTAAAAAGTATACAATGTAAAATACCGTTCTACCCACATCTCTCCGAAGATCATGGTCGAGACGCCCCGACAACTACCCGCACCAGCATACAGCGTACATCAACGACTGCGTCTCAATCCCTAGCTTTCCTTAAAGCCCCCACCTGTACTCCTGTCAACACCTAAACCACAGAACACAAAACGTAAGCCTAATGCTTAGTAAGTAGGGAATAATGCATACCAAAAACATAATACAACACAACCCCTAACATATGAAGTTTCTACTCGCTCAGTTGCTCTTGTTTCGTGTGCTTTTCGTTGCTCATTCATAGAACGGAACTCATCGCAAGTGCTAAACTGCAATTCTGGTAGTCCCTCGCAGGTACCACCTTAACGTGACTAGGAAACTCTACTAGAGTTCCTCGCAGGTGCTACGCTAACGCGACTAGGCGACTTAACTATAGTCCCTATGTAGCACCCGGTTCCATTGAACCAAAAATTTAATTTATTATTTATGATGTACTTTTATAGAAGGGTTGGGGGAGTTATTGATTAGGTTAATAAATGTTCAGGAGACGGTATGATGGTAATTAGAATTTTTACATAGTGGATAACGTATTTAAGGAAGAGTCCAGTGTGAGTAGCCGCCACTGTTTCATTTCTTTTTACCTCTCAGCTTGACGGATTCCCCCTAGGCGATTCCCCTCCAACCAAGGTGAGTTTTGATTCGATTACTTGCTGTTTTTAGTGTTTAGATAACTGGTGGATGGCTATGTGTGCATTTTGGAAGTACAGAGAGTGAGGGATGGGATTTGGGGTTTAGCGATGAATAGGGAATGGCGAGGAACAGAACCCTTAGAACTAGCCCTTTAGATTTTCCAATGTTTAGAATGAAGTTTAGTAATGCTGTGCTTATGTTTTAGGTAAGCCAGCTCTTGGAATATCCTACCACCAGGAACTCTCGGTGAAGCCAGGTAAGTGAAGTATCGTATGTGCCCTCGGGCCTACATCATAAAACAGTAGGTTTACGTATGTTTGAGTATTTTCTGTATGTTATCCATCATGTTTTTGAAAGAATACGAAAATGAACTTTCATGCATCATTATGGAAAGGCAAGTACAGATTTAAATGCATTGGCGGTTAAGGGAACTAATCCACTCCTTAACTGATGAATAGGATTTATGACATTGGGAGAACTGATCCCACTCCCAAGGGAACTGAGGGATCAGAATAGCTATTAAGGGACTTCATCCACCCCTTAACTGATGAAGAGGATGTATGACATTGAGAGAATTGATCCCACTCCCAAGGGAATCAAGGGATCTGATCAGTAAACAAATGATGTGCAACTGAGATGAGAAAGTAGAAACTACATATTCAGGATTTAAGTTTCAACATATCATTTCATTATTTGCTTTACTTACTTAGCATTAGGCTAATAGATGAGTTTTGTGATGTAGGTGTTGAGGATACTGCAGGTGAATTCCCTGAGTTTACTGGCGAATAGATGGGGTTGGAGGAGCACTTCTCTGTCTCGAACTGGTATATTGATGAGGCGGATTAACTGATGTCTGTTGGTGTGAAAGTTTAGTTGACAGCGTTTCAATTTAAGTATATTGAGTTTTCATGACAGTAGTGATTTCAATGTTTTGAATACAATTTCGAGATTTTCCTGTTAATAGTATTCTGTTGGGATTTAATGTTGGCACTCACTGGATTTTTAGTATTATAATGGTTTGACATGTTTTTGAATGGTTTCAGTGAAGTGAGTAAATTCTTTTCTGTAGTAAAGTCGTGTTTGTATATCAAGGAGTAGATGAGATGTGGTTCTGTTCTCTATCGTTAGGTGAAGTCTATCGGCAGAGGTTGAGTTGTTGTTCTGTTGTCTATCGGAAGATGTCTTCAGTGGAAGCCATCGGATGATATAGAACGAAATATGTCGTTTAGTGATCGGTATATGTAGCTTGTTTTATCGGAAGATGTTGTTTTGTTCACTATCGGTAGATGAAGTCTATCGGTAGATGTCGGGTTATAGTTATGTGTCTATCGGAAGATATAAGTAGAAAGTTTGTCGTTTAGTGATCGGCGTATGCAGTCTTCTCAATCGGAAGGTGTAGGTTTAAGTCTATCGATGATGTCTCAGTAAACTCATCGGCAGATGCGTGCTGACGTCGTCGGTAGGTGTAGGAGGACTCTTGTCGTTTAGTCACCGGTGGATGTAGAACAAAGTCAATCGGATGAAGGAAATCATCTGACTGACGTCATCGGAAGATGTAGAGTGTATTTTGTCGTTTAGTCACCGGTAGATACAGTCTACCGAGAGATGTCCTTTGTTTTTTCATTTGGCTGACGTCATCGGCAGAAGCCTTCTATTTTCTGTTTCTGCTTCTTCCATTGACTTTATTAATCGGCAGATCCGTTTGACCTCTGTGACACCTCAAGTATTTCGATTTAAACTTCTATTTCCTATTGGCCGATTACTTCTTAATACTTCCAACGATTATGTTAACATTGTTTTTATGGCTTTGTCTAATTCTATTTTTTTTTTGCTTAAATGATTTTCGCTGCAAGTTTTAAAAAAAAATACGGTTGAAATTTTTAGCCATGTACGGGCATTGTGTGACGAACCGGGTTCAGATAACTCGGGGCGTTACAGTGTGGTATCAGAGACATTCAGTTAAACCGTTCAAAAGATTACTCATCAGTGCCAATCGTCGCATGGAAGTACTCCAACAACTGTAAGTGTTTATGTTAGCCTCAGTAATTAGATATTTATGAACATAGTTAACCTTGTACAGGAAGTTAGTTTAATGGCCAGACGCCCAGGAAGACCTAGGATACCGAGGGAAATACCAAACTTGAGGAGTGAGGAGGAACCTAGTGTTATTAGACAACTAACAGACTTGGTACGTCAACAAACAGACTTAGTGCGTCGGTAGTCCGATCAGTTGGGGGTGTTGCTGAACCGAGAGGTACAGGGGAGTGACAACTCAGGTTCTAGCAATGAGCATTCAGGAGACCGATTCCGAAGACTTCAGCCACCCACATTTGATGGAAAGTCATCCAATCCAATTGTCGCTGAGGAGTGGCTTAGGAAAATTGAGAGTATGTTCAGGTGTGCCAATGTTGGTGAAGGAGACAAAGTCACGTTGGCCACGTTCCATTTTGCTGGTGATGCTCAACTTTGGTGGGAGACAATCGAGACCACCACCGATGTCTCAGCGATGTCTTGGTCGCAGTTCAAGGACACCTTCTATGAGAAATATTTTAATAGCACAGTCCAGGCAGCAAAGAAGGTAGAGTTTTTGAACTTGAAGCAGACAGGGTCTGTGGCAGAATATGTTAGACAATTCGAGTCTCTGTCCAGGTTCGCTGGACACCTTGTTCACCGAAATGAAGATAAGGTGTTTCAATTCATGAATGGACTGAAACCAGAAATGTACAGAGGGGTCAAGTTTTCGGGTTATAAAGGTTTGCCCTTCAGTGATGTTGTGTCCACAGCATTGGAGGTGGAAGAAGCTGAATTGAAATGTGTTGGACTAAAGGAAACCCCGAGAAAGTTTATTCAACCACCGCCGCAGAGAGGAGTGAAGTGGTCCAATGAAGGCCAGCACAGCCAAGGGATAGGAAAGAAGGTACCAGACACCAAGACGTTCCCTCAGTGCCCAAAGTGTTTGAAGAATCACCCGGGCGAGTGTAGATTTGGATCGAGTAAGTGCTTCAACTGCGAAGAGGTTGGACACTTGTACAAGGATTGCCCAAAGCCCCGGGTCGTTCGATGTTTCCATTGCAACAAGGTTGGCCATACCAACAGAGATTGCCCAGCTTTGAAGGGTGGCCCTGCCAGGATTAAGCTAAGAATATTCTCCATGATGGAGTCTGGTGATGAGGACCAGCCTGCTGTAGTGTCAGGTACTATATTGATTAACTCTATACCATCTTTTACTTTGATAGATTCGGTTGCAACTCATTCTTTTATAGCCTCTGCATTTGCGAATAAGTTAGATGTACGGTTTACTCCTTCTGAGCATGTGTTTAATGTAGCATTACCTTCTGGTGAGCACATGCACTCCAATCAAATGATGCCTGATAGTGTGGTGTTAGTAGGGAACATGAATTTGCCTGCTGATCTCATTGTTATGGACATAATGGGATTTAATGTGATCCTAGGAATGGATTGGTTGTTTAAGCATTATGCCACAATAGATTGTAGGGCTGGAATTGTTAGTTTTCAACCCCCTAGTGGTTTGAACCATACCTTCCAAGCTCTGAAGAGGAGTAAGGAAATGACTGTGATGACTTCTGCCGATTGTAGACCTTCCCCATGCAGAGAGTATTTGTGCTTTTTGGCCAATGTCTTAGACACGCAGCTAGTAGAAGAATCAACCCCCAAAAATGTTTTAGTTGTCCATGATTTTCCAGAAGTATTTCTAGATGACCTTCCTAGCTTGCCACCAGATAGGGAAATGAAGTTTGTGGTAGATGTTTACCCCGGCGCCGAGCCTGTGTCTAAAAATCCATATAGACTAGCACCAACAGAACTTAAAGAATTGAAGAAACAGTTAGAGGATTTGTTGGAGAAGGGGTTCATACACCCTAGCTTTTCACCATGGGATGCACCTGTCCTTTTTGTCAAAAAGAAAAATGGATCAATGCGTATGTGCATAGATTATAGAGAGTTGAATAAACTAACTGTCAAGAACAAGTATCCACTGCCGAGGATTGATGATTTATTTGATCAGCTTAAGGGTGCAAGAGTTTTCTCTAAAATTGACCTTAGGTCCGGTTATTACCAGTTGAAGGTTAAATCTGAAGATATCCCAAAGACTGCTTTTCGCACAAGGTACGGACATTATGAGTTTTTGGTTATGTCTTTTGGTTTGACAAATGCGCCAGCAGCCTTCATGGATCTTATGAATAGGGTGTTTCACGAGTATTTGGACAAGTTTGTCATTGTATTCATAGATGACATTCTAATCTATTCTAAAACTAAGGAGGAGCATGCAGGACACCTAAACTTGGTGTTAGGATTGCTGAGGCAGTACCAACTTTATGCCAAATTTTCTAAGTGTGAGTTTTGGTTGGACAGAGTTCACTTTCTTGGTCATGTGATCTCTGGAGATGGGATATCTGTTGATCCAGCCAAGGTTTAAGCTGTTAAGGAATGGCCCCAACCGAAGAATGCCACTGATATCCGAAGTTTCCTTGGATTAGCAGAATATTATAGAAAATTCATCAAAGGATTTTCAAAGATTGCCACACCCCTTACTATGTTAACAAGGAAAAATGTGAAGTATAATTGGACTGATAAATGTGAATCCAGTTTCCAGACCTTGAAGCAGAAACTAACCAATGCTCCAATTCTGACCCTTCCTGTTGTTAATGGTAAGTTCAGCATATATTGTGATGCATCCAAAGTTGGACTTGGTTGTGTTTTGATGCAAGATGGAAAGGTTATAGCTTATGCTTCTAGGCAGTTAAAAGTGCATGAGAAGAATTACCCTACACATGACTTAGAATTAGCTGCTGTGGTTTTTGCATTAAAGATTTGGAGGCACTACCTGTATGGACAAACCTGTGAGATATTTTCGGATCATAAAAGTCTGAAATACATTTTTACGCAGAATGAATTGAATATGAGGCAACGTAGGTGGCTAGAGTTTGTCAAATATTATGATTTCAAGATTAAGTACCACCCTGGCAAGGCGAATGTAGTGGCTGATGCTTTGAGTAGAGTGACTCCTTCAGTCTCTGCATTGATTCTAGAAATACCGATAGCTTTAGAGATAGAATTCCATATATTTAACCTGGAGGCGGTGTGTAGTGTGTCAGCCATGCTTTCGGCCATATCTTTGAGGCCAACTATTTTGGAGAAAATAAAGGAAGTTCAAATGAACGACACCGAATGCAATAAGTATAAGTTGTGCATAGATTCTACTGACGAGTCGGACTTCAACTGCTCAGCTGATGGAATTCTCAAGTTTCGAAATAGATGGTTTGTTCCGGTTGATATCGAATTTAGAAAAGAAATCCTATCTGAGGCACATTCCTCTAGACTTTCTGTTCATCCTGGAGGTACGAAAATGTACAGAGATCTCAAGCAACATTATTGGTGGCCAGGTATGAAGAGAAGTGTGGCGGAGTACGTGGAGTCATGTCTGGTCTGCCAGCAAGTCAAGGCTGAACATCAGAGGCCTGCTGGAACATTGCAACCTTTACCAGTTCCCGAATGGAAATGGGAACAAATAACTATGGATTTTGTTATAGGATTACCTAGAACAGCAAAAGGTCACGATGCAATTTGGGTAATAGTTGATCGTTTAACCAAATCAGCTCACTTTCTGCCAATGAAGATAACATACTCGATGGATCAATTGGCTGAGTTGTATGTGCACGAAGTTGTTAGACTACATGGAGTTCCAAGCACCATAGTTTCTGTAACACCCGGGAATTTTTTTTTTTATGGATAAAATTGGAGTGAAAATAAAAGCATAATAAGATAGTTGTTTTATTTAATTTAAAAGAAATAGCAAAAAGAAGGGAAAGTAATTAAAAGTGACTTAAACGGTTTATTAACGAAAATTTATAATTTGATAACGGAATTTAATGGAATTTTTGGAAGGGCAGAATGGTAATGTGGGTTTATTAAGTGGTATTTATTATTATTATTATTAAAAAAAAATAAATAATAAAACTCAACAGAATAGCCGAAGCTATTCTGTTGAGATCGAGCCCAAGCCCGAGCGCGAACAGGGGAGAGACGACGGAGGGAGGCGACGCGGCGCCGATCACCGGCGACTTCCGACAGTCTCCGGCCAGACGAAGGCGAGGAGCAGGTTTCCGGCCTTCTCCGCGCGCGAACCGAACCGGTGAGTTGATTTTACGCCCTGTTTCGGTTCTGTTCTTGGCCGAGGGTGAGGAGCTAGTTTGAGCTCCGATCACCGGCTGTTTTTGGCCGTTCTTGGCGTCGAATGGCCGGGTTTATGGTCAGCTTTCATCGCCTGGCCATGGGGAGCCCAATTTGGGCGAAAAACCAGAAAGCCCTCTTTGGGGTATTTCGGGGTTTTGCTTATAATTCGAGATTTTTTGTTAGTTTATGTTAATTGAGGGTATAGGAGATTAATTGGTGTGGAATTGGAGGAGAATTGATGGAAAATTGGAAAAGGGAATTTTCCGGGTGAAGGGGCAGTTCGGGTTTTCTGATTTTTGACCTAGCTAGGGTCGTTTGTTTTCAAATTCCTTTTGGAAGGTTAAAATAGGTTATTAGAGGAGTACGTGGCCGCTGGAATCGTTCGATTCCGATAACCGACGCAAAAGTTATGCACGTTTGAGGTTTTGGGTCGGTTTTTACCGAACCCAAATTAGTGGCCCGATTAGTTAGACTTTAGTTGAGTTAAGTTAAAAATAGTAGTTTGAGAGTAATTGGTAGATGTAGACTTGATTTGAATGGTTTGATGAATATTTATCGTAGGTCGAGCTGTAGATGGACAGGTAATCGAGTACCCTCAGCGAGCTAGGACGCCAGGTAAGTAGTGGATGTTATTCTTTTGCCTTCGGGCCTACACCAGAGAACGGTAGGGTTTCTTTGTTATTGCTTTGCTTCGTGTTACGTTGAATTAATTATGTTACTTCGGGATTGCGTAGAGTTGCTTGTCTGGTTGGTTGATTGGTCTTGAGTTGCATTGTTTGGCCGTGTGGTGTTATGTGGTCGTGTTGTTGCGTTGAGTCGTTGTATTGTGTTGTATTGCATATCTTGGTTGACACATGCATCATTGTTTTCTAACTGACGAAATCACGTGTTTTGCACGGTTGAGTGGTGAGGATGACGTAATGAAAGATAAGAATGGATTGCAACCTGGTCTCGAGTAGAATAGCTTCGTTGGGCAAGTGGCTCTTTAAGCACCCCGCGAGGGATTCTATTCGAGATGCCCTGTTAATGTACGTAATGTGTCGTGAGTACGAATTCCTCGACCTGTTCGTGCTTGAAGTGCACAATGAGGATTCTACGATCGATTGGGGGAGATTTGTGTTGGCCGTCCTGGACTGTGTTGGGACGTGTGCCTCCGGTCTAGCTCCGTGGATCAAGGCATGGCCGTCCTGGACTGTGTGGGGGCGTGTGCCTACTTGATTCACCTGAAAGTGAAAGATAAATGCAACCGAAACGAAAAGAAAACAACAGAGTGTGTAGAAACTGCATATGATAGGATTGCATTGCATTGTGGTGTTGTGTTGCATTGTTGGGTCGTGTTGTTAGTGATGTTTTGCGTTGTTAGGGTTGTGTGAGGGTTGTGTGAGGGTTGTGTATGCCATGTGCTTGTTTATATTTGCTATTCCCTACTTGCTAAGCGTAAGCTTACGTGTGTGTGTGTGTTCTCTGGTGTAGGTGACGACAGGAGTACAGGTTAGAGCTACGAAGAAAACTAGGATTGGGACGCAGTCGTTGATGTACGCTGTATGCCGGTGCGGGCAGTTGTCGGGGCGTCTCGACCATGGTCTTCGGAAAGACAAGAAAGACGTGTGTGAAACAGTATTGTGGAGTCGTGTATAAGTTACATTTATTTTGGTGGTTTGTAGACTTTCCTTTTGATTGATGTTTTGAGAGTTATTGTATTGTTGTATATAGGCATAGTTCTGGGTGATGAGTTACCCTATATTGTGGGCATTTCTTTATTTTGGTTAGTTGTTGGTTCTTCATTTTGGTTAACTGTTGGAGATTTCGTAGGTTGGTTAGATGGTTAGGAATATTCTGGATTGTTTGGGGATTGACTTATTGCAGGTACCCAGCATTTTAGAGGCGCCATTTACAGGCGTTACTTTGCCGAAATTTTCGGGAAGGACGCCGTGGTGCTTAAAGGTTAGGATTAAGGGAAATTAGTGAGTCTAGGCAGTTAGGTATAACTTAAGAGAGTTTTGAGAGACTTAGATCTAATTTAAAGTATGTTTTAGCGTGAGATTGGTTAGCAAAGTAGCGCTCCGAGCCAGGGTGGGTTCGGGGGCGTTACAGTTTCAGACCGAGACTACAGATTTACATCTAAGCTTTGGAAAAGTTTGCACAAGGCTATGGGAACACAGCTTAGTTTTAGCAAAGCCTTTCATCCTCAAACTGATGGACAATCCGAGAGAACTATCCAAACATTGAAGGATATGCTTCGTGCATGTGTACTGAAATTTCAGGGTTCTTGGAGTAAGAATTTATCATTGGTTGAATTCTCTTATAATAACAGTTTTCAAGCAACAATAGGCATGGCACCATACGAGGCATTATATGGACGAAAGTGCAGATCTCCATTATATTGGGATGAGGTTGGAGAAGCATAACTGATTGGTCCTGACATTGTGCAGCAGACAGTGGAGAAGATTGCTCTTATCCGACAAAGAATCTTAACAGCTCAAAGCCGGCAGAAAAGCTATGCAGACAAAAGACGAAGAGAATTAGAATTTGATGTTGGTAATGAAGTTTTCCTTAAGGTGTCACCTTTCAAAAGAGTCGCGAGATTCGGAAAGAGAGGCAAGTTGAACCCCAGGTTTATTGGACCGTTCACTATTCTGAAGAGAGTTGGGAGAGCAGCCTATCAGTTGTAGCTACCGAATTCTATGGAAGGGATACACAGTGTGTTCCACGTTTCTATGTTGAAGAAGTGTGTACGAGATTCATCACAGGTTGTGGAACAGCAGAACATTGAAGTCCTTCCTACTCTTACTTATGAGGAAAAACCAATAAAAATCTTAGATTATGCAGTAAAGGTATTACACAACAAAGAAGTTCCACTGGTAAAAGTCTTATGGCATAACCAGAACATTGAGGAGACAACTTGGGAGCGCCAGCAGGACATGATGGACCAATATCCAGAACTATTCAGGTACTGAATTTTGAGGACAAAATTCTTTTAAGGAGGGTAGATTGTAGCACCCGGTTCCATTGAACCAAAAATTTAATTTATTATTTATGATGTACTTTTATAGAAGGGTTGGGGGAGTTATTGATTAGGTTAATAAATGTTCAGGCGAGGGCATGATGTTAATTAGAATTTTTACATAGTGGATAACGTATTTAAGGAAGAGTCCAGTGTGAGTAGCCGCCACTGTTTCATTTCTTTTTACCTCTCAGCTCGACGGATTCCCCCTAGGCGATTCCCCTCCAACCAAGGTGATTTTTGATTCGATTACTTGCTGTTTTTAGTGTTTAGATAACTGGTGGATGGCTATGTGTGCATTTTGGAAGTACAGAGAGTGAGGGATGGGATTTGGGGTTTAGCGATGAATAGGGAATGGCGAGGAACAGAACCCTTAGAACTAGCCCTTTAGATTTCCCAATGTTTAGAATGAAGTTTAGTAATGCTGTGCTTATGTTTTAGGTGAGCCAGCTCCTGGAATATCCTACCACCAGGAACTCTCGGTAAAGCCAGGTAAGTGAAGTATCGTGTGTGCCCTCGGGCCTACATCACAAAACAGTAGATTTACGTATGTTTGAGTATTTTCTGTATGTTATGCATCATGTTTTTGAAAGAATACGAAAATGAACTTTCATGCATCATTATGGAAAGGCAAGTACAGATTGAAATGCATTGACGGTTAAGGGAACTAATTCACTCCTTAACTGATGAAGAGGATTTATGACATTGGGAGAACTGATCTCACTCCCAAGGGAACTGAGGGATCAGAATAGCTATTAAGGGACTTCATCCACCCCTTAACTGATGAAGAGGATGTATGACATTGGGAGAATTGATCCCACTCCCAAGGGAATCAAGGGATCTGATCAGTAAACAAACGATGTGCAACTGAGATGAGAAAGTAGAAACTGCATATTCAGGATTTAAGTTTCAGCATATCATTTCATTATTTGCTTTACTTACTTAGCATTAGGCTAATAGATGAGTTTTGTGATGTAGGTGTTGAGGATACTGCAGGTGAATTCCCTGAGCTTACTGGCGAATAGATGGGGTTGGAGGAGCACTTCTCTGTCTCGAACTGGTATACTGATGAGGCGGATTAACTGATGTCTGTTGGTGTGAAAGTTTAGTTGACAGCGTTTCAATTTAAGTATATTGAGTTTTCATGACAGTAGTGATTTCAATGTTTTGAATACAATTTCGAGATTTTCCTGTTAATAGTATTCTGTTGGGATTTAATGTTGGCACTCACTGGATTTTTAGTATTGTAATGGTTTGACATGTTTTTGAATGGTTTCAGTGAAGTGAGTAAATTCTTTTCTGTAGTAGAGTCGTGTTTGTATACCTAGGAGTAGATGAGATGTGGTTCTGTTCTCTATCGTTAGGTGAAGTCTATCGGCAGAGGTTGAGTTGTTGTTCTGTTGTCTATCGGAAGATGTCTTCAGTGGAAGCCATCGGATGATATAGAACGAAATATGTCGTTTAGTGATCGGTATATGTAGCTTGTTTTATCGGAAGATGTTGTTTTGTTCACTATCGGTAGATGAAGTCTATCGGTAGATGTCGGGTTATAGTTATGTGTCTATCGGAAGATATAAGTAGAAATTTTGTCGTTTAGTGATCGGCGTATGCAGTCTACTCAATCAGAAGGTGTAGGTTTAAGTCTATCGGATGATGTCTCAGTAAACTCATCGGCAGATGCGTGCTGACGTCGTCGGTAGGTGTAGGAGGACTCTTGTCGTTTAGTCACCGGTGGATGTAGAACAAAGTCGATCGGATGAAGGAAATCATCTGACTGACGTCATCGGAAGATGTAGAGTGTATTTTGTCGTTTAGTCACCGGTAGATACAGTCTACCGAGAGATGTCCTTTGTTTTTTCATTTGGCTGACGTCATCTGCAGAAGCCTTCTATTTTCTGTTTCTGCTTCTTCCATTGACTTTATTAATCGGCAGATCCATTTGACCTCTGTGACAACTCAAGTATTTCGATTTAAACTTCTATTTCCTATTGGCCGATTACTTCTTAATACTTCCAACGATTATGTTAACATTGTTTTTATGGCTTTGTCTAATTCTTTTTTTTTTTTTTTGCTTAAATGATTTCCGCTGCAAGTTTTTAAAAAAAATACGGTTGAAATTTTTAGCCATGTACGGGCATTGTGTGACGAACCGGGTTCAGATAACTCGGGGCGTTACACCCTCGCAGGTACCACCTTAACGCGACTGGGCAACTCCCATGGAGTCCCTCGCAGGTGCTACCCTAACGTGACTGGGCGACTCAACTATAGTCCCTCGCAGGTACCACCTTAACATGACTGGGCAACTCCCATGGAGTCCCTCGCAGGTGCTACCCTAACGCGACTGGGCGACTCAACTATATACCCTCGCAGGTACCACCTTAACGCGACTGGGCAACTCCCATGGAGTCCCTCGCAGGTGCTACCCTAATGCGACTGGGCGACTCAACTATAGTCCCTCGCAGGTACCACCTTAACGCAACTGGGCAACTCCCTTTGAATCCCTCGCCAGTGCTACCCTATTGCGACTGGGCGACTCCAACACAAACCACATTACGTTTCAACTCAAACCACCCTTTACGTTTCAAGCTCACCATTCAAAACCATGCTCAAAACTCGTTCGTTTCGTAGTTTGAAAACAATGATGCATGTCCAGGCAATACTCAAACACCAACTGAAATAAACAACCAAACAAAGCAAACAAACAATTCCCTACCGTTCCATGGTGTAGGCCCGAAGGCAAAACACAAACATCCTCTACTTACCTGAACTCCCGCACATGATAGCTCACTCCGAGTACCCAATTCACTTGGTCGTTAACCTAGCATATTAATGGAAAAATCACTTAAAATCACCAAGACATAAACGAAAGGATATTTACTATAATTCGCACACAACCAAACTAAAATTCTCACACAACCAAACTAACTTTTCAAAATAAAACCCTAACACCCAATTTTTCCCCAATTTCCACCGTTTAACTTCAATCGGCAATAACTTCCTCGTTTTTCAATGGATTTTGACGTGCCACCCCAATCTGTAAACCCCTACACGTCTACTATCCCTTGAAACACTCAATTTAACCAACCAAACACAATGGCCAATTCGAAATTACAAAAATATAACCGGCCCTTATAGTTTCAAAAATCGGTTTTTCCATAATTCACACGCAATCTCCAATCTATCCCTAACTGCAACCTAAACTAATCCATCCAATGATTAAACCATGAAATTTGGAAATAAAATAACATTTGAACCAAATTTTCGGAGCTCCCTTTTAGGGTTTTCCAAACTCCCACTAAAACTCACAAAATCACCCTAAAACCCCCAAAAACCAACCCTTAAATGTATAGAATATAAAACCCATTAGATTTTACCTTGAACTCCTTGCAAAATGTGATGAAGAGAAGGTGAAAGCCCTAACAATGGCTGCCCTTCGATGGAGGAAGGAGAAGAAGACAATAATATTGTCTTCGAATCCTTACTTTTCTTCCTTTTTATAAAACCACTTTTTACCTTTTTCCTTGCCGCCACCAAAATTTCTCATTTTACACGTTAACCCCCACACCACCACTCTTCAACGTGAACCCCCTTCAAGCCCTCACTTTCCCTTGTTTCACTTACACTAAGTCAAAAGAAAAGTCAAATACAACACTTAAATAGATTTCTATTGGTTACCATTTCCTTTGACTTTTCAACCATAACTTTTACTCTTCTCTTTAAACCTTCTCACTTTAATATCCAAGTATCCCAACTCATCTATACTAAGGTCACGCACGCTAAATAAAATTTTTCGGGTGTTACAAATTGGGATTTTGAGAAGATTGGAATCGGGGGTTTAAACTTATCTACAAGAAGTTTGCAAACAAGAAGATTGTTGTATTAGTCATTGTACAGGAACCAAGTGGAATATTTAGAATCCGACTAGGAGGAACGAAAGAAGATAGACCATTGAGTAACTTTGAAGAAACCTTGTGCAATATTAGAGATGAGTGCCGGGAATTTTTAGATTAATTGAAGAGTTAAGATTAGAAGTTTAGCTCAGGGATTATGTCATGCGATTTGTGAAATTCACAATTTATTGGATAAGGATAATGAGGATTTGCTCGGGAACCCATTTAAGTGATCTTATAAGTGAGGCTAAGTTAAAACTTTCCAAGAGTTCGACTCGTATTTAACAAGTCGAGACCAATAAATACATAAATGACCTAATGTTAGAATGTACAGATTATAGCACATCAATGGTGGAAATTATGGAATTGACGATACACGGAGTTAATAGAGATCTAAGATAGACAAATGAGCGTAACGTAAGTAGTATGAGAATTATAGTTAAGGACATAGTGTTAGAGCTCAATAATGAAGCTTAGAATGGAATGCGATGTTTATAGGATTGTATTCATAAAGAAACGAGGATCGTAAGAGAGTAGCGACGTTAGCACCTAGTAGGACTTAGTGAGAGTATGAGGAATTTTGACAACATAGTTTGAGAAGTATAACAGTGTGAACTTAATTGTGAAACCTACCCTGAAATAACTAGCGGGATTGGTAAGTTGCCCAAGGAAGTGTGTGACTTAGGAAGTTTGGTAAGACTCAATGCGTAAGCAAGGACGTGTACGGTCCAATTGAGAGTAGGGAATGCGAATTTAAGTCTGATGTTGGAAAATATAGTAGGGATTTTGGTTTAGAACCATAGAAATTGACCCTAAATGTGATAAGATCAGAGTTCTTAAGGAGAAATTTGAATTTTTAGAGAGATGAAGGGAAGAGACTCGAAAGGAATAGAGGAATTATAAGTTGAAGTATAAGGCTGCAAGACATGAGACAGTAATGCTGTAGCGTCCCTAACATTGTACCCTTATTTCCCGTATTATTTTTTTTATCCTTATAAACTTCGTAACGTTTGAATGGAAACAAATTATTAAAATCATTTAGAACATATTTAGAGACTATTTAAATAAAACCATTGAAAACTTACAAAACAAATTGAAACAATTGAGTAAAACAATTAAACGTTCGAGCGGAAATAAAACTTTTAAAATCGGAATCGTTGAAGTTTATGCTTTTAAACCATTTGATAAAACTTAAAAATAATTTAAATAAACTTAAAACAATTATTTAAAAACAATTAAAACAAAGAAAAGCATCGGCCAACAAACTGGAGGGCATAAGGGACTTTTGTCCCAAAAATGTGAGGGGCGATCGGTCGCCCAAAATAGGCGATCGATCGCCTATCATTAAAATAGGAGGGGCGAACAATCGCCCCTCTTTGTGGCCATCGATCGCCCCGCGATTGATGGTCAGGCGATCGATCGCCCCTTTTTGGGCGGTCGATCGCCCCTTTTTGGGCGATCGGTCGCCACACTCTCTGAATTTTTCCAGAGAGTGCGAACCTTTAGGGCGATCGATCTCCTCCTTAGGAGATCGATCGCCACCCTCCCTGGAATCCAAAAATTCCAGGGAGTTGCCTCCCTCAATTCCTTCTTTCTTTCCTCTTCCCCTGCACACATTTCTCACCACATATACCCCTTAAACTTCAACATAAATCACTCCATAAGCGTGTAACATACAATAGCTCAAACCTCACCCCTTTTCACATTTCTTCGCTCACCCAATACACGACTCAAAACACATTTAAAACATAACCCGATTTCATAAAAAAGAACTGCGTGGTTCGGTTTAAAAACTAAACGTTTCCTCCTGTTAAAAATCACCAAGCAGTTTATCAACGAATTAAAATAGCGATTTAACAAAATATTTTATAAAACAAGTTTACCAAAACGTTTAAGACATCAAAACATAAACCTATCCACTATCCAAATTCCAAACATCCTAAAATGTTCTAACTATACAATTATTCTTTCCAGTCTACCATCAGCCCAAAACGTCTCAATACTCTCAAAACACATACGTACATCCCCACGGGTCAGGTTAAGTATTGACTGCGCCAGCACACCCCCGCGACCCATCCTCCGTCAACTGCATCACTCCTCAGGTGGAGGGATCTCGTCCTCACCTATGTCAAGATCACCTACACCATACAGACAATCTATGAGCTAAAGCTCAGCAAGTTTCGTAAATGCAAATGCATGCTGTGCATATGAGTTCGTAAATCATGCAACATTTTCTTATCTTTACATAGGTTGTCACCGAGATCTCAACCCCTAAATGGAGAGGGCACATCCTGCAGTTGGACAACCCTTTCCACCTAGAGGAGGGGGTACATGCTTGCAACACGCACAGCCATGCCTGAGTCCCACCTCACATGACCATAAACATACATCGGTTCATATTAGATGTGGTATTGTGACAGACCCTTAATCGATCCACACAATAGATCAATAGCCCCCTTTCAGGCCACATCGCCATTTTCTTTAAAACATAATGCAGAAATTCGTTTTCTATGCGTAAGTTAAAACTGTGATGCATGGACAATTTATAGCATAATTTAAACATTCAGCATATATACCATCAAGACTATAAAAACATAACCTATAAAAGAACTAAACCTAACTACCCAACCAAAGCAATTTAAACAAACACGTCACCAAAGCTGCTCGAGACGACTTCAACGTACGGTGTAGGCCAATCGGCCATAGTAAGTCACGAGAACTTACCTCGTGCACGTTGAACTTCAAGCTCCGTCCACGAGCGTCGTTTACCTAAGCAATTCACAATGTCGTCATTAAAACAAATTCGAACCATTAACGTCCAAATTAGCGAAATCCTTAACTAAAGGAAATTTCTAAAATTCTAACTTAACTAATCGAGGCGTTTTATCGAGTAATTCACACTCGACACCTCAAAATTTCTATTAACGAGTTTTCCAAAAACCCCGAAAATTCTCCAACTTTAACATTTCTCACAAATTGATTTAACTTCTTCCAATAACGTCCAATACGTCAATTACATCCACAACTAAGGTAAACCTATCGATTTCAAACCCTAAATCACGTTTTTAACTAAACCCTAAACGAACCCTAATCGTTTAAACTCCGTAAAAATCAAAATAAACTTTCCTAAAACCTTAGAACCGTACCTAGGGTCAGGATTGGAGAAGAAATCGCGAAGAATCGAGACGATCGGAGAGGAGAATCGGCGTCGGAAGCGAGAACGCCGTTGAGTCGCCGAAGGAGGGAAAGCAACAGAGAGAATCGTGAATGAGGGAGAAGAAGAGAGGAAATAAGGTTTTTATTAAATTTGGCTTGCAAAATTACCATAACGCCCTTCCTTTGATTTTCTATTTGTTTCGTCCTTCGTTTCGTTAATTGGCTAACGATTCGGTTTCTCCAAATTTCCTTATTTCACCAATTGTTCCAACTTATTACTAGGGTTCTATTAAAACTGTCCGTTCGTAATTCGGATCCCGTTTACTATTTTTACCGAAGTATCCTTTATATTACGTTAAACGTAATTCTCGAAAAATTAGCGTTAAACTCCTAAAATTCCCAAAATTTTCTCAAAATCCTTATTAATTATTATGATCGTAATAACGCTTTCTTTTCACGAAACCAACATAATTCGACATATTTACAAAAATGCCATCAACATTAAAATATTAATATCCCGTAAAGCCGGGTATTACAAATGCCAAGGACTATAAGCTAAGTGAGATTTTGAGGAAAAAAATTTCAATTAAGGTGGATAGAATGCAACACCCGGTTTTACGGGTTTTCAATATTTCACCATATAATGGCATTTTCGTAAAAATGGTAAATTAAATCTATTTTACGAAGAGAAGTTTTGTTAGAGCCCCAGCGATAAATTGGAATATTTGGTGAGATAAGGAAATTTGGAGAAACTTAAACGATAAGCTAATTAACGAAATAAGTAAGGATTTAGTTTTGAGGGGCAAAAAGGTAATTGCCATAAGAAATTTTAGAAAAACACCTAAGTGTTTTCTCCCCTCCCATGTTCTGCTTCATTCTCCAGAGAAGAAAAACTGTTCTCCCTTGTGCGATCTCCCCTCCCTCACGTATTCTCTCCTCCGGCGACGAAGCTTCTCTTCCGCTGACTCGTCCTTCACATTTCTTCTCCGAAATCACTCCCTAGGTAAGATTCTATAGCTTTCGGATGCTAGTTTCCACTTTTCGGGTTGTTAAACGATTAGGGTTTTGTTAGGGTTTTCGTAAAAATTGTCAGGTTTTGTTAGAAACGGTTAGGTATTGTTGTATTGGCGATTATCGGACGTAATTAGTTGATTTAATATGGATTGTTGAAGTTTTTGTGGTTGGAGAGCTTGGAAAACTCCATTAATGGAGGTTTATGAATCTTGAGCACAAATTGCTCGACGAAATGCCTGAATGAGTTTAATTAGAGTTTTAGGAAAATTTGCCTTAGTTAGGGGTTTCGTTAGTTTCGGAAACACGATTGTTTAGACACGATTTTAATGATGATTATTGTGAAATATTCTAGGTGAACGACGCTCGTGGTAGAAGCTCGGCTTTCTAAGGACTACAGGTAAGTCTTCGTGACTCGCTTGCCCGATTGGCCTACACCATAGGATTAGTAGTTGATTGAGGACTTAGAAATTTTATTGGTTTAGTGTAGGTTGGATGGGTAGTTTAGGATAATTGTGATACTAGAATATTCTTTTCTTTAGGTTTCGTGTTCTGTTTTATGCTTTTCTTACGTTTAGTGTATCGTAAATGTCCATGCATCATGGTTTTCGAATAAGCATAGAAAATGAATTTCCGCACTACGTTTTCACGAAAAGGAAATGAATAGCAAAAAGGTAGGAATGTATATGAAAAGGAAATGAATAGCGAAAATGTAGGAATGTATATGAAAAGGAAATGAATAGTGAAAAGGTAAGATGATTGCATGATTTTACGAATAGCATACGCCTAGCATGCATTTTCATTTATGAAGTTTACTGAGCCTTTAGCTCATAGAATGTCTCTATGGTGTAGGTGAATTTGAAACAGGTGAGGACGACAGTCCTCCACCCGAAGTATGAGCAGGTTGAAGGACGATTGCCCGTAGTAGTGCGCTGGGAAGTCGAGGCGTATTTTGATCTGTGGGAGCAACAGTTAGGTATTTTGAGGATTTTGAGTTGATTGGTATGTTAGGTGTAGATGATATAGAAAAATGTATAGATAACTCATTTTAGGATGTTTGGTGCCTTGATAGTGTACATACTGACGGTTTGATGAAATGAATTCAATGATGATGCTTTTATGTGGAATTTGGATAATTTAGAGTTGGGCTATTGTTTTGAGACAAATGTGTTGTTTTAGGTCGGTTTTGATGATTTCAGGATTGAGAAGTTTGGTTTATGGATGAATATTTTGAGGATGTTTATTAAATAGTGATGTGTGTGGTGTGCAGGGTAGTAAAGAAGAATGAGACTGCTCTCTGGAATTAAAATCTAGAGAGCTTACTGATTGATCGCCTGGGGTAGCGATCAATCGGCTGATGTTGTGGACGATTCAGCCAAAGTAAAGTTAAGTGTACTAATGGGGGCTACTTCGACCGATTTTAAGTGTGAATCGGTCGGGGTTGTCGACCCCAACACATTAGAGTCATTTTGAGGAAATTTAGTTAAGTGTCGTCGACCGATTTTAAGTGTGAATCGGTCGGGGTTGTCGACCCCAGCATATTAAAGTCATTTTGAGGAAATTTAGTTAAGTGTCGTTGACAGATTTTGGCCAGTGTTGACATCGACCGATTTTAGCCAGTGTTGACATGACATCGACCGATTTTGGCCAGTTGACATCGACCGATTTTGGCCACTATTGACATCGACTGATTTTGGCCAATGTTAACATTGACCGATTGGAAGGAAATGAATTCCAGTAAGTTTAAGACGTCGACCAAAACCCGATATGAAGTGTTATCTGCAAAAGGCAGTTCGTCGACCGATTCTTTTCTGTAGTTGGGCTTAGACAGTGGCACGTGATGGTTGCGTCAACCGAAGGTTACGTCGACCGAACCCCTGTTTGCTGTTTAGCCTTTATTTTAATTAAGTAAAATTTTAATACGACGGTTCCACACATGGTACGTTTTCTGTTGAACGAAGTTTATTGTCTTTAAAATGAACACGACTAAGGGACTGAAGTAAAAGTTCAACTTTTACGTGATTTTTAGGAATGGTTAAAAGGTGAAATTAGGGGACGTTGCAAGTTGCGCGCTGCCCGGGCGACGCGCGCATCAAGTGCGCTGTTACGTGCATGGTGGTAGACGTGCATAGCTTAGTTGGAAGTTATGTTTGGTTTAGTTGGAAGTTATGTTTTCTGTCTTAGTTGGAAGTTATATTTTTCATCTCTCGTTTAGTTTCTTTTGTCTCTTTAAAGTGTCTGTATTTCCAGAATAGAGGTGTGGAAAAATGAATATTGAATATCTCCTTTTTACTCTCTAACTCTGACTCTATCTCTCTCTCCACTTCGTCTTTTGTGAACTTTATTCTGCATCTTCTCCCTCCTCTCGCTAAGCCCTCCTAAATTTTACCCTTATCATGTGCGCGCGCAGCGCTTATGGTGGGTCATTTCAAAAATTTTCTTATTTCTAATATGTTTTAACCCGACCTTTTTTGACACGTTTTGTATGTATTTTACGCACGTTTTCCATACATTTTTTAGGGTTCAAAAAACCCAAAAATCGAGTCAAAATTTCGGCACCCTCTCGGGTGCCCAGCGTGCCAACTGCCATTTTTTCCATTTTTTCGACCTTTTCTCACTTTTCTTCAATTTTCGTTGAGCCAAACATTCCAAAAATTCTAAATTTTTTACCACACCATCCCGACACCCTAAACTCCGTGTCCCGTGAAAATTTGAAAAACCGACTTAAAACGGTAAATAAAAAAAATAGGGAAAATAAACCCGACGTTGTTTATTTTAAAACTAAAACGAACGGCGTAACACCTAAATTTCTTTAAACCAAAACCTACAATTAAACCATAAAACATATAGTTTCAAACCACAAATACGTACGACCTTTATCCATCAACACAACAGACTCGCAACCCTTAAAAATATTTACGAAAACAGTTACAAATACAACGTATCAAAACCTTCCAGTTTTTCTAACTTTTCTCAAAACAAACATTTACAAACAAAACTATCGACACCAAAACATTCACCTCTCACACTACCCGAGGAAAACAGTGGCCAAGACGCCCCGACAACAACCTGCACCGGCGCACTCCGCACTCCTCCTACTGCGGCCTAGTGCTCGGTCGTCTCCTCTACCTCACCTATATAGAACTCATCACCTACACCATAGAACACAAAAAGTAAGCCTAACGCTTAGCAAGTAAGGAAAATAATGCACATTAACACACTAGATACTCGACTCATCTTAACATGCAGTTTCTACACACTCTGTTGTTTTCTTTTCATTTCAGTTACATTTGTCTTTCACTTTCAGGTGAATCAAGTAGGCACACGCCCCCACATAGTCCAGGACGGCCACGCCTTGATCCACAGAGCAAGACCGGAGGCACACGTCCTAACACAGTCCAGGACGGCCAACCGAATCCCCCCCCCCCAATTGATCGTAGAATCCTCATTGTGCCTTCAAGCACAAACAAGTCGAGGTATTCATACTCACGACACAATATGTAAATTAGCATAGCATCTCGAGTAAAATCCCTCGCGGGGTGGTCAACGAGCCATATGCCCGAAGAAGCTATTCTACTTGAGACCAAGTTGCATATCAATTCTTATCTTTCATCCTCGCCACTCACACATGCAAAACAGTGGTTTCGTAGTTTAGAAAACAATGATGCATGACACATGATGCATGACACAAATTAAAACACAGCAACAAGCAAACAATCCCTACCGTTCTATGGTGAAGGCCCGAAGGCAACAAACACTCATCCGCTACTTACCTGGTTGCTCGAATTTCAATTGTCCACTTCTATCAGTCAGTTCACTCGTTCGACAACCTAAAATAACAAAACTCAACTTGGTAAGTCACCAATACAATCTAAGAAATTCTTAGACCTAAAACTAACCAACACTTAAACAATCTCACACTTAAAAAACTTAAACCCGATTTTTTACCCAAATTTGACCGTCCAACTTCAAACGGTCATAACTTTTTCGTTTTTCAATAGATTTCGACGTGCCACCCCAATTCCGAAACCTCTACGCATCTACTATCCATTGAAACACTCAATTTAACCAAATACACAACTTAGCCAAACCAAAATTGCCAAAGACAGATTCGGCCATCAAGTGTTCCTAAACCGGTTTTTATGGAACATTCCTCAAATCTTCAATCTAACCCCTCAATCAACCTAAACTATCCATTCAACAACTAAATCATCACATTTGGAATGAAAACAAGAATTTGAACCCCAATTTTCGGACTCCATGGTTAGGGTTTTCCAAACCCTAACCAAATCAAATCAAAACACACTAAAACCACCAAAAACCAACCCTAAAATGTATCTAACTAAAACCCCACATAAATTTACCTTGAAAATGAAGCAAAGGAGAGGAGGAAGGGCAGCTATGGAGGAGAGGAGAGAAATCGTGGAGGATGAGGGGAAAGAGAAGAAGAAATCACCTTTTAACCTAACCATTTTCCCACTTTTAACATTGCCCCACCAAGTTTATAAAATTGAAAATCCAACCCACCACTTTTCTCTTATATTTCCATCATGAATCATCCAAAACAAAGCCCCTTTTATTCACACAATTATGTGAAATTTGATTGGTTTACATAACTTTGACTTTTTCAAACACTATAAATGTTCAAACCATAAACTTTTCAAACTTTTGAATTTCAAACTAAATCCTTTTGACTTGTCAAACCTCTTCTCCACTTTGAATTGTTTTTAAACCTTTCATTCTTACACAATAACCCTCTAATTGTCTAAGACTTATACACGTTAGAGAAAATTCTCGGGTGTTACAATCTACCCTCCTTACAAAAATTTTGTCCTCAAAATTTGCGTACCTAAAGAGCTCAGGATAGCGCTCCATCATGTCTCGCTGTCGCTCCCACATCGCCTCCTCAACGTTGTGGTTGCGCCACAGCACCTTCACCAATGGAATGTCTTTGTTGCGCAAATTCTTCACTGCATAATCAAAAATATCCACCGGTTTCTCCTCGTAAGACAATGTAAGCTGCACATCGATGTCCTGCTGAACCACTACATGCGAAGGATCCCTCAGGCACTTCCGTAGCATCGATACATGGAATACATTGTGCACACCCTCCATCGAAGTAGGCAGCTCCAACTGATACGCCGTTTTTCCTACTCGCTTCACAATCGGGAACGGTCCAACATACCTCAGAGTCAACTTCCCTCTCTTCCCGAACCTCATTACGCCCTTAAATGGAGAGATTTTCAGAAAAAACTTCATCTTTTACTTCAAATTCCAGCTCCCGTCTTCTACCGTCGGCATAGCTCTTCTGTCTGCTCTGAGCTGTCAGAATACGTTGTCAAATAAATTTAATCTTATCTGTAGTTTGCTGTACAATCTCCGGGCCAATCAAAATAGATTCTCCGACCTCGTCCCAATAAAGAGGTGATCTGCACTTCCTTTCATAGAGAGCTTCGTATGGAGCCATACCAATAGTATCCTGATAACTATTGTTATACGAGAACTCCACCAAAGGTAAATACTTACTTCAGGAACCCTGAAACTCCAGCACACAAGCTCGGAGCATATACTCAAGAATCTGAATAGTACGCTCAGATTATCCGTCTGTCTGAGGATGAAAAGCAGTACTGAAGTTCAACCGAGTCCCCATCGCCTTATGTAGACTCTTCCAAAACTTCGATGTGAACCTCGGGTCCTTATCTGATACAATCGAAGTTGGCACACTGTGTAATCGCAAAATCTCTTGAATGTAAAGTTCAGCAAACTGATCCATACTGCATGTCATCTTCACCGGTAGAAAATGGGCTGACTTTGTTAAATGATCTACGATCACCCATATGCCATCAAATCCCTTCGTCGTCCTAGGCAATCCAACAACGAAGTCCATTGAAATCTGGTCTCACTTCCACTCTGGAACCGGTAATGACTGTAACTTCCCAGCAGGCCGTTGATGTTCTGCCTTCACCTGCTGACAGATCAAACATGTCTCTACAAACTCAGCCACTGACTTCTTCATACCAAGCCACCAATAATGCTGCTTGAGGTCTCTGTACATCTTTGTACTGTCAGGATGAACAGAAAACCTTGAAGAATGAGCTTTAACTAAAATCTCCTTCTGAAGCTGCTCATTGCTCGGAACATACCACCGATTACGGAACTTCAGAATACCGTCATCTGAATAGCTGAACTCAGTTCTATCGTCAGACAACATACTCAACTTAAATTTGTTGCACTCCAAATCTCCCTGCTGAGCTTCCCGAATCTTTTCCAAAATGGTAGGCTTCAGGGATAGAGCTGCCAATACTGCTGTCACATCCGAAACCAACTCTAGATCAAATCTCTGAAACTCTGTGCTCAACTCCCTGGACATCTCCATTTCCATTGCTGACACTGAAGTCGATACACGGCTTAAGGCGTCTGCAACTACATTGGCCTTACCGGGGTGGTATTTAATCTCGAGATCATAATCCTTCACGAACTCTAACCACCGCCGCTGCCTCATATCCAGCTCCTTTTGAGTGAAGATATACTTCAGACTTTTGTGATCTGAATAAACTTCGCACTGCTGACCATATAAATAATGCCTCCAGATTTTCAATGTAAACACCACAGCTGCTAACTCCAGTCGTGGGTCGGATAATTCTTCTCATACAACTTTAATTGCCTGGAAGCATACGCTATCACTTTATCAATCTACATAAGCACGCAACCCAGACCAATCCGAGAGGCATCACAATAATACAGAACTTCTCCTCGGCTACAGGCAATGTCAGAACTGGAGCTGTAGTCAATCTCTGCTTCAACGTCTGAAAGCTTACCTCACACTCTTAAGACCACTCATACTTCACGTCTTTTCTTGTTAACCGAGTCATAGGTGCTGTTATTTTAGAAAATCCTTCAATAAATCTTCTGTAATAGCCTGCTAACCCCAGAAAACTCCGAATCTCGCTGACATTCTTCGGTTGAGGCCAATCATTAATCGACTGAATCTTAGCCGGATCCACTGATATTCCACCGCTAGAAATAACATGGCCAAGAAAATGCACCTTAGTCAACCAAAATTCACACTTCGAAAACTTTGCATACAGCTAATGCCGCTTCAAAGTTTCCCGAACTATCCTCAGATGCTCCTTATGCTCCTCCTCATCACGAGAATAAACTGGAATATCATCGATAAACACAATCACAAATTTATCGAGATACTCCCGAAACACCCGATTCATTAAATCCATGAACGCCGCTAGAGTATTCGTCAAACCAAACGACATAACCAGAAACTCATAATGTCCATACCGAGTCCAGAAAGTTGTCTTCAGGATATCTTGTGATCTGACTTTCAACTAGTAATACCCCAATCTTAAATCGATTTTATAAAATATTCGGGCTCCTTGCAACTGATCAAATAGGTCATCAATCCTTGGCAACGGATACTTATTCTTAACTGTTAGCTTGTTCAACTCCTGGTAATCAACTCACATTCGAAGCGATCCGTCCTTCTTTTTCACAAACAACACGGGCGCTCCCCAAGGCGAGAAACTAGGGCGTATAAAGCCCTTGTCAACCAATTCCTCCAACTGCTTCTTCAATTCTTTTAACTCAGGAGGAGCTAGCCTGTAAGGATTCTTCGACACACGCTCAGCTCCAGGATACGTGTCAATGGCAAACTCGATTTCTCGGTTTAGAGGTAGACCAGGCAAATCATCCAGGAACACCTCGGGAAATTCACAAACGACTAAAACATCCTGAGGTTTTACTTCTACCAAAGCATGGACATTTACAACAGTTGCAAGAAAACAAATAAACTCACCCTTAACAGATTCCCGAGCATCCATCGCTGAAAGCTTCTGTACCTATCTCAAAGACTGTAGTGTAAGTTTCTCACCGTCCGGAGGATGAAAATTAACTGTTCCTACTTGGCAGTCAATCGTTGCATGGTGTCGGAACAACCAATCCATACCGAGTATAACATCATACCCGGTTATCCCCATTACCATCAAAGTAGCAGGTAACTGCTTCCTTCCGACTGATATCAGACCATCCTGCACTATCTGATCAGAATATAGACGCTCACCAGACGGTAAGAACACATCGAACATACATCCAGCAGGCTTCACTTGTAAATTCAATTTTACTACAAAGGTTGCTGCTACAAATGAATGGGATGCCTCTGAATCTATCAACGTAAAAGCTGACACTGAAGTAACAATTACAGTACCTGAAATCGCTGCAGAACGGTCTTCACTGTCAGGCTCAATCATAGCAAAAATTCTGGGCATTGCCTTGACTAGTTCTTTCTTCGCTACCGGGCAATCCTTCGCCATGTGACCAGATTTGTTGCAATTAAAACATCGAAGAACTTTCAGCTTCGGGCAATCTCAAAACATATGGCCAGACTCAAAGCAATTGAAGCATTTGTCGTCGTACTATCCACATTCTCCCGGGTGAGACTTCAAACACTTCGGACACTACGGAAACAATTTCTTCTATTGTGGTTGTGGCTTCTTGCCACTCCTCTGATCTTTCAAATTTCCTCCTGGTCATTTAGTACCTTGGAACTGAGAAGATGATCCGCCTCAACTAAACTGTGCAGTAATATCTTTAAACATCCTTTTTGGTGCTTCGACAGGTTTAAGAATTTTACCAGCAGTTGCCACCACTTCTAAAGCCTTTGTCGTCACTCGAGTAAATGGTATTCCATCAATCCCGAACATCTTTACCAACATCTCAATCTCTGGCTTCAAACCCTGCACAAACTAAAATATTTTATCTTCCTCTCTGCTGACCAAATGGCTGGTAAATCGGGATAGAGATTCAAACTGCTGAATATATTCACCCGCGGATCCGGTTTGCTTCAAGGCCACAAACTCCAATCTCTTCGCAGCTTGAACTGTTCGGTTGTAGTATTTTTCATAAAATAACTCTGTAGAGTCTTCCCATATCATGCTCTGAATATCAGTTGTAGCCTTTACTGTGGCCCACCAGCTTTGGGCACTGTTCGACAAGTGGAAAGTAGCACATTTCACCTTATTTTGTTCCTCCACCTCCGCAACACCAAACATGTTCTCCATAGTACATATCCAACTTTCGGCAGCTGTCGGATCAGTCAAACATCCTTCAAATGTCGAGGGCTTTAACCTTCTAAATCGTTCTCCACTTGAGCCCGCTCCCGAGCCAGACCCCGCTGTCAAACCTCCTGGTAAGCCTTGAGTCATAAAAATTCCCAACAATTGTGATTGCACGTCCAATAAATTCCGGAGTTGTTTATTTGGGTCCTCAGGTGGTTCTGGTTCATTCCGGGATCGTTCGGGGTTTCTTGGCATTTTTAATTCTATTCCTATAAACATGAGAAAATATAATCTGAGAAAGAAACTAACTAAAAATAAAGAAATACTTACAGTTGGTGAAGCACGTTACACGGCAGCCGGCATTGTCGGGTAATCCTTTGAACGACTCGACCACTTCCGCTCTGATACTAACTTGTAACGCCCCGAACCCATCCCGGCTTGGTGCGTCACTTTGCAAACCCAAACCGTGTTTAAAACGACGTTTAAAATCATTTTTGATAAATTTCTGACTCGATTTGTGGGTTTTTCGAACCCTCAGAAAATGTTGGGAAACGTGCGTAAAATACGTTTAAAATACTTCGGAAAATGTCGGATCAAAACATAGTAGAAATAGAAATTTAAAAAAAAAAATTAAAAAAAAAACTGTTGGGGGCTGGCGCGCGCCGCGCTAGGCACCCTCTCGGGAGCCCAACGCGCCAACTGCCCTTTTTTCCATTTTTTTCGACCTTTTCTCACTTTTCTTCAATTTCCGTCAAGCCAAACATCTCCAAAAATTCTAAAATTTTTACCACACCATCCCGACACCCCCTAAACTCCGTGTTTTGTAAAAATCTTGAAAAACCGACTTAAAACGGTTAATAAAAAAATAGGGAAAGTAAACCCAACGTTATTTATTTTAAAACTAAAACGGACGGCGTAACGCCTAAATTTCTTTAAACCAAAACCTGCAATTAAACCATAAAACATATGATTTCAAACCACAAATACGTACGTCCTTTATCCATCAACACAACAGACTTGCAACCCTTAAAAATATTTACGAAAACATTTACAAATACAACGTATCAAAACCTTCCAATTTTTCTAACTTTTCTCAAAACAAACATTTACAAACAAAACTATCGACACCAAAACATTCACCTCCCAAAACATCTAGTGTGTTAATGCACATTAACACACTAGATGCTCGACTCATCCTAACATGCAGTTTCTACACACTCTGTATTTTTCTTTTCATTTCGGTTACATTTGCCTTTTAGTTTTAGGTGAATCAAGTAGGCACACGCCCCCACACAGTCCAGGACGGCCATGCCTTGATCCACGAAGCAAGACCAGAGGCACACGTCCTAACACAGTCCGGGACGGCCAACCGAATCCCTCCCAATCGATCGTAGAATCCCCATTGTGCCTTCAAGCACGAACAGGTCGAGGCATTCATACTCATGACACATTACGTAAATTAGCATAGCATCTCGAGTAAAATCCCTTGCGGGGTGCTCAACGGGCCACTTTCCTCACGAAGCCATTCTACTCGAGACCAAGTTGCATATCAATTCTTATCTTTCATCCTCGCCACTCACACATGCAAAACATGTGGTTTCGTAGTTTAGAAAACAATGATGCACGACACACAATGCATGACACAAATTAAAACATAGCAACAAGCAAACAATCCCTACCGTTCTATGGTGAAGGCCCGAAGGCAACAAACACTAATCCGCTACTTACCTGGTTGCTCGAATTTCAATTGACCACTTCTATCAGTCAGTTCACTCGTTCGACAACCTAAAATAACAAAACTCAACTTAGTAAGTCACCAATACAATCTAAGAATGTGACACCCGGTTCTATCAAACCACTTCTTTAATCTTTTTAAATCAATGACACGCTTTATATGATAATAATAAAAGTAGGGTTAATGGATGACTAGGCAAGGGCATAAGAGTAATTGGAAATTTTAAATGTGAATAACGTATTTAAGGAAAGAGGGTTGGGTTTAATGCACTGTAGCCGCCACTTTTCTCTCTCAGTTTTCAGCTCTCCAGCAAAAACCTCTGGGTGATTTCTTTCTTGCTTAATTCTCTTTCAACTTAGGTACGTTTTTCCTCATTCTCTTGCGTTTTAGCAGTTAGATAACTGAGGGAGTGAAATGTGAGGATTTCAAGGATGCTGTAGATGAGAGTAGGTTCGGGTTTTTTGGGGATAAATGGGAATGTACAAGCAGTAGAGTTCCAAATTGGTTTCCTTGTTCTTCTGGTTAATTTTTGGTAAAGTTTAGTGAAGGTTTGATTGATGTGCTGTTATGAACTTAGGTGAGCGAGCTTCTAAGGTAGCTTACAGCCGAGCGATTTCCAAGAGACAAGGTAAGTGAAGTTTGCATGTGCATTCGGGCCTACATCACAAAACAGTAGGATTATGTTTGCTTGAATGTGTTTGCATGTCATGCATCATATTTTGAAAGTATACGAAAATGAATTTACATTAAATGGCATGGTAAGGAATGAACAGACTGTAATAGATAAGCTATTAAGGGAACTAATCCACCCCTTAACTTATGAATGGATTTATACTTTGGGAGAAGTGATCCGACTCCCAATTTCACAGGGGGATCTGAACAGTTGTTAAGGGAACTAATTCGCCCCATAATCAAGAAAGAGGATGTATGACTTTGGGAGAAGTAATCCAACTCCCAATTTCACAGGGGGATCAGACCAGAAACGAATGCATATGCAACTGAGATGAGAAAGTAGAAATTGCATGTGTAGGAACTTATGTTTCAGCATTTTATTTTATTACTGCTTTACTTACTTAGCATTAGGCTAATAGATGAGTTTTGTGATGTAGGTGAAGAAGTGACAGCAGATGTGTTCACTGAGTTTGCTGAGGATTAGTCTGGTTGGAGGAGTGCATCTATATGACAATCTGGCAACTGATGGGGCGGTTTAACTGGTGTCAGTGGATGAGAAGGTTTAGTGAACTATGATTCAATTTAAGTATGTTGTGAGTTTCTATTACAGTGGTAGTTTTGAAGTTTGAATTCAATTTGAGACTTTTCTGATAATGATACTCTGTTGGATTTAATAGTGGTGTTTACTAAAGTTTGGAGTAATACATGGATTTAAATAGTTTGAACGATTTTTAGTAAAATGCTCAAATTCTTTTGGTAGTTGGAGTTTTTTTTGTTAGAGTGAAATTGTTGCTATGCTGTTTTCGTTGAGTATTTTTGATCTATCGGTAGATGATGTCTATCGGTAGATGTAGAGTTGTTGTTCTGTTGTCTATCGGAAGATGTCTTCAGTAAAGTCATCGAATGATGTCTTCTGTAAAGTCATCGGATGATGTCTTCAGTGGAAGTCATCGGAAGATATAAGTAGAAAATTTGTTGTTTTGTAACCAGATGATGTCGAGTATTTTACCCATCGGATGATGAAGGTAAAAGTCTTTTGTCGAATAATTTATCCATCGGATGATGAAGGTAAAAGTCTTTTGTCGTTTTGTAACCGGATGATGTCGAGTATTTTATCTATCGGAAGATGTGAGTAAGTGTATTTGTCGTTTTGTGATTGGCAGAGGCTGGATGGATGATTCATCAGGCTGACGTCATCGGTAGATGCGAGTAGCAAAACTTGTCGTTTTGCGATCGGCTGGAGTTGGAAGAATGATTCCTCCGGCTGATGTCATCGGTGGAAGCCTTCAGTTTTATTTCTGTCCTTTTTCGTTGACCTTGTTTAGCGGCAGATGCGTTTGACTTTTTACGAATTTTGAGTATTTTACGCTTAAGCCTTCATCTCTTTTGTTCGAATTAATTCTTAATATTTAAACTGATTATTCGAACACTATTTTATAGTTTTGCTTATCTTTGCTTTGCTCAAAGATTTTCTGCTGCAAGTTTTTATGTTTTTGGCAAACGTTCAAATTTGACTTTCGAGCGAAGTTTTAAATTTGATCCAAAATTTCCTAGTTATGTTCGGGTTTATGAGTAACGAACTGAGTTTAGAAAACTCAGGGCGTTACATATGGTATCAGAGACATTCAGTTAAACCGTTCAAAAGATTACTCATCAGTGCCAATCGTTGCATGGAAGTACTTCAACAACTGTAAGTGTTTATGTTAACCTTAGCTAATAGATATTTAAGAGTGTAATTAACCCTGTACAGGAATTTAGTACAATGGCCAGACACCCAGGGAGACCTAGAGTGCCAAGAGAAATGCCAAATGTGAGAGGTGAAGAGGAGCCTAGTGTGATTAGGCAGCTGAAAGATTTAGTGCGTCAGCAAACTGATTTAGTGCGCCAACAGTCTGATCAACTAGGAGTACTGTTGAACCGAGAAGTACAAGGAAGTGCCAACTCGGGTTCTAGCAATGAACATTCTGGAGATAGATTCTGGAGACTAAGACAACCCACGTTTGACGGACAGTCATCTGATCCAGTTATTGCTGAAGGCTGGCTTAGGAAGATTGAAAGTATGTTTAGGTGCGCCAACATTGGAGAAGGAGACAAGGTCACGTTGGCAACATTTCACTTGGCTGATGAAGCTCAACTCTGGTGGGAAACAATAGAGACCACCACTGACGTTTTGGCGATGCCTTGGTCACAATTCAAGGACATTATCTATGAGAAGTATTTTAACAGTACTGTCCAGACCGCGAAGAAGTTGGAGTTTCTGAACTTGAAGCAGACAGGGTCCGTGGCCGAGTATAGTAGACAGTTCGAGTCCCTGTCTAGGTTTGCTGGACATTTTGCTCACAAGAACGAGGACAAGGTGTTCAAATTTGTGCATGGACTGAAGCCGAAAATTTACCGAGGAGTTAAATTTTGTGGTATTAAAGGCTTGACATTCAGTGAAGTTGCGTCCACTGCTCTAGAAGTGGAAGAAGCTGAAAGGAAGTGTGCTGGACCAAAAGAGGTCCCACAAAAGTTTATCCAGCCACACCAACAAAGAGGAATGAAGAGGCCTAGTGAAGGCCAGAATAGTCCAGGAGCAGGAGGGAAAATACAGAATGCCAGGAAATTTCCCCAGTATCCTAAGTGTCTAAAGAACCACTTGGGCGAGTGTAGATTGGGCTTTGGGAGGTGTTTCAACTGTGAGGAGGTTGGACACACGTTCAAAGAATGCCCGAAGCCTAGAATTACCAGATGCTACAATTGTAACAAGGTCGGCCACATTAGCAGAGACTGCCCAGCTTCTAAGAATGGCCCTGCTATGATTAAACCGAGAATATTCTCCATGACGGAGTCGGGTGAGGAACAGCCCACTGTTGTTTCAGGTACTATATTGATCAACTCTGTGCCTGCTTTTACTTTAATAGATTCTGGTGCAACACATTCATTTATAGCATCTGCATTTGCTGTTAAGTTAGATGTACAGTTTACCCCTTCCATGCATGTGTTTAATGTTGCATTACCCTCTGGTGAACGCATGCACTCTAACCAAGTGATGCTTTACAGTGATGTGTTAGTAGGGAACGTAAGTCTACCTACTGATCTTATTATTATGGATATAATGGGATTTGATGTAATCCTAGGAATGGACTGGTTGTTTAAACACCACGCCACAATTGATTGTAGAACTGAAATAGTTAGCTTCCAACCCCCTGGTAATTTGAAACATACCTTTCAAGCTTCAAAGAAGAGTAAGGAAATGTCTGTGATGACTTCTATTAACACTAGACCTTCCCTATGTGGAGAGTACTTGTGCTTCTTAGCTAGCGTTTTAGACACACAACTTGTAGGTAAAGTAAATCCTCAAAATGTCTTAATTGTCCAAGACTTTCCTGAAGTATTTCTAGATGACCTTCCTGGTTTACCACCAGATAGGGAAATTGAATTTGTTGTAGATGTTTACCCTGGCGCCGAGCCTGTGTCCAAAAATCCATATAGATTAGCACCAACAGAACTTAAAGAATTACAGAAACAGTTGAAGGATTTATTGGAGAAAGGGTTCATACGCCCTATCTTTTTACCGTGGGGTGCACCTGTCCTTTTTGTCAAAAAGAATGATGGATCGATGCGGATGTGGATTGATTATCGGGAACTAAATAAACTAACTGTCAAGAATAAGTATCCATTGCCAATGATTGACGATTTATTCGACCAACTTAATGGTGCAAGTGCCTTCTCAAAAATTGATCTAAAATCAGGTTACTATCAATTGAAAGTTAAATCTGAAGATATTCCGAAGACTACCTTTCGCACAAGGTATGGACATTATGAGTTTTTGGTTATGTCCTTTGGATTGACTAATGCACCGGCAGCCTTCATGGATCTTATGAATAGAGTGTTTCATGAATATTTGGACAAGTTTGTCATTGTGTTTATAGATGACATTCTAATCTATTCTAGTACCAAGGATGAGCATGCAAGACATTTGAGTTTGGTGTTAGGAGTACTTAGACACCACCAACTTGATGCTAAGTTTTCCAAGTGTGAGTTTTGGTTGGACAAAGTTCACTTTCTTGGTCATGTGATCTCTGGAGATGGGATATCTGTCGATCCAGCCAAGGTTCAAGCAGTTAAGGAGTGGCCCCAACCGAAGAATGCTACTGATATTCGGAGTTTTCTTGGGTTAGCAGGATACTACAGGACATTTATTGAGGGATTCTCGAAGATTGCTACACCCATCGCTCGGTTAACTAGGAAAAACATTAAGTATGCATGGACAGAGGAATGTGAATCCAGTTTCCAGACTTTGAAACGGAAATTGACCGATGCCCCAATATTAACCCTTCCTGTTGAAAATAGTAAATTCAGCATTTATTGTGATGCTTCCAAAATTGGTCTTGGATGTGTGTTGATGCAAGATGGTAAGGTAATAGCTTATGCCTCTAGACAGTTGAAAACTCATGAGAAGAACTATCCTACACATGCCTTAGAATTAGCTGCAGTGGTATTTGCACTTAAGATGATGTGATCCAAGCAGCGACAAAGCCCAAGCCCAAGAGCAACGATCCAATTGAGGACATTGGCGGCCCAATGACACGGTCCAAAGCTAAGAATATGCGTGAGGCCTTGCAAGGATTAATTTTAGAGATCCAAGGGAGAGAGGAGCCGCAACAACTTGATCTAAAACTATTGAATGTGTCGAGGATTGAAGATAATAAAAATCAAGTTGAAGCAAGGGAGGCCAAAGATGCATGAAGATTTACATGTGTCATGCACATGCACGTGCAAGAATTAAAAAGTCACATGAGAAGCACATGCAAATCCAAACAAATCACGTATAAGAGATTTTATCCGACAGAATCTACTCAAATCAATTCAAATCATATTCAAACGTAGTTTAAACGTGAGATGATATCTTATCATGCAAAGGATCATTATCTCACGATTTTATTAGTTATTTTATTTTATTTTTGTTTTTTTTATTATTTAATTTAATTTTCATGTGTAGCTTATTTAATGGCAAAACACTTTTGATTTAGGAGAACAAGTTTGAATTAAAAATTGAGTGTTTTTTTTAGAGATGATTTCTCTTTAGTTCTTTGCGAAGAACAACGATCTTCTTCAAGTCACGCTTGAAGAATCTCGCTTGATAGCTTTGGTTCTTACCAACGAGTTTGGTCTGGGTCAAGCTCCTGTTTTGATAGCTTTGGTTCAGCCAACAGGTGTGGCTCGGGTCAAGCTCCTGTTTTGATAACTAGGGTTCCATTGAATTCTTCGATTGGGGTCTTAGTTCCTTACTTTGTTCTTGAATCGAAAAGGCGTTCCTTTGAATTATTCCGCGTTGTTGTCGGATCCCAGGTTCTTTCGATCCGAGGTTCGCATCATAAGATTTGGAGGCATTACTTGTATGGACAATCTTGTGAGATATTTTCAGACCATAAAAGTCTGAAATATATCTTCACACAGAAGGAATTAAATATGAGGCAACGTCGATGGTTGGAATTCGTAAAGGGTTATGATTTTGAGGTTAAATACCATCCCGGCAAAGCAAATGTTGTGGCAGATGCTTTGATTAGAATAACAACATCGACCCCAGCTATGGCTTTCAACATGCCATTAGCCTTAGAGTCAGAATTCCAAAGGTTTAATCTAGAAGCAGTATCCAGTGTATCAGCTATACTTTCAGCCATAAGCTTAAAGCCTACTATTCTGGAGAAAATAAAGGAAGCTCAGACGAATGATGACGAATGTAACAGGTACAAGTCAAGCATGGATTCTATAGACAAATCAGATTTTAACTATTCTGCTGATGGAATCCTTAAGTTTAGAAATATATGGTTTGTTCCTGCCATTAAAGAACTTCGAAATGAGATTCTTTCTAAAGCACATTCTTCTCGATTTTCTGTTCACCCTGGGAGTACTAGGATGTACCAGGATCTTAGACAGCATTATTGGTGGCCAGGTATGAAAAAGAGTGTGGTAGTGTATGTAGGATCGTGTTTGTGTTATCAGCAGGTTAAGGTCGAGCATCAGAGACCCTCAGGAACATTACAACCTTTACCAGTTCCTGAATGGAAATGGGAACATATAATGATGGACTTTGTTGTGGGATTGCCTAGAATAACAAAAGGACATGATGCAATTTGGGTGATAGTTGACCGTCTAACCAAATCAGCTCATTTCCTACCAATAAAGGTGACTTACTCGATGGATCAACTTAATGAATTGTATGTGCAAGAAATTGTTAGGTTACATGGAGTTCCAAATACCATAGTTTCAGACCGTGATTCTAGATTTACATCTAAGTTTTGGAAGAGTTTGCACCAGGCTATGGGTACACAACTCAACTTTAGCACAGCCTTTCACCCTCAAATAGATGGACAGTCTGAAAGAACCATCCAAATATTAGAGGATATGCTTCGTGCATGCATATTGGATTTTCAAGGTTCCTGGAGCAAGTACCTATCCTTAGTAGAATTCTCTTATAATAACAGTTTTTAGGCAACTATCGGTATGGCACCGTATGAAGCACTATATGGACGAAAGTGCAGATCTCTTTTGTACTGGGACGAAGTTGGTGAAGCACAGTTGCTTGGTCCTGGCATTGTGCAACAAACTGATGAGAAGGTTGCCCTCATCCGCCAGAGGATCTTAACAGCTCAAAGCCGGCAGAAAAGTTTTGCCGACAGAAGACGCAGAGAACTAGAGTTTGAAGTAGGTGATGAAGTTTTCCTCAAGGTATCACCATTTAAAGGAGTTGTGAGATTCGGGAAGAGAGGCAAGTTGAACCCCAGATTTATTGGACCATTCACTATTCTGAAGAGAGTTGGGAGAGCAGCCTATCAGTTGCAGCTACCGGCTTCTATGGAGGGGATACACAATGTGTTCCATGTTTCCATGTTGAAAAAGTGTGTACGGGATCCATCTCAGATTATGGAACAACATAGTATTGAAGTTCATCCTACTCTTGCATATGAGGAGAAACCAGTAAGGATCTTAGACTATGCTGTGAAAGTGTTGCGCAACAAAGAAGTTCCACTGGTGAAAGTCTTATGGCACAACCAGAACATAGAGGAGACAACTTGGGAGAGCCAGCAAGACATGATGGACCAACATCTAGAATTATTCAGGTACTGAATTTTGAGGACAAAATTCTTTTAAGGAGGGTAGATTGTAACACCCGGTTCTATCAAACCACTTCTCTAATCTTTTTAAATCAATGACACACTTTATATGATAATAATAAAAGTAGGATTAATGGATGACTAGGCAAGGGCATAAGAGTAATTGGAAATTTCAAATGTGGATAACGTATTTAAGGAAAGAGGGTTGGGTTAATGCACTGTAGCCGCCACTATTTCCTATTTTCTCTCTCAGCCTTCAGCTCTCCAGCAGAAACCTCTGGGTGATTTATTTCTTGCTCGATTCTTTTTTAACTTAGGTACGTTTTTCCTCATTCTCTTGCATTTTAGCAGTTAGATAACTGAGGGAGTACAATGTGAAGATTTCAAGAAAACTGTAGATGAGAATAGGTTCGGGTTTTTTGGGGATAAATGGGAATGTGCAAGCAGTAGAGTTCCAAACTGGTTTCCTTGTTTTTCTGGTTAATTTTTGGTAAAGTTTAGTGAAGGTTTGATTGATGTTCTGTTATGAACTTAGGTGAGCGAGCTTCTAAGGTAGCTTACAGTCGAGCGATTTCCAGGAGACCAGGTAAGTGAAGTTTGCATGTGCCTTCGGGCCTACATCACAAAACAGTAGGATTATGTTTGCTTGAATGTGTTTGCATGTCATGCATCATATTTTGAAAGTATACGAAAATGAATTTACATGAAATGGCATGGTAAGGAATGAACAGACTGTAACAGATAAGCTATTAAGGGAACTAATCCGCCCCTTAACTTATGAAGGGATTTATACTTTGGGAAAAGTGATCCAACTCCCAATTTCACAGGGGGATCTGAACAGTTGTTAAGGGAACTAATCCTCCCCTTAATCAAGAGAGAGGATGTTTGACTTTGGGAGAAGTGATCCAACTCCCAATTTCATAGGAGGATCAGATCAGAAACAAATGCATATGCAACTGAGATGAGAAAGTAGAAACTGCATGTGTAGGAACTTATGTTTCAGCATTTCATTTCATTACTGCTTTACTTACTTAGCATTAGGCTAATAGATGAGTTTTGTGATATAGGTAAAGAAGTGACAGCAGGTGTGTTCACTGAGTTTGCTGAGGACTAGTCTGGTTGGAGGAGTGCATCTATGTAACAATCTGGCAACTGATGGGGCGGTTTAACTGGTGTCAGTGGATGAGAAGGTTTAGTGAACTATGATTAAATTTAAGTATGTTGTGAGTTTCTATGATAGTGGTAGTTTTGATGTTTGAATTCAATTTGAGATTTTTCTGATAATGATACTCTGTTGGATTTAATAGTGGTGTTTACTAAAGTTTGGAGTAATACACGGATTTAAATAGTTTGAACAATTTTTAGTAAAATGCTCAAATTCTTTTGGTAGTCGGAGTTTTCTTTGTTAGAGTGAAATTGTTGCTATGCTGTTTTCGTTGAGTATTTTTGATCTATCGGTAGATGATGTCTATCGGCAAATGTAGAGTTGTTGTTCTGTTGTCTATCGGAAGATGTCTTCAGTAAAGTCATCGGATGATGTCTTCAGTAAAAGCCATCGGATGATGTCTTCAGTAAAGTCATCAGATGATGTCTTTAGTGGAAGTCATCGGAAGATATAAGTAGAAAATTTGTCGTTTTGTAACCGGATGATGTCGAGTATTTTACCCATCAGATGATGAAGGTAAAAGTCTTTTGTCGTTTTGTAACAGGATGATGTCGAGTATTTTATCTATCGAAAGATGTGAGTAAGTGTATTTGTCGTTTTGTGATCGGCAGAGGCTGGATGGATGATTCATCCAGCTGACGTCATCGGTAGATGCGAGTAGCAAAACTTGTCGTTTTGCGATCGACTGAAGTTGGAAGAATGATTCCTCCGGCTGACGTCATCGGTGGAAGCCTTCAGTTTTATTTCTGCCCTTTTTCGTTGACCTTGTTTAGCGGCAGATGCGTTTGAATTTTTACAAATTTTGAGTATTTTACGCTTAAGCCTTCATCTCTTTTGTTCGAATTAATTCTTAATATTTAAACTGATTAATATATAAACATTGTTTTATAGTTTTGCTTAACTTTGCTTTGCTCAAAGATTTTCCGCTGCAAGTTTTTATATTTTTAGCAAACGTTCAAATTTGACTTTCGAGCGAAGTTTTAAATTTGGTCCAAAATTTCCTAGTTATGTTTGGGTTTATGAGTAACGAACTGAGTTTAGAAAACTCGGTGTGTTACAAAGAAATTCTTAGACCTAAAACTAACCAACACTTAAACAATCTCACACTTAAACATTTAAACCCGATTTTTTACCCAAATTTGACCGTCCAATTTCAAACTGTCATAACTTTTTTATTTTTCAACAGATTTCGACGTGCCACCCCAATTCGGAAACCTCTACGCTTCTACTATCCATTGAAACACTCAAATTAACCAAATACACAACTTGGCCGAACCGAAAATGCCAAAGACAGATTCGACCATCAAGTGTTCCTAATCCGGTTTTTGTGGAACATTCCTCAAATCTTCAATCTAACCCCTCAATCAACCTAAACTATCCATTCAACAACTAAATCATCACATTTTGAAAGAAAACAAGAATTTGAACCCCAATTTTCGGACTCCATGGTTAGGGTTAAACCCTAACCAAATCAAATCAAAACACACTAAAACCACCAAAAACCAACCCTAAAATGTATCTAACTAAAACCCCACATAATTTTACCTTGAAAATGAAGCAAAGGAGAGGAGGAAGGGCGGCTATGGAGGAGAGGAGAGAAACCGTGGAGGATGAGGGGAAAGAGAAGAAGAAATGACCTTTTAACCTAACCATTTTCCCACTTTTAACATTGCCCCACCAAGTTTATAAAATTGAAAATCCAACCCACCACTTTTCTCTTCTATTTCCATCGTGAATCATCCAAAACAAAGCCCCTTTTATTCACACAATTATGTGAAATTTGATTGGTTTAAATAACTTTGACTTTTTCAAACACTATAAATGTTCAAACCATAAACTTTTCAAACTTTTGAATTTCAAACTAAATCCTTTTGACTTGTCAACCCTCTTCTCCACTTTGCATTGTTTCTAAACCTTTCATTCTTACACAATAACCCTCTAATTGTCTAAGACCTATACGCGTTATAGAAAATTCTCGGGTGTTACATTGTAAAGTCGAGCAAAGTAACGAACCGAACTAAGGTGGATTTGGGGGCGTTACAGATACAACCTAAAAAAACAAAAATTGATATCAAAGGTTGAATCAGCCCTAAACAAGAACATATCTTACTCTAGTTATTTTGGTTTCTCAGCTAATGTAGCCGAAAAAAACTAGAGTCCGTTACCAGAATGGGTTAACCAGCTCAATTAAAATCAGCCCATTGGCTGTGCATATACAACAACTCAAAATGAAATATCATGCACTTAAAATTTAAACATGTAAAACATACATACATATATCTGAATATTGACGTGTTGACAATATGGCCCTTTTAGGGTTGTCATAAGTATCAATCCACCAAAATAAGTCTTAAAGACTATGAAATGCAATGTAGTACTGTATAGAAACCCCTTGTAACGGCCCAATCCCCTGCCCAACATCCCCGGCCCGGCCTCAGCCCGCAGCCAGCAGAAGTCGGCAGCCTCATGTCTGCGCATCACTGCCACGTGGCAGTGATGCGCGGACATGAGGCTGCCGACTTTTGCTGGCTGCGGGCTGAGGCCGGGCCGGGGATGTTGGGCAGGGGATTGGGCCGTTACAAAAAAGGCGCCTTTTTTGTAACGGCCCAATCCCCTGACCACCCTCCCGGCCCGGCCCACAGCCGCAACCAGGCAGAGTCGCCAGCCTTATGTCCGTGCATCACTGCCATGTGGCAGCCACACAGGCCCACCACGTGTACTCACGACCTTCCCTCTCCCTGCAGAGGGTTTTTGCCTTCCCCCCCACTCGAACCCAAGACCTCAGGGACTAGTACCTGGGCTACGAATGAGGAGTACCACTGAGCTGACCAGCTCAGTGGTACTCCTCATTCGTAGCCCTTGAGCTTGTCCCTGAGGGCAAGGGTTCGAGTGGGGGGAAGGCAAAAACCCACTGCAAGGGGTGGGAAGATCGTGAGTACACGTGGTGGGCCTGTGTGGCTGCCACGTGGCAGTGATGCGCGGACATGAGGCTGTCGACTTCTGCTGGCTGCGGGCTGAGGCCGGGCCGGGGATGTTGGGCAGGGGATTGGGCCGTTACAAAAAAGGCGCCTTTTTGTAACGGCCCAATCCCCTGCCCAACATCCCCGGCCCGGCCTCAGCCCGCAGCCGCAGAAGTCGGCAGCCTCATGTCCGCGCATCACTGCCATGTGCAGCCACACAGGCCCACCAGTGTACTCACGATCGTCCCACCCCCTGCAGTGGGTTTTGCCGTCCCCCCCCAATCGAACCCAGACCTCAGGGACTAGTACCTGGGCTACGAATGAGGATAACACTGAGCTGGACACTCAGTGGTACTCCTCATTCGTAGCCCAGTACTAGTCCCTGAGGTCTTGGGTTCGAGTGGGGGGGAAGGCAAAAACCCAGCACCCCACTGCAGGGGTGGAAGATCGTGAGTACACGTGGTGGGCCTGTGTGGCTGCCACGTGGCAGTGATGCGCGGACATGAGGCTGCCGACTTCTGCTGGCTGCGGGCTGAGGCCGGGCCGGGGATGTTGGGCAGGGGATTGGGCCGTTACAGTTTAACTATAAGCCTAATGCTTAGTAAGGAATGCAACACTAACACGGATGCATGAATGCATAATTCGAAAAAACACATGCTCATAAGTCTTTTGTTGTTCATATCTTTACTCGTAGTCATCATTCATAGTCATGGATCATATTTATCATTCATAATCATTGATCATATTCTTCATTTAAGTTGTGTGGATTAAGAGAGGATTTGTGCCGGTAAAGGGGTTCGACAGTGAGTTTGATCTTGGTCCCTACTGCGGGTCGTATTCATATGTCCCTCTTTTGGACTGTGACATACGCCAAACTGCCCCCAACCGTCGCTTAGTCCACATTGCATAAGTTTTATCTTCTTACTTTGTTCATGAGAAAACCATGCTCTTAAAACATTTTCATATGCATAAAATAGTCATGATGCATGTACATGAAAATTCTTAGATCATCAAGCTACAGAACAGAACATTATCCAACACGAAACCTTACCATTGAACTAATCATCAACATAAATGCTAGACAGTAACATAAAGGAACTTCTAATCATCGTACGAGTTTCTACCTAGCATCCTTTGATGTCGGGTCCTAATGACCGAGATATCTGTACATTCACTTACCTGGTCTCCTTAGCAAAATCTGAGTCTTTTCTCTTCGGACTTCTTCACCTAAAACATTTACATAGCAGTAGTTAAAACAAAAATCCTATTAGTTCTAATCACAAGTCATCCTAGGGTCTAATAGCTAAAGTCATTCTCGAATCCTTAGTCTAATACTCTGTGCAGTCTGAAATCCAAAAACCGGAATGGACAGACTCAACTATCGTTTACTCGGGGTTGGTTGTTTTTTTTAAATGTCCAAAATCGATTCGGAATGACATTACCACTCTCAGATTCTAAAATATCCTTATTAATACTCGGCCATTAAAGAATCCAAAACTCCAATACTGAGCTGAAAATTGAGCTTAACAACTAACAGATAACTACCTTGCCTATTTCATACCTTGGGCGTGGATTCGTAAGGAATGCAGGCCTGAAGCCGGTCGTCGACGAGAAGGATCACTGGTAATAGAGAGCGAGAGCTTGGGAGAGAAGAAATCGCCGAGAGTAGAAGATGTCGGCTACAGTGGTTTAAATGAAGTTTGAACCCTTTCCGTTTTCTTTAAATACCGGTCTCAAACCTCCATTATTACAACTTTGCCACTCAACCTGGTCATTATTTCGGGTGTTACATCCACCCCTCCTTAAACAAAATTTTCGTCCTCGAAAATTGATCAAACAAATATCTCTGGATATTTGTCTAACATGTCCTGTCGTCGCTCCCAAGTGGCTTTTTCGATGCCATGATTCTTCCATAAAACTTTGACCAATGAAATCTCTTTATTCCTTAGAGTCTTAACTGCAGATTCCAATATCTGCACCGGATTTTCTTCATACACCAATGTCGGCTCTAACTCAATATCTGTTGGCTGAATAACTTGCGTCAGATCTCGTATGCATCTCCTTAACATTGACACGTGAAAGACATTGTGAACCTTATCCAATGATGGAGGCAATTGCAGTCTGTAAGCTGTACTACCAATTCTAGCCAAGATAGGGAAGGGCCCAACAAACCGTGGAGTAAGTTTTCCCTTTTTACCAAATCTTAAGACTCCTTTGAACGGTGAAACCTTCAGGAATACATCATCTCCGACCGTAAATTCAAGATCCCTCCTCCTATGGTCTGCATAACTCTTCTGTCGGCTCTGAGCAGTCATCATCCTCTTCCTAATAACAGATCTTTTCAGACATCTGCTGCAGAAGTTCGGGTCCTAGAAGTTTTGCTTCACCAACCTCATCCCAATATAGAGGTGACCTATATTTCCTGCCATACAGTGCTTCATAAGGTGCCATACCAATGGTGGACTGGTAGCTGTTGTTGTAGGAGAACTCAACCAGAGGTAAGTATTGGCTCCAAGATGACTAGAAATCTAGTACACACGCTCTTAACATGTCTTCAAGTATCTGAATAGTCCTCTCAGATTGACCATCTGTCTGCGGGTGGAAGGCAGTGCTGAAAGATAACCTTGTACCAAGTGTGCCTTGTAGACCTTTCCAAAACCGAGAGGTAAACCTGGGATCATGATCAGAGACAATAGATACAGGGATCCCATGCAACCTAATAACTTCCTGTACATACAGATCAGCAAGCTGGTCCATCGAGTAGGTTGTTCTTACAGAAAAAGAAATGAGCTGATTTCGTCAGCCTATCAATCACAACCCAAATACTATCATGTCCCTTAGTTGTCTTAGGTAATCCTACTACGAAATCCATAACTATGTGTTCCCACTTCCATTCGGGAATAGGTAAAGGCTGAAGGGTACCTCCTGGACGTTGGTGCTCGGCTTTAACTTGTTGGCATACCAGACAAGACTCCACATACTTGGCAACGTCCCTCTTCAAGTTTGGCCACCAGTAGAGTAACTTCAGATCTCGATACATCTTGGTGCTGCCAGGATGTACAAAAAAGGGAGACAAATGTGCCTCGGCGAAGAGTAACTTACGTAATCCCTCATCATTAGGGACATACCATCGATTCCTAAACCTCAGAATCCCATCCTTGGAAAGACTAAACTCGGAGGTGGCGTCCTTCAATTTGCTCATTATACTGATATTCTCCTCTGAATTCCTCTGTTGTACCTCTTTGATCTTTTCCAAAACCGTTGGTTGAATGGTTAAATCGGCAAGCAAGGTTGATAACTTTGGTACTATATCCAATTCAAATCTCTGAACTTCTGTCCTCAAAGGTATAGACATAGTTGACACTACGGGTTGCATTGTTGTTGACATCCTGCTCAAAGCGTCAGCCACAGAGTTAGCCTTACCCGGGTGGTACCTGATCTCAAAGTCGTAATCCTTAACAAATTCCAACCAACGTCTCTGTCTCATGTTCATTTCCTTTTATGTAAAGAGGTACTTCAGACTTTTATGGTCAAAAAACACCTCACACTGTTATCCATATAAATAGTGTCTCCACATCTTTAAGGCAAAAACAACAGCGGCTAATTCTAAATCATGGGTGGGATAGTTCTGTTCATAACTCTTTAGCTGTCTAGAGGCATACGCTACAACTTTACCTTCTTGCATCAAAACACAGCCCAAACCAACTTTAGATGCATCACAGTATACGCTAAACTTTCCTTCTTCGGTTGGAAGAGTCAATACAGGGGCTGTTGTTAACTTCAATTTCAATGTTTGGAAGCTATCCTCACAAGCTTCGGTCCAAAAATACTTATTGTCCTTCTTTGTCAGATTCGTCAGAGGCTTAGCTATTAAAGAAAATCCTTTGATGAACTTCCTGCAATAGCCTGCCAATCCAAGGAAACTACGGACTTACTGGCGTTCTTTGGTTGTGGCCAATCCTTTACCGCCTGAATTTTGGTCGGGTCCACTGATATGCCATTAGCAGCAACTACATGGCCAAGAAAATTAACCTTGTTCAACCAAAATTCACACTTGGACAACTTGGCATAAAGCTGGTGCTCCTTCAATGTCGTCAAAACTACACTTAAATGCTCTGCATGGTCAGCTTCAGTCTGCGAGTATATCAAGATATCATCTATGAATACAATTACAAACTTGTCCAAATACTCACGAAACACCCGATTCATCAAGTCCATGAAGGCTGCAGGTGCATTTGTCAGTCCAAACGACATTACAAGGAATTCATAATGTCCATAACGGGTTTTGAAGGCTATCTTTGGTATGTCTCCCTCTTTAACCTTCAGTTGGTAATAACCCGAACGTAAATCTATTTTTTGAGAATACCTTAGCTCCTTGCAATTGGTCAAACAAATCGTCAATCCGGGGTAAGGGGTACTTATTCTTAATGGTTAACTTATTTAGCTCTCTATAGTCTATGCACATTTTGAGGGAACCATCTTTCTTTTTAACGAATAAGACAGGTGCACCCCAAGGAGAACTGCTAGGGCGTATAAATCCCTTGTCTACTAATTCCTGCAGTTGGACTTTTAATTCCTTCAACTCAAAAGGCGCCATGCGGTATGGATTCTTAGACACCGGTAATGCCTCGGGGTACGTATCTATTACAAACTCTATTTCCCTATCAGGTGGCAAACCAGGCAAATCATCCAAAAATGCCTCAGGGAACTCTCGGACTATGGGAATATCCTGTAGTTCTACTCTATCCTTCATCCGAACATCCATTACACTAGCCAGGTAACTCTCACATCCATTTTTCAATAATCGATGAATCTCTAAGGACGATATAATCGGCATTTTACTTATCTTAGGGATAGCTTGGAAGGAATAATGATCATCATTTCGAAAATCAACCATCCCAGATCTACAACTTATTGTGGCATAATGCCTGAATAACCAATCCATTCCTAATATCACCTCATACCCTTTCATGTCAATTACAATCAGTTCTACATATAGTTTCTTACCTCCTAAGGACACAACATCACCTTTAACAATCTGTTCAGAACAAAGGGACTTCCCTGATGGTAACATAACATTATATGACCTTTCGGCTGGTGAAAGTTCTAAGTTGTGATTGCATACAAACAAGGTTGATATAAACGTATAAACGAGTATGTGGCTCTTGTATCTATAAGTGTGTAAGCGGCAAAACCACAGATCATAATGGTACCTGTTATGACTGTATGCTGCACTGCTTCCTCATCTTCCATCATAGCATAAACTCTAGGTGCTATCCTTGCACGGTTCGGATCTGGCGGCATGGGGAAGTCTCTGACTATATGTCCAACCTTATCACATCTGAAACAGCGGCCAGAACGCAACTTGCATTCGCCAGGGTGGTTCTTCTGACAGGTGGGGCATAAGGGTGCCAGAGGCCTCTTTCCTTTTCCTTGGTCATCATTCTGGTTGTAAGGCCTCTTCACACCTTTCTGCTGCTGTGGTCCCCTGTTCTGCTGTGGCAGCCAGCCCTTGTTCTGTCGTGGTGGCTGTTGAACATCTTTGGTAGTCTTCTTTGACTGATCACGCTGCTCATACACTATTATTTCAGCCTCCTCCATTTCCAAGGCCTTAGCTGTGACTTCGGTATACGGCACGTTGTGGATACCGGCAGTTTTCACCTTCATATACAAGCTTGGCTTCAGTCCCTGAACAAACTGATAGATCTTATTTTCCTCATCCTCTACCAGACGGGATGCAAACCGAGACAAGGTCTCAAATCTGCATATGTAATCCGTTACTGAACAAGTTTGTCGTAGATTCATAAACTCTTTTTTCTTACTGGCCCGAACAGTTCGGTTAAAATACTTGTCAAAGAAGGCAGTCTTGAACCTTCCCCAGGTCATAGCTCCTGCGTCAGTCGTGCCCTGGATCGAGTCCCACCAATGCCTCGCATCCAGTTCCAAATGATAGACGGCACACGTGACCTTATCTCCCTCGTCCACTTTTGCATACTTGAACATGTCCTCCATCTTTCTAATCCATTCTTCAGCAAAAACAGGATCTGAAACTTGACCATTGAAAGTCGGGGGTCGAAGTCGGTGAAAACGATCATCCCCATGTTCTCGGGCAATATTCGTACTCGAATTCCCTTGTTCTTCCCTGGCGGTCATGAGCTGCTCAACTTGGCGGGATTGGCGAATTACTAACTCAGTTAGTTGAGCAATAGTGTGACTATCCACGTTATCATCTCTCTGTTGACCTCTCACCATCTCAGGATTCCTAAACAATTAGTCATAAACACATCTTAACTTAACGACATTACTAGAATCATAAACACTTACAGTTGCTGGAGTGTACTCATGTGACAGTCAGTGCTGGAAGGCAATCTGCAGAATCAGTTTTAGAACCCGGTTTTGCTTTGATACCATAATTGTAACGACCCGGACGGGAGCCGTCACTTAGTCATAATCTTTCATTAATCGTTGACTCAACTTCTAACTTTTCTCCTTTATTTCCAATCTAGCATTTGCATACATTTTTTTTGAACTCACTCTTAGACTGATAACAGAGACGTTATATCATCAAGGGAACCGCACCCCCTCAAAAATCGATTTTTCCTTAAATCCTGTCGGCTAAATCTTACACAGAGTCGAGCAACTAAGCTCGGTCATTTGATCAGTGACTTAACCGGGTAGGGAAGAAAATGCCCCAGCCCACTCGACATTAATCAGATCAGTTTGCATGGGTTCGCATGCAGTGGGTGACGAAGTATATAACACCCGATTTGTCACGTGTGCCCTACGTGACTCAGTTATAGACTACCAGTAGAAAACATCTACCGGTGGTCACGAGCATTGCACGTGTCTAATTAAAGACATCGCCCGGTCTCGAACATTCCCCACTAGATGTTCATATTTACACTACATCGACCGGTGGTCATGTGCGCCTCGCATGACTAATTAAAACATTACTCGGGCACTAAACAACAAGAAAATACTCACATTATCCGGTGGCTAAACGACAAAACCACATTTTTATCATCCGGTGACTAAACGACAACTACATTCCCATCATCCGGTGACTAAACATACTACATCATCCGGTGAGGAAACATACTACATCATCCGGTGAGGAAACATACTACATCATCCGGTGGCTAAACGACAAAACCACATTTTCATCATCCGGTGACTAAACGACAACTACATTCCCATCATCCGGTGACTAATTGTTCAACTTCTATCATTTGACATCCGCCGATGACGTCAGCCGGATGATTGCCTCATCCAGCTTCTATCATACGGCAGTAAAACACTATAATCATCAAACAACTTCATCCAACAGAAAATACCACAACTCACCCAAATCTTAACTTAGTAACTATAAACCTCAATGAGTAAGAATCATAGACTCATCCAGAATACACATAGCGGAAGACTTAAGCAAAACAGACCATTCAATAATCTTTAAAATCATTATCAGACTCTGAAGTCTAATCAATCAAATCTGAATCTCATTGTTATAAGAAATTCTATTCTACTTAGACGTCTGTTTATCATAAACTTCACTGACATACTATGAGCATAACCAGGGGACTTAATCGCCTGTCCAGCCTTGCACTGTCATACTGAGCATCCTCCAGCAACCAGCTTTAAACATCATCTCTGGATTGGAAATCCTCACCTGTTAGCTCTTCACCTACATCATAAGGTTTAACTATAAGCCTAATGCTTAGTAAGGAATGCAACACTAACATGGATGCATGAATGCATAATTCGAAAAAACACATGCTCATAAGTCTTTTGTTGTTCATATCTTTGCTCGTAGTCATCATTCATAGTCATGGATCATATTCATCATTCATAATCATTGATCATATTCTTCATTTAAGTTGTGTGGATTAAGAGAGGATTTGTGCCAGTAAAGGGGTTCGACAGTGAGTTTGATCTTGGTCCCTACTACGGGTCGTATTCATGTCCCTCTTTTGGACTGTGACATACGCCAAACCGCCCCCAACCCTCGCTTAGTCCACGTTGCATAAGTTTTATCTTCTTACTTTGTTCATGAGAAAACCATGCTCTTAAAACATTTTCATATGCATAAAATAGTCATGATGCATGTACATGAAAATTCTTAGATCATCAAGCTACAGAACAGAACACTATCCAACACGAAACCTTACCATTGAACTAATCATCAACATAAATGCTAGACAGTAACATAAAGGAATTTCTAATCATCGTATGAGTTTCTACCTAGCATCCTTTGATGTAGGGTCCTAATGACCGAGATATCTGTACATTCACTTACCTGGTCTCCTTAGCAAAATCTGAGTCTCTTCTCTTCGGACTTCTTCACCTAAAACATTTACATAGCAGTAGTTAAAACAAAAATCCTATTAGTTCTAATCACAAGTCATCCTAAGGTCTAATAGCTAAAGTCATTCCTGAATCCTTAGTCTAATACTCTGTGCAGTCTGAAATCCAAAAACCGGAATGGACAGACTCAACTATCGTTTACTCGGGGTTGGTTGTTTTTTTTAAATGTCCAGAATCGATTCGGAATGACATTACCACTCTCAGATTCTAAAATATCCTTATTAATACTCGGCTATTAAAGAATCCGAAACTCCAATACTGAGCTGAAAACAGAGCTTAACAACTAACAGATAACTACCTTGCCTATTTCATACCTTGGGCGTGGATTCGGAGGGAATGCAGGCCTGAAGCCGGTCGTCGACGAGAAGGATCACTGGTAACAGAGAGCTCGGGAGAGAAGAAATCGCCGAGAGTAGAAGATGTCGGCTACAGTGGTTTAAATGAAGTTTGAACCCTTTCCATTTTCTTTAAATATCGGTCTCAAACCTCCATTATTACAACTTTGCCACTCAACCTGGTCGTTATTTCGGGTGTTACACCTAGCTTGGAGAAAATCGGATGGAAGAATCGCCTAGAGAGCTCTGCTGCTTGAGCTGAATACCGAGAGGGGAGAGTAGGGAAAGAGTGGCGGCTACAGTGCATTAAATCCAAAATCCCTTTCCTTAAATACGTTATCCACTTTTAAAATTTTTAATTACCCTAATGCCCTTGTCTAGTCATCCATTAACCCTACTTTCATTATTGCTAAAAAGTGTGCCATTAATAAAAAAAAATATAGAATTGGTTTGATAGATCATCATTATTGGTTCGAGCCTGTCTAGGCCTAGATAAAGTTGAAGTCAAGGCCAATAGTACAAAGTATTATTTGTCATTTGACGGTTCTTTTCTAATTATTTTTCATTTTGGGTCTAGCAAAAGTTGTTTGAGAAATACATACACAATGATTTCAATTAACTTTTGAGTCGCAATTTTACGTAGATCATGGTGCATGTTTCTCCATACGAGACCAATGACTATCTCAACCAAACCATTCGGTCCACGACCATCTTGTTCTGGCCTAATTTTAATACAGACTTAATAAACTTTATTCAATGGAGATCGTTGTGTTGTTTCTCAATACAAGACCATATGACTCTATCTCAACCTAATCATTCGACTTGAGGTCAACAGACTGGTTCAAGACCTACCTATTCTAGCTTGATTTTGAACCAGATCTAACAAACTTAATTCAACAATGCACCATTTTAAAAGTGGGCCACAAACACAGTGCCCAATTTGCACCAATTTTTATGTTTTTCATACTTGTCACTGCAGTATACAAGGTTTATGTAATGCATCAATCTCTGAACTAACAAACAAGGGAATCTTGTATTATGGATTTCATTGTATCAATGTTAGTATTCCCAGCTACTCATTTAATTTATTCCCAAAATACAAGGTTTATGTAATGCAACTCATACAAAATTATACCGAGTAAATCAAAAAATAAATTAAAATGAAATAGGAGTCTACTAAATACAATGAATTAAGATCATACATATATGACCATCATTATGATAAAATTAATTGTTCTTCATTTAACGGATATTATAAGAACAATATAATTTTATCTGGTCCAGTCCTATATAATCATATCATATAAAATACAATCACTTTATGTCACTACATATATTGTCGGGATATGACTATACGTTCTCAACGAAATGAACTGTATTTATGACTTTATTAATTTAAAGATCATTTACTTCAAATATAAGTCATGGACTATTATAATTATTTCTTTTTAAATTTAATCTCACATATATCAACATATATGTATTTTAATATTGCACAAATAATCGAGGATTTTTCTTTGAATTTATAAAGCATATCGAATAATACAAACATAAAAATTAATCATAAAATTTATTTATTAATTACAGTAATAAAAATGTTCATAACATTTGCTTGTTGGGCACATTATTCCCAACATTAGCTAACCTCATAACAGGAGTTTCTCAACGTTTATGCAAAGGTATTTCGAGTTAGGTTTGCGGCATGACATTCGCAGATAGGTTAGAGCTCTGCAACCTCAATATTTGCGTCAAGCTATTAACTTGGCAAAATTAATGGAAGATAAAATCAACGATAGAGAAAATAAATAATCAGTAGGTAAATCTACCTACTTTCAGACATTAAAAATTCAACCAGCTGATAAATAGCTAACGCCAGTACAAGATACGTCAAATGTTAACTCCACTCTTTTGAATGTTAAGTCGTCTGCTTTACCAGTTAAGCGGTTAACTTCAGTGCAGATGTTAGAAAGAAGGGAGAAAGGATTATGCTATAATTGTGATGAAAAGTTTGTTAAGAATCATAGATGTAAATCGAAGCTGTTTTTGCTGATGTTAGATGATGATTTGGAAGAAAGTCTCGGCCGCAATATTAAATTTGTGGATCAACAAAATTTGGAGCAAAGAGGATTCTGCCACACCCAAGATTAGCTTCCATGTGCTAGCAGGTCGACATTGCCCTTGCACACTTAAGTTTCCAGGAATAGTGGCCAGCAAACTTATTCAAATTTTAGTGGATGGAGGATCTACACATAACTTCATTCAAGATAGGGTTGTCAAGAAACTCAATACGCTATGCAACCATCTAGACAATTTAAGGTCATGATTGGTTGTGGAGAGGAGTTAACTTATGCTGCCTGTTGCATCAGTTGAAAAGGATGCAAGGTACAGGGGATGTTATTCAGTTTTATCAATTGACTACTATTGCAGCAGAATTTTCTGAGTCTCCACTCACAACACCAGCTGCAATTCAACAAGTTCTACATAAATATGATTTGTGGGGAGCTACAATTTTCAGCAAAATTGATTTGTGTGCCGAATATCACCAAATCAGAATGTGTTCTGAAGATATAAAGAAAACAGTGAGACCATTATGAATTTTTGGTTATGCCTTTTGGGTTGACGAATGCATCGGCGACTTTTCAAGGAATAATGAACACAATTCTTAAGTCTTTTTTAAGGAAATTTGTAGTGGTATTCTTTGAGGACATCCTTATTTACAACAAAGGTCAAGAAGATCATACCATGCATATGGAGGAGGTTCTGGGTTGTTTGGAGAAGAATCAATTTTATGCTAAGCGAAGCAAATGTATTTTGCCTCAGCATTCTATCAATTATTTGGGCTTTGTGGTTTCGGCTGCTAGTGTTCAACCATAAGCTGATAAAATTGTTGTTATTCTGCAGTGACCCATTCCTCAGTCAATTAAGCAATTTTGAAGTTTCCTTGAGTTAACGGAGTATTACAGAAAGTTTGTTAAGAATTATGGTTCAATTGTTGGATTGTTAACAAATTTATTACAAAAAGACGCTTTTATGTGGGAAAGAGAGGCTGGTCTGGCTTTTTCCAGGCCATGACGTCGACCTCGGTTTTGATGTTACTAGATTTTTCTAAACAATTTGTTTTAGAATTAGATGCCAGTGGTTTAGGCATTTGTGTTCTATTGCAGCAAGGTCATTCAATATCATACTTTAATAAGAAGTTGACTCCACGTGTGCAAAAAGCTAGCACGTATGTGCGTGAGATGTTTGCAGTGCTGGAGGCGGTGAAGAAATCTGTTAGGCAGCCATTTTGTTATTAGAACATATCAGAAGAGTATCAAGGAGCGTATGACTCAAAAGATACAAACTCCGGAACAAGAAGTATTTTTCATTAAATTTTGTTGGGTTACGATTTTAAGATTGTTTATAATCCACGGAATTCTAATAATGTTGCTATTGCTTTATGAAGACAAGGAGAGGTACTTGTTTCAGATTAAGTAAATTCTTTGTTTGCACTGACTCAGCTTCATTGTCAGCTGTTGGATAAAATTAGACAGGAAACATTGGAGTTGGGTGATTTACGAGATCTGGCAGAAGCTATCAGGAAGAAGCCTAGTGATTTTTCTCATTTTAAACTTCTTCTTGGTTTTATTCTGCATAAAAATAGAATCAAGCTAAGTGTCGACTCTGTGTATAAGAATGACATTATTAAGGAGATGCATTCCACGTTACTTGGTGGTTATAATGGAGTAGATATAACGGCAGCATGAGTGAAAGCTTAGTTTACATGGTCAGGTTTATACAAGGATGTTAAGCATTTCGTACAGACTTGTTTAGTTTGTCAACAAATTAAATATGATAATAGGAAGCCAGGAGGTTTGCTTCAACCATTAGAAATTCCCGCTTAGCTTTGTGAAGAATTGTCTATGGACTTTATTACAGGGTTGTCATTATCGTATGAGTTTTCGGCTACTCTGGTGGTTGTTGATGACTATCAAAATTGACCCATTTTGTTCATTTAAAATGCTCATTTACTGCTGTTAAAGTAGCAGAGGTTTTTGCTCAGAACATATGTAAGTTGCATGGCATACGAAGATCGTTATTGAGTGACAGAGATCCGATCTTCATGAGTAAGTTTTGGCGAGAATTGCTTGAACTTAGCGGCAAAACGTTGCGATTTAGTAGTGCTTATCTTATCATCCTCAAACGGAGGTAGTTAATCGGATTTTAGAACAATATTTATGTTGTTTTGTTATGTATTTTCCGATGAGTTGGTTTAAATTTTTACATTGGGCGGAGTTATCTTACAATACCAGCATTCATTCATCAACGGGTATGTCCCCATTTGAGGCCGTTTATGGTCGGCCACCACCAAATGATTCCTTATCAATTGGGCGCTACTAGTATTGAAGCAGTAAAAGAGAATTTGAAGACTAAAGATAGAGTTTTGCAGAATTTAAAAGATCATTTACAAAGATCACAGCATCACTTGAAGCAACACAATCGGATAAAAGTAGGAGAGACGTTCAGTTTAAGGTTGGTGATTCATTTTTGTTAAATTACAACAGTATATACAGACGTCTTTATTGGTGTGCCCTTTCTTGAAGTCTTAAAACAAATTGGACAAGTTTCATATAAATTAAAATTACAGCAAGAGGCTAAAATCCATGATGTTTTTCATGTTTCCTTGCTCAAGGAGTTTAAAAGTGATAGTTCAATTCATGATTCTCCTCAACCTATGCAATTTGTGGATGATCACCATTTGGTGGAGCCTGTAGCCATTTTAAACACCATACGTAAGAAATGTGGTGGTACATTGGAGGTTCAACTTTTAGTGCAGTGGTAGGGATTTCCTTTAGAAGATACGTCTTTTGTGTTTTTAAAGGAATTTGTGAAAGTTTATCCTCACTTTAACCTTGAGGACGAGGTTACTCTTTAAGAGGATGGCAATGTTATGAGCAAGAGGAGCGATGAGGCGAAGGAGTTAGCTGAACAAGTAGCTGAAGCTATAATAGAAGCTGATGACAAAAATGAAAGAGCTGCAAGAGTTATGATGAAGCCAAGCTGGCTTAATGATTACGTGTAAATGATATAACTGTCATAACAGATTGTAAGCAGTATAAAATCAGATGAAATGAGAATAAGAATTTAGAAAATCAAATCAGTTTTTCTCATTTCCACCTCATTTTTTCTTTGGTTATTATTTTTCAGTAACATGTACTCTCTTATTTTACTCTCCTAAAAAATTTTGTAACGTGTCAAATAATTATTAATACAATAAATATAATAAAATATAAAAAATAACGGGTAATTATCGATTTGAACCCTGTACTATACACGTTTTTTCAATTCGCCCCCTGTACTAAAAAAACTGTCAAATCGAAACATGTACTTTGATTTTTTTATCAGTTTAGACCTTCTATTATCAATTTCATTAATCACTCATTTAAAAAATTATTAAACGATTTTGGATTTAGTTGCAATTTTTACCACATGTTTACTACTTAATGAGAAAATAATCTGAAAAGTTTTGTAATTTTTTAACACATGTACGATTTATTGTAATTTTATTTTAGTATTTTATAAAACTATTATAATAAATCATACAAATTTTATAAAATCACGAAACGTTTTTTATTATCTACCCATGATATGTTGAACATGTGGAAAAGTTTTCAAATAAATCAAATATCGTTTGGTATTTTTTTTTAAATTAATTTATAAAGTAAAGAAGAAATTGAGATTAATTTAAAAACTATCAAACGATATTGGATTTATTTGAAACTTTTGTCACCTGTTCATCACATTATGGGTAGATAATAAAAAAATTGTCGTAATTTTTTAAAAGTTGTATGATTTATTATAATATGTTTATAAAATACTAAAATAAAATTACAATAAATCGTACATATGTTAAAAAATCAAGAAACTTTTCCGGTTATCTTCTCATTAAGCAGTGAATATGTGGTAAAAATTTCAATTCAATCCAAGATCGTTTGGTAATTTTTTAGATGGGGGTTTAATGAAATTGTTGATAGAAAGTCTAAACTAATAACAAAATCAAAGTACAGGGTTCGATTTGACGGTTTTTTTAGTACAGGGGGCGAATTGAAAAAACGTGTATAGTACAGAGTTCAAATCTATAATTACCCAAAAATAATTTATTATATTAAAATTGCACTTTAATTATACCAATAATTATTTGACACGTCAGTAAATTTTTCAAAATAGTAAAATGAGACAGTACATGTAACATTATTCATTTTTTTAGGTTCTTGTCATAGTTGAGTTTTGGGAGGGGGCAAGTTACCTAAGGAAGCAATTTATTTAATTAAGTAAAGTTTTATTTTATTTTGGTGGTTACGACTATGAGGACTCTTTTTATATATTTTTTGGATGAGAATATATTATAGTTAGCACCTTTATTTTGTTCACAGTTAATACATCTATTTGATGACCATAACGGTGGAATCAAACTTTTTTTTAGAGAAGGTCATATCAAACTTTTTTTTAGAGAAGGTCATATCGTTCTGGCCAAACTTGTATTGCAGTCCACTAGTGGGGGTAAAAAGAGATAATAATTTTGATTTATTAAATTCAAAATTTTGGACAATTGTTTATGTTCTGTTTGAGACTGGCATATGAACAATGTCGTTGAAAAACATAGCTCTCTAATGTGAACAATAGAGAACAGACAGAATGAGAGAAACGAAGGAGAAGGAGAAGAAGAAGAAGGCGGCGATAATTAATGCTGCAATAGTGAATTGAAAGAAATCGTTTTTTACATGTATATACCCAAGACAGTAATGATGAAATGTAATGAAAACTGAAAAATGAATAGTGAACTGAAAATGAATAGTGAGTGTGTGTTCTAATATCCCCCTTCAAGAGCAAGGTCGAGGGCTGAAGATCTTGGATAAGAACATGTTGAATGTCGTTGGCGAGAGAGGCTTCGTGAGAGCGTCAGCGAGCTAGTTGGATGAAGGAGTGAACTTGACTGAGAATTGCTTGTGAAACACCATTTTCCAGTCGAAATGAAAATCAATCTCGACGTATTTGGATTTTGAATGTAGTACCGGATTGGAGGCCAGATAGGTGGCACTCAAGTTATTGCATAGTATGAGAGGCGCTATGGAAGAAGGAAAACCAAGATCCTGTAAGAGCGACTGTAGCTAGAGAACTTCAGCGACACCATTTGCAACACTGTGATATTCTGATTCCGTGCTAGAGCACGATACAACCTTTTGTTTGGTAGATGACCAGGAGATAAGGTTTGTGCCGAGAAGAATACAGAACCCACTGGTGTTTTTCCGATCATCTGGACAGGAGGCCCAATCAGCGTCCGTATAACATATGAGGTCACAAAGGGGTTGTACTCACTACTTAAACCTCTCAAAAAATAAAGAAGTTGATCTTGATACGGGACACTTTGGTCGATTACAGCAAGAGTGCTGCAGATAGATGTAAGTTTGTGTATGTAAGCGGCAACCGAGACGCTATATTTGAAAAGACAATGAAGCTAATTTCGGAGGTCAGTGATGTGGGCCAGCGAGGAAGAAGCAAAACGCACGACTAGAGCCATCTAGACTGCACTGGCGGTGGTAAATGCGACAAATTGGGGCAGCAAGTCCTCTGACATTGAGGAGAAGATCCAGCTTAGTATAAGTGTGATGACTCAAATGTGTATAGGGCAAACCTTGGGACCTAAGCCGAGTGTAGGCAAATTTTGAACTCGAGTATAGGCAAATCCCGGGTCATAAAGAGGGGGTCGTCACAATCCCACATCGCTTGGGGAAGTATATGGAAATGAAACATATGTAATGAAACGCTCTCAAAAATAGTAAGACGCGTTTTGGAGCACAATTGGCAACGGATCCAATAAGAACTCCGAAGTTAATAGTGCTCCAGTGAGAGCAGTACCATGTTGGGTTACCGACCGGGAAGTCCTCGCCAAACAAAGCCGTGAGGGGAAGAAATTGGGCTACGGCCCAATCCCTAGAGCAAAAAATATCTTACTATGAAAATTGATCGTTATAAATGGTATCAGAGCTTGTACCCAACCGAAAATATGACAAATGAGGACGTTAGACCCCCGAGGGGGAGTGATTGTGATGACCCAAATGTGTACGTATGAGCACGACTACGAGAAAAATCTCAGGTTGCGGGGCAAACCTCGAGACCTAAGCCAAGTGTAGGGAAATCCCAGACTCGAGTATAGTGTAACACCCGGTTTTACGGGATTAAAAAATTTCCATTATATAATGGCATTTTTGTAAATGTGTCAAATTAAATCCGTTTTGCGAACGAAAAGTTTTAATAGAGCCCTAGTAATAAATTGGAATTATTGGTGAAATATGAAAGTCTAGGAAAATGAATCGTTAGCTAAATAACGAAATAAGTAACGAAACAAAAGGAAAATCAGATGGAGGGGCTAAAGGGGTCATTTGGCATTTAAATAGGCAAAAGCTTCTTTCTTCCTCAACACTTCACGAAAATCCTCTCTGCTTTCCACGAAAAGCTCCAGAGAGCTTTGCGACATTTTCCCTCCCTCACGCGTTCTCTCTCCTGGCAACCGAAACTCTTCCTCCGGCGACTCGTTCTTCACGTTTCCTTCTCCAAACGACACTCTAGGTAAGGTTCTATGCTTTTGGAAAGTTTATTCTTGGTTTTCGAGTGGTTAAACGATTAGGGTTTCGTTAGTTTGGGAGTTTAACGATTTAAACTCGGTTTTAATGACGATGGTTATGAATTGTCATAGGTGAACAATGCTCGTGGAAGGAGCTTGAATTTGCAAGGACGCGAGGTAAGTCTTCGTGACTTACTGTGGCCGATAGGCCTATGCCATAAGTCGAGTTCATCGTTGAGGATTTTGGAGTCATGTATGTTTTTATACTTTGGTTGGGTAGTTTAGGATTAGAGTTTTTATAGATTATGTTTGCTATGTTTTGATGGTACTCATGCTTTATGTTTACATTATGTCTTTTCTGTACATGCATCACGCTCTTTCAAAATAGCATGAAAATTGATTTCTACACGTGTTTAAGAAAATAAATGAATTAAAGAAACGAATGTACGTAATTTGGTCACGACGGGGTGGGGTTCAGACATGGCTGTTTACGGATGGAATCATGTTTTCCCCCTGGTAGATAGAAAGGGTTGTCTAACCGCCAGACGTGCCCTCTCCATCTGGTGAGAGTTAGACCTCGGTGACATTCTGTTCTGTAATGAAACGATGAAAAAGTCTGCATGATTTATGAACCGCATATGCACAACATACATTTGCATTTACGAAACATACTGAGCCTTTAGCTCACAGTTGTCTTTATGGTGTAGGTGATTTTGATACAGGTGAGGATAAGATTCTTCTACCCGAAGCTTGATCTGGTTGAAGAAGAATGCCCGTGGAAGTGCGTTGGGTAGTCGGTGCGTATTTGACCCGTGGGGATGTAAGTAAGTGTTTTGAGGATTTTCGGGTTGTTTTGGGCTGATGGTGGACTAGATAAGAGAATTGTATAGTTGAGACGTTTTAGGATGTTTGGTATCTGGATAGTAGATAAATTGATGTATTGATGTTTTGGTAAACTCAATTTATAAAATGTTTTGCTAAGTCTTTTATTTAGATTTTTTATGGAAATTGAATGTATAGAGATGAAGTGTTATTTTGATGTTTTCTAGAAGTTCTTGTTGAAGGGAGTGTAGGTACAGGGGAAAGAATATGAAGGCAGCTCTCTGGACAAAATCCAGAGAGCTAGCCGATCGATCGCCAGGAAGGGGCGATCGATCGGGTAATGCATGGTTTAAAGTCGGGATTCTATAAATTTTTTGTGGTAGTTCAAAGTATGGATGTCGTCCAAAGTATGGATGTCGTCCAAAGTAGTTGTCTAAAGTGGCAGGGATTCTTATAAGTTTCGGTTAAGTGTTTCTGTAAGAAAGTCATCGTCCAAAGTCTGTGGACGATAAAGTTAAGTTTAGTATTCTGGCAGAGAAAGTTATCGTCCAAAGTCTGTGAACGATAAAGTTCAGTTAAGTATTCTGACAGAGAAAGTCATCATCCAAAGTCTGTAGACGATAAAGTTTCGGTTAAGTGTTTCTGTAAGAAAGTCATCGTCCAAGTCCCATGGACAAATAAGTCCCGTGGACGAATAAGTCCCATGGACGAATAAGTCTCGTGGACGAATAAAGTCCGTGGACGAATAAAGTCTGTGAGAGAGAATAGTCGTCCATTCTATGGGCGAGAACCGTCGTCCATTCTGGACGATTCTGTGGACGATAATGTCATCCCTTTTCGTGGACGAATAGGATGAAACCCGAGAGGAAATTCATTCCCGTCTGCTTTATAGTCGTCGACTGATTTCTTTACAGAAGCCACGTCGACCCCTACTGTACCATTCGTCCAAACCCGATAGAGAGAATTAGCTACCCCTACTGTTTAAATTGAAGAAACCTGAGAGGAAAAATACTGTTCCTTCGATGAAACCCGAGAGGAAAAACTTAATTCTCTTCCTGTCTTTATTGTTTTAGCATTGACGCCTAGGTTTAAATTATACTGGGGTTTCCACAATTAGATAGACTTCCGCTGAATGAGTTAATTGATTTTAAATGAGTAGATTAAGTGAATGAAATGGATTAGATGAAAAGTTCAAAAATTTTATGACATTTATAGGCTTAATATTTCGGGTAAATTAAGGGTCGTTACAGTTATGGTATCAGAGCCCCCGGGTTTTAAAATCGGTTCTGTAGACTACTCGACTGCACAGCCACTACACGGACACCCTTCCTCAACTGTAAGTACGTTTAAATGCTTTCTTTGATTTTGATTTCTTAGAATTACTTTGTTTTAACTTTTATAGGAGTTATAAAATAGTTTGAGGTAGAGATGTCAAGGATGAAGCCCTGGATCGGCGACGGATTTGCTTGACCGTCAAGCTCAGCACATGGACAGTCAGGATCAGCAAATTGAAAGCCTAGTTAACCGTGAGAATCAAAGGGCCCGGGATATAGTCGTTCCGAACAATCATGGTATGGAGAGGTTCCAAAAGTTACGACCTTCACTATTCAACAATCAATCGTTGGATCCCACTATTGCGGAGGAATGGATTCGGACGATGGAAGATATGTTAGCCTACGCGAAGATTGAGAATGGGGAGAAGGTCACATGCGTCACTTTCCACCTGGCATTGGATGCCTGATTCTGGTGGGATTCTATTAAAGCAAATACAGACGTGACACTGATGAGGTGGGAACGGTTTAAGACTGTGTTCTTTGATAAATACTTCAACCGTACAGTGAAGGAGGCAAAAAGGGCAGAGTTCACGCAGCTGAAGCAGACTAGTTCGGTTGCGGAATATATTCAGAAATTTGAGGCCTTATCCCGATTTGCACCGCGCTTAGTCAGCGATAATGAAGACAAGGTGCAATAGTTTATGGATGGATTAAACCCAGAGATTCAAAAGAGCATTATAGTGTCGGGCGTTTTAGATGTGCCCTACAAGCCTTGGAGTTTGAGGCTGCTGAACTGACTTGCGTCAAGCCAAGGGAGCCTGCTAAGGGCTGCTTTTGGGAGATTCGGCCTCAACCCCGGAATAGAGACTGGCAACAAAAGGGATAATCGCAAGTGCAACAACAAAGGGGCATCAAGAGGCCTTATGAAGGAGGTAATGATCGGGGGAAGGGAAAGCAAGTGCAAGGGGCTCCTTAGATGCCTTGGTGCTCTAAGTGTCAGAAAGAGTATAGTGGCAAACGCCGAGTGGGCACTAATAAGTGCTATCGGTGCGGAGAAGTTGGCCATTACGTTAAAGATTGCCCAAAGCCGGGCTGAGATCAGCCAGGCAGAGATCAGAGGAGAGTCATGCCGAGGATCTTTGCCTTTATCGAGCCTAGTGACGTCGACGATGAGGCTCAGCCTTCGGTTATCGCAGGTAGTATTTTAGTTATTGGCGTAGCTGTATTTTCTTTGATAAACACGGGAGCTACGCACTCCTTCATTTCAACTGCTTGCATGACTAGATTGGGGTTAGTGTCTGAGTTAGCAGAATATCAGTATAAAGTAATACTACCTTCGGAAGCTTATATGCAGTCTGATCGTATCTTCCAAGGCAACGTCGTCTCGATAGGGATTAATACCCTCTATGATTGCCTGATAGTTATGAGCATAGAGCGGTACGATCGTATTTTGGGGATGGACTGGCTTTCACGCCATTTCGCCACCATCGACTTTCGATCCGGGATAGTGACTTTTCGGCCCCCGGGTAAAGAAGAATTTGCCTATCAGGCAATGAATAGGTTGAGTGGGTTTCCTACTTCCTATTCTATGAAGGTCAAAGAGCAGTTTAGAGGTGAATGCTCAGTTTATTTGGCCACAGTGGTCGACACTCGATTGCTCAATGGGGCAACACCAAACAACATCTCAATCATTAATGAATTTGTAGAGATCTTCCTCGACGATCTTCCCGGATTACCACCGAACAGGGATATTGAGTTTACAATTGATGTTTATCCAAGCTCTGCGCCTGTGTCTAAGAATCCATATAAATTGGCACCTGCTGAATTGAAAGAATTGAAGACTTAGCTTGAGGAGTTGTTTGATAAGGGGTTCATCTGACCCAGCTTTTCTCCTTGGGGTGCGCCAGTATTGTTCGTTAAAAAGAAAGACTGAACTCTCAGAATGTGCGTTGATTACCGAGCGTTAAATAAGTTAACAGTGAATAGTTGATTTATTTGACCAACTGCAAGGTGCCCGAGTGTAATACTCGGCTTTACGGGATATTAATATTTTAATGTTGATGGCATTTTTGTAAATATGTCGAATTAGGTCAGTTTCTTGAAAAGAAAGTGTTATTACGATCCTAATAATTAATAAGGATTTTGAGAAAATTTCGGAAATTTTAGGAGTTTAACGCTAATTTTACGAGAATTACGTTTAACGTAATATAAAGGATACTTTGGTAAAAATAGTAAACGTGGTCCGAATTGCGAACGGGAAGTTTTGATGGAACCCTGGTAATAAGTTGAAGTTATTGGAGAAATAAGGAAATTTGGAGAAAACGAATTGTTAGCTAATTAACGAAACGAAGGACGAAACGAATAGAAAATCAAAGGAAGGGCAAAATGGTAATTTGCCATGTCAAATTTTAATTAAAATTCACAAATCTCTCTTTCTCCCTCATTTCCTTTCTGCTTCACGATTTCCTTCTTCTCCAGGCGAATTCTCCCTCTCCTCTCATTGGCGTTTCTCCTCTCCAACGACGATTCGTCCTCCGTTCGTCTTCCGTTCTTCACGTTTTCTTCCCCAGACTTGATTCTAGGTAAGATTCTATAGTTTTGGAAAGTTTATTCGTAGTTTTTGGGCCGTTTAACGATTAGGGTTTCGTTTAGGGTTTCGTTAAAAATGCGATTTAGGGTTTGAAATTGATAGGTTTGTCGTAGCTGTGAATATGATGAACGTATTGAGCGTTATTGGATGAAGTTAATCGATTTAGGACGAATGTTAGAAATTTGAAAAATTTTTGAGTTTTGGGGAAAACTTGTTAATGGTGATTTCGAGTTATCGAGCGTTAATTGTTGGATAAAAATGCCTCGTTGAGCTAAGTTAGAATTTTATGAAAAATTCTCTTAGTTAAGGTTTCGTTAAATTTGGACATTTAACGGTTTAATCTCGTTTTAACGACAACTGTTGTGTTTTGCCTCAGACAAACGACGCTCGTGGACGGAGCTCGAAGTTCAACGTGCACAAGGTAAGTTCTCGTGACTTACTTGGCCGAGTGGCCTACACCGTACGTCGAAGTTGCGTCGAGGATCTTTGGAGAATGTTTGTTTATATGCTTTAGTCGGGTAGATATGGTTAGTTCTTTTATAGGTTATGTTTTTTTATGGTCTCAATGGTATGTATGATGTTTGTTTACTTTATGTCTATAACTGTTCACGCATCACGTGTTTTTAAAATAGCATGAAAACGGATTTCCGCACGAGTTTAAAGAAAATGAAATGAATGAACGAAATGAATCTACGTAATCTGTTATCTGGTTACGCGAGGTGGGGCTCAGGCACAAATGTTTACGGATGTGAGTGTGTACCCCCCCCCCCCCTTGTTAGGTGAAGAGGGCAGTCCAACAGCGGGATGTGTCATCTCCATCTAATAGGCTGAGACCTCAGTGACATTCTGTCTGTGACGTAATGATAAGAAAAATGTTGCATGATTTCTGAAACTCATATGCACAGCATGCATTTACATTTAAGAAACTTACTGAGCCTTTAGCTCATAGTGTGTCTGTATGGTGTAGGTGATATTGAAACAGGTGAGGACGACATTCCTACTCCTGAAATATGAGTCGAGTTGAAGAAGAATGTGTGACGACCCCAATCCGATCAGGGCCGCCACGGACTTGCCGTGACGTAATCATTTAATCATCATTTTTTTTAACACTTACCATAACTCTTAAACAAACTAACCATAACGTAACCTTAACTTTAAACTCTCGTAACCACGTAAGTTTTTCTTTTTATAGCACTCATAACGTGTCGACTTCTAAACCATTAAATTGAAGTCTCGGATTGTTGAAATCCCTTAAAATCACTCGTTCGTCGATCATCAAAACACAACACTAATATAACCTACAATTTCGAAAAACTCAAGAAAACGAACTGCGTGGATCGCTCTAAAAATCGAGCGTATCCTTACCTATTTCAAAATAACCAAACAGTTCCAGTATATTTCTAAAACTAAGACTCCATATTCTAAACGTTCTACTTCCACTATATATACATCAAAACTCGACTTTTCATACCTTTTTCTATCAAAACATCCGATCCACATACTTAAACATTTTCACACTTTCACAAACAAAACCGACACGTAGACCTACTAACGTAAAATTATCAAACAAAACCCAAAAAAATCCTCAAAACAAACATCGACCATAAACATGGAATTTCCTAAGACATCACCAAAGACATACATTATCAAATCATTCAGAATAGAACTACTTCAAACCTACATCCACTATAAAAATTCCTAATAACTTGCCCCGTGAGAACCATACATGACTTGCCCCGTGAGAACCATACATGACTTGCCCCGTGAGAACCATACATGACTTGCCCCGTGAGAACCATACATGACTTGCCCCGTGAGAACCATACATGACTTGCCCCGTGAGAACCATACATGACTTGCCCCGTGAGAACCATACATGACTTGCCCCGTGAGAACCATACATGACTTGCCCCGTGAGAACCATACATGACTTGCCCCGTGAGAACCATACATGACTTGCCCCGTGAGAACCATACATGACTTGCCCCGTGAGAACCATACATGACTTGCCCCGTGAGAACCATACATGACTTGCCCCGTGAGAACCATACATGACTTGCCCCGTGAGAACCATACATGACTTGCCCCGTGAGAACCATACATGACTTGCCCCGTGAGAACCATACATGACTTGCCCCGTGAGAACCATACATGACTTGCCCCGTGAGAACCATACATGACTTGCCCCGTGAGAACCATACATGACTTGCCCCGTGAGAACCATACATGACTTGCCCCGTGAGAACCATACATGACTTGCCCCGTGAGAACCATACATGACTTGCCCCGTGAGAACCATACATGACTTGCCCCGTGAGAACCATACATGACTTGCCCCGTGAGAACCATACATGACTTGCCCCGTGAGAACCATACATGACTTGCCCCGTGAGAACCATACATGACTTGCCCCGTGAGAACCATACATGACTTGCCCCGTGAGAACCATACATGACTTGCCCCGTGAGAACCATACATGACTTGCCCCGTGAGAACCATACATGACTTGCCCCGTGAGAACCATACATGACTTGCCCCGTGAGAACCATACATGACTTGCCCCGTGAGAACCATACATGACTTGCCCCGTGAGAACCATACATGACTTGCCCCGTGAGAACCATACATGACTTGCCCCGTGAGAACCATACATGACTTGCCCCGTGAGAACCATACATGACTTGCCCCGTGAGAACCATACATGACTTGCCCCGTGAGAACCATACATGACTTGCCCCGTGAGAACCATACATGACTTGCCCCGTGAGAACCATACATGACTTGCCCCGTGAGAACCATACATGACTTGCCCCGTGAGAACCATACATGACTTGCCCCGTGAGAACCATACATGACTTGCCCCGTGAGAACCATACATGACTTGCCCCGTGAGAACCATACATGACTTGCCCCGTGAGAACCATACATGACTTGCCCCGTGAGAACCATACATGACTTGCCCCGTGAGAACCATACATGACTTGCCCCGTGAGAACCATACATGACTTGCCCCGTGAGAACCATACATGACTTGCCCCGTGAGAACCATACATGACTTGCCCCGTGAGAACCATACATGACTTGCCCCGTGAGAACCATACATGACTTGCCCCGTGAGAACCATACATGACTTGCCCCGTGAGAACCATACATGACTTGCCCCGTGAGAACCATACATGACTTGCCCCGTGAGAACCATACATGACTTGCCCCGTGAGAACCATACATGACTTGCCCCGTGAGAACCATACATGACTTGCCCCGTGAGAACCATACATGACTTGCCCCGTGAGAACCATACATGACTTGCCCCGTGAGAACCATACATGACTTGCCCCGTGAGAACCATACATGACTTGCCCCGTGAGAACCATACATGACTTGCCCCGTGAGAACCATACATGACTTGCCCCGTGAGAACCATACATGACTTGCCCCGTGAGAACCATACATGACTTGCCCCGTGAGAACCATACATGACTTGCCCCGTGAGAACCATACATGACTTGCCCCGTGAGAACCATACATGACTTGCCCCGTGAGAACCATACATGACTTGCCCCGTGAGAACCATACATGACTTGCCCCGTGAGAACCATACATGACTTGCCCCGTGAGAACCATACATGACTTGCCCCGTGAGAACCATACATGACTTGCCCCGTGAGAACCATACATGACTTGCCCCGTGAGAACCATACATGACTTGCCCCGTGAGAACCATACATGACTTGCCCCGTGAGAACCATACATGACTTGCCCCGTGAGAACCATACATGACTTGCCCCGTGAGAACCATACATGACTTGCCCCGTGAGAACCATACATGACTTGCCCCGTGAGAACCATACATGACTTGCCCCGTGAGAACCATACATGACTTGCCCCGTGAGAACCATACATGACTTGCCCCGTGAGAACCATACATGACTTGCCCCGTGAGAACCATACATGACTTGCCCCGTGAGAACCATACATTTCTTGCCCCGTGAGAACCATACATGACTTGCCCCGTGAGAACCATACAATTTGCCACGTGAGAAACATACATAACTTGTCCCGTGATAACCATACATGACTTGCCCCGTGAGAAACATACATAACTTGTCCCGTGAGATCACATATCATCTTTAAATCATTATCATTCAATTCATCGTAAATACATGCTCGTAAATAGTTCGTATGACCTTTTATAAAACATGATGCATGAGAAATTCACATATGACATATCATCAAAATATATCATTAAACAATTCACAAACATACATAGACATGCTTTAATGAACCTAACAAATAACTATTAACTAATAACCTAGGCTACCCGACACGTCAAGACCCCACAATCAGAAAATCATCATCAAAAACAGAAAAGCCTAACGTTGATACGATGTAGGGCCTTAAGGGCCGGAAGCCTAACACCCACTTACCTGGCGTCCGTAGCAAGCCGAGCACCGTCCAAAAGCCGTGTCCACCTAAGGCATTTCATAAATAAAGGACATTAAAATCTATCCTAAATAAACGAATTCCAAACTTAAACTAAGCTCCTAGTTAAGGCAATTTCTCCTAAAACTTTCATTTTCTCAATCCGGGCATTTCATCGAGCACGTGGTGCTCACAATTTACTTAACCTCCATTAATGGTCTTCCAATAATCTCTAATATCCAAACTTTAACCTAAATCTACCAATAATTATCAATTCATTTAATCTACCTAAATAACGACAAGTGTATTCATTAATAAGCATAAAAACCCAATACCATCGATTTCTAACTAAAACCTAACTAAACGGGCTACTTATTTGGGTTCGGTAAAAACCGACCCGAAACTTTAAACGCGCGTAACTTTTGCGTCGGTTATCGGAATCAAACGATTCCAGCGGCCATGTACTCCTCTAATAACCTATTTTAATCTGTCAAAAGAAATTTTAAAACAAACGACTGTAGCTAGGTCAAAATAGCAGAAACCCGAATCTGTCCTAAATCGGAAATTTCCCCCTTTCCAATTTTTCATTAAATTTCCCCCATTTTCTCACCAATCGATCACCCTAACCCTCAATTAGCATAAATTAATCAAAAATCGAAGTTCCAATTTAGAAAACCCGAGGCTCCAAAACCTAGCCCTCGGTTTTAGCTCCTCCCGAGCTGCACACTGCTCGGCAATCCTTGCCAGCACCGAGCTCAGCAATTCGACGCCGAGAGTAGCCAAAAATGGCCGGTGATCGGAGCTCAATCGAGCTTGCCACCCCCGGCCACCAACAGCACGAAAACAGGGCACAAAAGGAGGCTTACCGTTCGATTTGTGCGCGGAGACAGCCGGAAGCTCGCTCGTCGCCGTCTGGTCGGAGAACGCCGAAAATCGGCGGCGGTGGCCGTCGGAAATCGTCGCTCGCCTCTCCTTGTTGTCGGGCTATCGTCGGGAGCTCGGCACTCGACTCACGAACGACAGAATGGCAAAGCCATTCTGTCGTTTTGTTTTATTATTATAATAATAATAATAATAATAATAATAATAATAATAATAATAATAATAATAATAATAATAATAATAATACAATTACATTACCATTTTGCCCTTCCGAAAATTTCGTTAAATCTCATCCTTAAATTATAAATTTTTGTAGATTGAACCTCACCCCGTACCCAGCTTAATTTCTCCAATTAGAATACCCGAACACAATTTAATTAATCAATTATTTTAACCAATTTTATTCACGTTTCTTTTAAATTAATTAAAACAACTATTTATTAAATAATTACATTATCATTTTATTTTCTCTAAAAAAAATCCCGGGTGTTACATCTTTCCCTCCTTAAATGAAATTTTGTCCTCAAAATTGTTGCTTAGTCAATCCTCTTATTTCTCACTCCAATGCTACCATCGTAATTACTGTTGCAATACTAAATCTTGATTACACTATAGCCTTAATCACCTATCAGGTAATGACAATTCCTAGATCTTCAAAGTTGTGATTCTCTTAACTATGCATTTGTAACTCAATCACTCATACGTCCATTGCTTTCAATCTAATCCATCATCACTTAATCTCTCACATCTCTCCCAACTCAACCTCCACTCTAGTTTTCCTCTAATTAAATTCAATCACTTCCCTACTTTTCTCATACCACATCAATCTAACGCATCTATAGCCATCATAATTCCTCGAAGTTTCTTCTCTTACTTAATACGAAGGACCTAGTACATAGCCTTCTTATCCTAATTCTTCCACTTCCAAGTCCCCCTATACCTTACCATCAAATTTTTAATCCATCACTCACACCCATACACCCATGGACATTGGGCAAACATGACGTTCCATTAGTCACTCTAATACAATCCTAGTACTCGGGGCTCTGAATACTTAAATTTACCCCCTTCTCTTTCAAAGTATTCTCTAAGTCTTTATAATTATGTCCACGACGCTCGTTTGTCCAACTTGTGCCTCGGTTTTCATCAATCACTAACAAATTCTTAAGTCTGAACAAAGTCGTTAAACTATTCACCCAACACCTTAAAGGGTGTATAAACAGTTCGACGTAGCTTACGAGTCGAAACTTTCCTAATACCTCTTGTTCTAACTTCACTTCTAAGCTCACTTGCACAGTCTTCGTGCAAATCATTTTCACTTTCGTTCAATATGCTCCAATTTCTACAACCTCCAGTACTTGACTCTTATATCAATCTTCCATTTGATCTAATTAATCTTCTCACTTACCCGCATGATATAATTCAAAACTCAAAAGTCTACCTAACCGCCCATTTCATCTTACACCACGTAGTCCTTATTTTCCTTAAGTTACGATTTTATTCACTTACTTAAATTTATTTACTTTAACCTTAGCCGTTCCCAAAATTATTGGCTTCAACTTCGTTACATACAGGTTGGCCCTTTAAAATTCCTAATTTAATCTTATTCCTAATGTACTTGATAATCTCACCAATCCCTTGATTCGTAAGACTTCACATTCGGGCTTAACTCCAAATCTAAACACCTTATTTAATTTAAATAATGTCCTATACTCATTCTTAATATCCCACAAGGACTTCCTCGAAGTTACTAACTAGTCTACTATCTTTCATTCCTTCTAGTCAGGTTCTAAATATTCTACTTGTCTTCTTCACAATAATTTGCCTAACAATTTTTCTTGTTAGCAAACTTGTTGTAGCTAGACCTACGACCTTAATCTAATTCTTCTAAAATTCTTAACTCTTATCCTCCTATTTTCCCAAAAATTTAGAAGCATTCATTTCTTTTAACAAAACTAAGCATGCCATGGCTCATACCAAAGTGATCGAGTTCTCTTCCTTAAATTCTCACATGTATCAGCCTCCTCTTGATCCTTTATAGGCCAAGCTTTCTAACTCACCTAATTTGATCTCATTCTCCAGATTTCCTCAATTACCACTTAGACGTTAAATTTGAACTGGCCTACGGCTTTAACCACCTATTGAGTAATGACTATTTCTACATCCACAAAGTTCTAAACTTTTCTGGATTCACGCTCTATCGTTCGATCACTCATACGCACTTCGAGTTCCACTTAATTGGCCACCACCTAAACTCTCCAGTCAATTCTTTTCCCAACAATCCGGAAATGACTCTTCATTACGATCTACCTCTCAGGTCCTTTAAACATTAAGGTTCTTACTTCCATCTTGGAGGTAACTCACAGGTTACGGTGTTTAACTCGAACTATATCCACTTTAGACTTACTACTTATCTCTTATCTTTCTAAACCAAAAGTTCGAATTCAACTACTCGTTGTTTTTTTTTTTCTAATTGGTACTCACTCTGTTGAACCACTATTCCGCCTAACATGGTACCATACCTCAAATCATGACTTTTACTTTAGGGTGTTAAGTTCTTCTCAAAATAAATGACATATCTAAATCCTTAAGTGAACTCAAATTCTTATCTGCTTGCCCCATCCTCTCAGAATAAATCGCACTCATGACTTGACGCGTTTATTACTTACAGATCGCCCTTAGCTTAATTAAGTTTTCTCCCCTATCGAGTTGGTAGTAAAACTCACACATCAAAAAAAGAAACAAATCCCCTTTTATCGACTAACCTTCTAAAGTGGTACATATTTCTTAGCAAACGTCTAATTCTTGTAACTTAAGTACCACCTTACATAAGATTCCCTATTTTCTAACGTCTCTAGTTTGTTAACCTACCAACTTCGCCTCCATATCTTTATTCTCTTCACTGATATTTACTAAGTCACATGCTCCTATTCGACAATTCACCTAAGCTAGACTTTTGGTTATTACCTTCATTTAAATACTTAGGGGATTCGTCAACTAAAGTCTAGTTTATATCTATTCCACAGTTATATCTCTTAAGTTGTATCCCTCCAACGGTAATAAATTCGAAGTATGTACACACTCGCACAACTATCACAGGTTATTAATCTCAATGCGTAACTTTCTCTACTTACCATCCTCCATCTATCCAATATACGAAAGTTACGTTTTAAACCCCTACTCTAATTACACTTCTACTCTAACGTTCCTTATCTTATCAATCACCACTATATGAATATACCTGGAATAACCGATGGTTGAGCAGTTCCCTCCTCTTCGATCAAGGTAGACATCCTCGAAGGACAACACGGTGGTATCTTATTCGGTCCTAGACAATCTCTGGCCTTGTGCCCCACCATGACACTTCTTACACGTTTGGCACTGTGGGAACTGTACAAGCCTTCGCGCACGTTTCTCATCCATCAGGCTAATTAAATCCTCACCAACTCTTTTTATGCCCCTAATCAGTAGCTGCTCCTCCTTTAGCTCAGAAACTCGCACCATATCTGTAAGCTGACTAATGGGGTCCACTCGGAGTTGCCTAGGTGCTCTCGGCATTTCTTGCTCCTAGACATAATTCAAACACAAGACAAAACAATATAAACATCTATGAATAAGACTTAAACTTAAATACTTACAGTCGATGGAGAGTCCTCGTGCGGCGGTGTGTTTTTGGCAGGCAGTTCACAGAATTCGCTTTTAAAACTCCGTCTCTCTGATACCATAATTGTGACGACCCCAATCCGATCAGGGCCGCCACGGACTTGCCGTGACGTAATCATTTAATCATCATTTTTTTTTAACACTTACCATAACCCTTAAACAAACTAACCATAACGTAACCTTAACTTTAAACTCTCGTAACCTCGTAAGTTTTTCTTTTTATAGCACTCATAACGTGTCGACTTCTAAACCATTAAATTGAAGTCTCGGATTGTTGAAATCCCTTAAAATCACTCGTTCGTCGATCATCAAAACACAACACTAATATAACCTATAATTTCGAAAAACTCAAGAAAACGAACTGCGTGGATCGCTCTAAAAATCGAGCGTATCCTTACCTGTTTCAAAATAACCAAACAGTTCCAGTATATTTCTAAAACTAAGACTCCACATTCTAAACGTTCTACTTCCACTATATATACATCAAAACTCGACTTTTCATACCTTTTTCTATCAAAACATCCGATCCACATACTTAAACATTTTCATACTTTCACAAACAAAACCGACACGTAGACCTACTAACGTAAAATTATCAAACAAAACCCAAACAAATCCTCAAAACAAACATCGAACATAAACATGGAATTTCCTAAGACATCACCAAAGACATACATTATCAAATCATTCAGAATAGAACTACTTCAAACCTACATCCACTATAAAAATTCCTAAATAATAAACCTAGCTATACACCTAAAATCCATCACCTTTCTAACCAACAAAACTAACTCACATCCATTTGCCACGAAATAGTTCGGGGCACACCATCGGATCATCAAGCCAGGCCAAAACACACCCCGTCGCCATGAGCACCACCCGTCGACCACCTATTCTTTGTCATCAAGAGGAACTCTCACCTTCACACCTGTCACCTACATCATACAACATAAACATTAAGACTAATGCTTAGTAAGGGGTGCACTAAACATAACATTACATATATGCATGACATTTGTAAAAAAAAATTGTTTCGTTTCGTTAAACCATTTTCTTGCCCCGTGAGAACCATACATGACTTGCCCCGTGAGAAACATACAATTTTCGTTGTGAGAAACATACATAACTTGTCCCGTGAGAACCATACATGACTTGCCCCGTCAGAAACATACATAACTTGTCCCGTGAGATCACATGTCATCTTTAAATCATTATCATTCAATTCATCGTAAAAACATGCTCGTAAATAGTTCGTATGCACCTTTTATAAAACATGATGCATGAGGAATTCACATATGACATATCATCAAGACATATCATCAAACAATTCACAAACATACATAGACATGCTTTAATGAACCTAACAAATAACTATTAACTAATAACCTAGGCTACCCGACACGTCAAGACCCCACAATCAGAAAATCATCATCAAAAACAGAAAAGCCTAACGTTGATACGATGTAGGGCCTTAAGGGCCGGAAGCCTAACACCCACTTACCTGGCGTTCGTAGCAAGCCGAGCACCGTCCAAAAGCCGTGTCCACCTAAGGCATTTCATAAATAAAGGACATTAAAATCGATCCTAAATAAACGAATCCCAAACTTAAACTAAGCTCCTAGTTAAGGCAATTTCTCCTAAAACTTTCATTTTCTCAATTCGGGCATTTCATCGAGCACGTGGTGCTCACAATTTACTTAACCTCCATTAATGGTCTTCCAATAATCTCTAATATCCAAACTTTAACCTAAATCCACCAATAATCATCAATTCATTTAATCTACCTAAATAACTGTAACACCCGGGATTTTTTTAGGGAAAATCGAAGAGAAAATAAAATAATAATAAAATAGGATGGTTTAATTAATTTAAAAGAAAAGTGAAGTTTCTAATTTAAGTTCGGGTCCTAGTGAAATTAAGCCGGAGATTTTAATGAGATTTAATGGAATTTGACATGGTCGGAAATACAGGAGGGCAAAACGGTAAATGTCAAGTTATTAATGTTTTAATAGAAATTATTATTATTATTATTATTATTACTATTATTATTATTATTATTATTAGTTTTATAAAAAAAAAACAACACGAAAACAACAGAATCGCCATTCTGTTGTCTTCGCGTGCCCGACGCCGAGAGAAGCAGGGGAGACGGGGGAGGGGTGAGCGACGAAGGCGACGGCCGTTCACCGCCGTGGTTCCGGCCAGACAACGTCGACGGCGTCTAGGGCTGCCATTTCAGCCGTCGCTGCGCACAAACCGGCCGGTAATCTCGGTTTTCCCCTGTTTTTCTTTCTGTTCGAGGCCGTGGATTGCCGAGCTGTTAGAGCTCCGATCGCCGGCCATTTTTGGGCGGTCTTGGATCGGGATTGCCAGACATTAGGCCAGCTTTAGTTGCCTGGCCGTGGGGAGCTCGAATTGGGCAAAAGTCAGTAAGCCCTATTCGGGCAATTCGGGGTTTTGTGTGGAACTCTAGTTTTTCTTGTTAGGTTATGTTAATTGGAGGTTAGGGGGATTGATTGGTGAAGAGATTGGTGAGAATTGATGAAAAATCAGAAACGGGCAATTTTTCGGTTAGGGGTATTTCGGATTTTTGTCAATTTGACCTAGTTAGAGTCGTTTGTTTTCAAATTCCTTTTGGCAGGTTAAAATAGGTTATTAGAGGAGTACGTGGCCGCTGGAATCGTTAGATTCCGATATCCGACGCAAAAGTTACGCGCGTTCGAAGTTTCGGGTCGGTTTTTACCAAACCCAAATTAGTGGCCCATTTAGTTAGATTTTAATTGGATTAAGTTAGAAATAGGAGTTTGAGAATAAATTGGGGAATGTAAGCTTGATTTAATGAAGTTTGAAGTTGGACGTTGTTATTTATACATAAATTCAGGTTTTAGAGCTTGAGAGTAAGAAATTGGATTTAGTGTTGTTAGTTTGGTTAGTTGATTTCCTTAGAATCCTTTAGTGTGTTACTAAGTTGAGTTTTTGTTATTTTAGGAAAACGGACGTGTGATTTGGTTGGACAAAGTGAACGAGAACGTATCGGGCAACCAGGTAAGTAGAGGACGTTTGTTTTGCCTTCGGGCCTACCCCACGGAACGGTAGGATTTATTTGTTTGTTGTTTGGCCGTCTTCTTTGTTGGTTAAGCCTTGTTGGTTATTTGTTGTTGATGTTTGGTTGTCTTCTTTGTCGGTCAAGCATTGTTGATGGTTGATTGCTTTACTTTGTTCTGGTCTGGTTAAGTATTTGTGAGTTGGCTGCTTTGTTTTGTATTAAGTAATGTGAAAATGAATTTCCTTGTTGTGGTTGTCTGGTGTTGTTAGTTCAGTGTTGTTTGGTAATTGTTTGGTTGTTTTGTTCGGTATTATATTTTTTTAAGCATGCATCATGGTATAGCACGTTAGGTACGATTAGTGGCATTGATTGGCATTGTGAACATAAATGTAAGCAATTAAAAGTAAAATGCATCTCGAATAGGGTGACTTGTCGGGCTGAGGTTGCTGGTAGTAGCACCCCGAGGGGAACTCTATGAGAGATGAACGGCTAAAACACGAGATCCTGAATAGTGGGCCTTGTCGGGCTGAGGTTGCTGGTAGTAGCACCCCGAGGGGACCTCTGTGAAGGATGACTGGCTAAGATACGTAAATGTAAAATGCATCTCGAATAGGTGACTTGTCGGGCTGAGGTTGTGGTAGTAGCACCCCGGGGGGAACTCTATGAGAGATGACCGGCTAAAACACGAGATCCTGAATAGTGGGCCTTGTCGGGCTGAGGTTGCTGGTAGTAGCACCCCGAGGGGACCTCTGTGAAGGATGACTGGCTAAGATACGTAAATGTAAAATGCATCTCGAATAGGGTGACTTGTCGGGCTGAGGTTGCTGGTAGTAGCACCCCGGGGGGAACTCTATGAGAGATGACCGGCTAAAACACGAGATCCTGAATAGTGGGCCTTCTCGGGCTGAGGTTGCTGGTAGTAGCACCCCGAGGGGACCTCTGTGAAGGATGACTGGCTAAGATACGTAAATGTAAAATGCATCTCGAATAGGGTGACTTGTCGAGCTGAGGTTGCTGGTAGTAGCACCCCGAGGGGAACTCTATGAGAGATGACCGGCTAAAACACGAGATCCTGAATAGTGGGCCTTGTCGGGCTGAGGTTGCTGGTAGTAGCACCCCGAGGGGACCTCTGTGAAGGATGACTGGCTAAGATACGTAAATGTAAAATGCATCTCGAATAGGGTGACTTGTCGGGCTGAGGCTGCTGGTAGTAGCACCCCGAGGGGAACTCTATGAGAGATGACCGGCTAAAACATGGAATTCTGAATAGTGGGCCTTGTCGGGCTGGGTTGCTGGTAGTAGCACCCCGAGGGGACCTCTATGAAGGATGATTGGTTAAAATACGAAATTCTGAATAGTGGGCCTTGTCGGGCTGAGGTTGCTGGTAGTAGCACCCCGAGGGGACCTCTGTGAAGGATGACTGGCTAAGATACGTAAATGTAAAATGCATCTCGAATAGGGTGACTTGTCGGGCTGAGGTGCTGGTGTGTAGCACCCCGAGGGGAACTCTATGAGAGATGACCGGCTAAAACACGAGATCCTGATTAGTGTGCCTTGTCGGGCTGAGGTTGCTGGTAGTAGCACCCCGAGGGGACCTCTATGAAGGATGATTGACTAAAATACGTAAATGTCGTGATTAAAGCAACGATCAGCAAACGAACACAACTGAGAGTTAGAAACTGCATTGTGTTAGGTTGATTGCATTGTGATGTTGTTGAGTTGCATTGGGAAGTTGTGTTGTTGCGTTGCGTTGTCGTGTTGAGCGTGTGTGTGTGGTTGTGTTAGGGTTGTGTGAGGGTTAATTGTGGATTGCATTTGTTTATATTTATTATCCCCTACTTGCTAAGCGTAAGCTTACGTGTGTGTGTGTGTTCTGTGGTGTAGGTAACGACAGGTGTACAGGTGAGCTATGTGAGTCAGCCAAGACTTGGGAGCAGTCGGAGACGCACGGGGCGTGCCGGTGCAGGCAGTTGTCGGGGCGACTGCACCATGGTCTTCGGGAGATGTGGGGCATTATATTTGATAGTTTATTTTAGATGTTTGTTTGTAGAAATGATGGGAAAGTGTACCTAATTGTAATTGTTGTATATAATTAGGTTAAGGGTGTTGTGTCGCCCTGTATTTGGAGGTTTTTATATGTGGGATTGTTGATTGGATAGCTGGTTAGTGAAGTGAGATAATTCTGGATTGTTTGGGATTGGATTGTATGCAGGTATCTAGCATTTTGGAGGCGCCATTTTCAGGCGTTACTTTGCCGAAATTTTCGGGAAGGACGCCGTGGTGCTTAAAGGTTAGGATTAAAGGAGTCTAGGCAACTAGGTATGACCTAAAAGAGTTTTAGGAGATTTAGTTTAAATCCTACGGTGTTAATTTTATTTTTTTTAATGAGGTTTTAGCGTGGGATTAGTTAGCAAAGTAGCGCTCCGAGCCAGGGTGGGTTCGGGGGCGTTACAATAACGACAAGTGCATTCACTAATAAGCATAAAAACCCAATACCATCGATTTCTAACTAAAACCTAACTAAACGGGCTACTTATTTATGTTCGGTAAAAACCGACCCGAAACTTCAAACGCGCGTAACTTTTGCGTCGGTTATCGGAATCGAACGATTCTAGCGGCCACGTACTCCTCTAATAACCTATTTTAATCTGCCAAAAGAAATTTTAAAACAAACTACCGTAGCTAGGTCAAAATAGCAGAAACCCGAATCTGCCCTAAATCAGAAATTTTCCCCTTTCCAATTTTTCATCAAATTTCCCCCATTTTCTCACCAATCGATCACCCTAACCCTCAATTAGCATAAATTAATCAAAAATTGAAGTTCCAATTCAGAAAACCCGAGGCTCCAAAACCTAGCCCTCGGTTTTAGCTCCTCCCGGGCTGCACACTGCTCGGCAATCCTTGCCAGCACCGAGCTCGGCAATTCGACGCCGAGAGTAGCCAAAAACGGCCGGTGATCGAAGCTCAATCGAGCTCGCCACCCCCGGCCACCAACAGCACGAAAATAGGGCACAAAAGGAGGCTTACCGTTCCATTTGTGCGCGGAGACAGCCAGAAGCTCGCTCGTCGCCGTCTGGTGGGAGAACGCTGGAAATCGGTGGCGGTGGTCGTCGGAAATCGTCGCTCGCCTCTCCCTGTCGTCGTGTTGTCGTCGGGAGCTCGGCACTCGTCTCACGAACGACAGAATGGCAAAGCCATTCTGTCGTTTTGTTTTTTTATTATTATAATAATAATAATAATAATAATAATAGTACAATTACATTACCATTTTGCCCTTCCGAAAATTCCGTTAAATCCCGTCCTTAAATTATAAATTTTTGTAGATTGAACCTCACCCCGTACCCAGCTTAATTTCTCCAATTAGAATACCCGAACACAATTTAATTAATCAATTATTTTAACCAATTTTATTCACGTTTCTTTTAAATTAATTAAAACAACTTTTTATTAAATAATTACCTTATCATTTTATTTTCTCTTAAAAAAATCCCGGGTGTTACAGAATGATTGCGGGAGTGTGTTGGCGCAGTCGAGGCGTTTCATGACCCGTGGGGACGTATGTAGGTATTTTGGGTTATTTTGGGATAGAAAATGTTATGTAAAATATTTGTACAGATAGAACATTATAGGATGTTGGATCTGGATTAGTTGATAGGTTTATGTTTCGAAGTTTTTAAACGTTTTGAAAACTTATTTTATAACCGCTTGGTGATTTTAAAACAAGAGGAAACGTTTAGTTTTTAAACGGATCCACGCGGTTCGTTTTCGTGAAAACGTATTTTGTTTGAATTGTGACTCGAGTTTGTTTGAGCGAGATAATGGTGGATGTACGAGTACTGAGAGACTAAATGTTGAAATGTATGATTGTGAGGTAAGTAGAATTTGTGTTAATAAATTGTGAAGTTGTGTTAGGAGTATGCAGGAAAGGAGAAAGAAGAAAGAAGAAAAGGAAAAGGGGAGCCGAGCTCTCTGGAAAAATTCCAGAGAGCTTGGCGATCGATCGCCTGTTCTGGGCGATCGATCGCCCCTCCTTGGTGGCAAGCGATCTGCGATCACCTGGAGAGGCGATCGTTGGGCAAAAAGGCTGATCGCCCCTCACTTTTTTTCAACAGGCGATCGATCGCCTGTTTTGGGCGATCGATCGCCCCTATGCTTTTGGGGACGAATGTCCCTTTTGCCCTCAAATTGTTGGCCGATTGTTTCTCCTTTGTTTTAATTGCTTTAAACAATTATTTTAAGTTTTATTTTAATTGTTTTAAGTTGTAATTAAGTGGTTTTCAAAATAGATTCGAACGTTTTAACAATTTGGTTTCCGATCTAAATTACACTTAAATACAATTAAAGTCTATTAGGATAAAAAAAATAATACGAGAAAATTAGGATATGGTTAAGGGTCGCTACACCGAGTGTTTTCGAGGATTGACCTACGCTCGGGTTATTATCAGTTGAAAGTAAGGAGATAGGACATTTAGAAAACAGCGTTCCGAACAAGGTATGGGCATTTTGAGTTCCTTGTTATGTCTTTCGGACTTACCAATGCTCCTACAGCGTTTATGGATTTGATGAACCGTGTTTTCAAGGATTACTTGGACAAGTTTGTTGTTGTTTTCATTGACGACATCTTGATCTATTCTAAAACGAAGGAAGAGCACGAATAGCAGTTGAGGATTGTCTTGTAAATTTTGAGTCAATACCAGCTTTACCCAAAGTTTTCTAAGTGCGAGTTTTGGCTGGACAAAGTCAGTTTTCTTGGCCATATTATATGGCATGAAGGAGTTTCGATGGATCCTAGCAAGATACAAGTTGTTAAAGAATGGCCGCAGCCTAAAAATGTGCGAGAGGTACGTGGATTTCTTGGGTTGGCTGAATATTACCGAAAATTCATTGAGTGATTTTTGAAGATTGCTGTTCCTCTATCCCGATTGACGAGAAAGAACGCGAAATTTATATGGTCTGCAGCATGCAATAAGGGCTTCCGGGAACTAAAACAGAAGTTGACTACGGCCCCGATTTTAATACTGCCAGTTAAAGGCGACAAGTTCAACATATATTGCAATGTGTCTGGAGTTGGACTTGGATTGCGTATTGATGCAGGAAGGGAGAGTTATTGCATATGCTTCTCGGCAATTGAAGCCGTACGAGCAGAATTATCCAACGCATGACCTAGAACTAGCGGCAGTTGTCTTTGCATTAAAAATATGGAGACATTATTTATATGGACAACAATGCGAGATATTTTCAGATCACCGGAGCTTGAAATATTTATTTACACAGAAAAAGTTGAATATGAGGCAACGAATGTGGCTGGAATTTGTTAAAGATTATGTTTTCGAAATCAAGTACCACCCGGGAAAAGCAAATAAAGTCGCAGATGCCTTGAGCAGGATGCCCACTGCGAGTCAACCTTTGATTGCAACAATGTCGGTGATGTTGAGGTCCGAGATTGTGAAGCATAATGTGGAGATTGTCTCGAAGTTGTCCACCATACTTGTAAATATTTCGCTAAGGCCGATGATTTTGGACAAAATCCAAAGAGCTCAACAAAAAGACTCAGAATGCGAGAAGTATCAATTGATTGCGACATTCGGGGACTCATCTGATTTCAACTTGTCGGAGGATGGTATTTTAAAATTTAGGCACAGATGGTGATGCGAACCACGCCAACGATGTGACGGTGACCCACGATCAAAATATTGGCGTCGTCGCTAACCCAAAATCTACAAGTTCGAATAGGAGGAAATCCTTGACCCAAAATCTATACAGATCCGAACCTTGGAATGAAGAGGACGCAACAAACGAATATGCATGTTCGTTTGATAAGTCGGATTTTGAACGCCACAAGGAGAACCTTGATAAGTTCGAAGTTTCTTCAAGAAACTAAGAGAAATTCTCTCACAATTAGATAAAACCTGATCACCTTTTCATTCATCTAAGAATCAATTTATAGGCATGAAACACCCCTTCATGCTAGGGTTTCTAAGGTTTCCTTTAAGAATAAAATTACTAATTTGCCCTTCTAACTCTTTATTAAAATAATAACAATTGCTAAAATAACGACAACTTAAAAAAAACAACTTATGACTCAACATACGACAAGTACTTTTTAAACCCTAAAAACGACAATCGAAGTAACTAAATAAATAAAACGACAATGACATAAATATCATCCCAAAATAGCTTGGATTACGAGAACAAGCTCTGGTTCTTGGTTCGAAACGCAAGTTCCTTCTTGAGGTAGGATCTGACGGACCAAATTGCTCATTTGCTCTTTATCCGCTTCGTCTTTGCTCTCGTTATTGGTCCAGCCGTATCTTCAATTGGATCCTTATTCTTGGGCTTTGACATGGTCTGAACTTGGATCACATCATTCCCTCCCCCTTCGAAAAGATTCGTCCTTGAATCTTCTGCATCATATAAAAATAAATTAGTAAAATCAAAAAATGTCCTTACATTACTGTATTCACTCAGTAGGTCGATCTTGTAAGCGGTGTCGTTGATGCGCTCTAGGAATTGGAAAGGATCATCTCCTCAAGGTTTTAGGTTGTTGTTCCGTGTGTTTAGAAACCTGTTTTTTTGTAAATGTAGCCAAACCAAATCTCCGGGTTCAAAAATAAATTTTACCATTGCATGAAATTTCTTAACAAATTCATCATTTTTCCTTTCATCCACAAAAGCAAACTTTTTAGTCAACAAAGTTAATAAATTTAATGGATTTAATGAATTAAAATAATCAATAATATCAAATAGTAAATAATATCTAATAGAATTAAAATCCTTAAAAACATAAAAATTAGATTTGAAACTTGCAAAATATGTATCTACAATTTTGTCATAAACCAGGTTGTGTGCAAAGTAATCAATGACAAATTTTCCAATAAAATAATTTTGCATATTATTTATCAACCTTATACATATAATAGGTGCAATATAAAAATCATATGGCCTTACCAACCACTCAAACTTGTTTGATGGTTCCGATTGACTTGGTACTAACGTACTAGGTACGAGATCTTTTTGCTTCTTAATCTCCCTCAACAGAGAAATTTGTCTTCGAAACTTCTCGGGAATTTCATATTTATTTTTCTGCAAAAGGAAATAAACAACAATTGGAAGAAAACTTGGTAAGTCGTTAGATGATAAATAAACATCTGTATATAAAAGCAAAATCATCTCACTTTTATCCTCACTTTTGTTCATCAACACGATTTGTTTCTCACTTGACTGTTGTTCACTCTCTCCCTCAGTTTTTATCTCTTTTTCCTCAATTTTTCTCTCTTGCTCCCTCGGTTTTTCATCTCTCTTTGTGCTCTTTTCAACTGTTTTTCTTTCTCCACTTGCTTTTTCTATTTTGGCATCTTTTTCAACTAATTTCTTTTCACATTTTTTTTCTCCCTCTCATCCTTAATGATTTGAAATTCTTTCTCGATCCTCTCTTGATCTTCTCGATCCTCTTCGATGTTGGCCCGTATCATCGTCACCTCCATATCCTTGTAATACTTATCCACACTCCGACTCCCTTGATGAAGAGTTTGCAATTTGTTGTGTAGATCACGCCGGTAATGACTCGGTACAAATCGTCGTCGCATCACCCTCTTCATCTCTACCCAACTCTCAATGGGAAGGTCTCCGTCTTGCCTTTGATCGAGACACAACTTGTCCCACCACACTATCGCATACTCTGTAAATTCTATGGCAGCAAGCTTCACTTTCTTTCGCTCGGAGTAGTTGTGGCAATAAAAAATTAGCTCTATTTTCCGTTCCCAGTCCAGGTACTCCTGCGGATCACTTTTTCCTCGAAACTCAGGAATCTTTATCTTGATGTTTCCCAAATTATAATTGAGTCAGCCTCGGTCTTGTCTTGCACGGTCATTCCCATGTTTTCCACGACTACCCACAGACACCCTATCAAGATCATCCTCCATGTCTCTCTTATTAATTTCATCGATCTCTTCCGCAAGGACTTGCCTCCGCTGATTTCTTCTTGGTGCATTCTGCCGAGCCTGGGGTTGTACTCATGTTGCAATCTATTCCACTTGATCAATTCGCTCGTGGATCTCATTAATCCCTTGTCTCATCAGCTGCCTTATCTCCCCCATGATCGCCTCCATTTGTAAATTTGGAATGTTAGCTAGACGTTGGTTGTCTTCTGCGTCGGACATGGCTAGGTATTCTCTGCAAGAAGTAGAAGGTGAAGTAAAATAGGACCTCACAACACTCCCTCACGTGTTTCACTCGAAAATGTGGAAAATCACTCAATTTCACTCTTGTTTGCACTCAATAATACTGGCTTTTACCTTTAGATATGCTCACCCACTCGTGCCTTTTTCCACCTGATTTTTTTTTTTTAAATAACCAAATAGTAATAAATGAGTCTTCCTACAATGAAAAAAAATTGACAAACCAAAATAAAAAGAACAAAAAATAAATGAATAATGGACCTCACAGCACTCCCTCACGTGTTTCACTCGAAATGTAGAAAAATCACTCAATTGCACTCGTGTTTACACTCAATAATATTGGCTATTACCCTCTAATATGCTCACTCACTCGTGCCTTTTTCCACTTAAATTCTCTTTGATTTCTTTCGAAACTAACCGAATAGTAATAGAAGTTCACAAGTGGCAAACCAAACAAGACAAATCAAAATAAACAGACACTACAATTAGTGATGAAAGAACTAGCTCAAAATAATTAGAATAGTATAAGGATGCAGAGGGACAATCCAATGAAGTAAGGTAGTTGAACAGATTTGGAGAACTACAAATTTTTTTTTTTAATTGAATTTGTAACAGAATTGGTAACCGAATTTTTAAATGACGTTTTAGCGCCCAAACCAAATCGGATTTTTAGGTGCAGGTATGATTTGGAAAGATAAAAATGTCATCTAACAACTCAAAGAATAACACTTTCGCAATCGGAATCTTTATTAGGACGAAAAACATAAAATACTTTTGAGCATCATAAGTCCTTGACAGTTACAAAATTTGACTTTCGAATAGACAAACGAGATCCGATTTTGACGTTTCAATACAGATCGGAAAGCTAAAACGCTAATGCACAAATCATAAGATGATGACAATTTTATTTGAGGTCTATAAAACATTCAGATGATTAAAATAGGTTTAACCAGATTCTAGTAGATCAGAACGAAATCAGCGACCGTTACAAAAATTTGAATTTGAATAGACAAATAAGATTGATTTTGACGTTTCAATACAGATCGGAAAGCTAAAACGCTAATGCACAAATCATAAGATGATGACAATTTTATTTGAGGTCTATAAAACATTCAGATGATTAAAATAGGTTTAACCAGATTCTAGTAGATCAGAACGAAATCAGCGACCGTTACAAAAATTTGAATTTGAATAGACAAATAAGATCTGATTTTGACGTTTCAATACAGATCAAAAAGCTAACGAGCTGTTCTATGATTCATAAGAAGACAAATTTTTTGTTTGATGCATACATGAATAAGGAATCATTGAGATAAATTGAACTAGATTTCAAGACTCAAGAACAAAATTTATGAAACAAAACAAAACAGAAAGGAGGGATAGAACCTGCGCACTTGATTTGGCTTTGATACCAAATGATGCGAACCACGCCAACGATGTGACGGTGACCCACGATCAAAATATTGGCATCGTCACTAACCCAGAATCTACAAGTTCGAATAGGAGGAAATCCTTGACCCGAAATCTATACAGATCCAAAACTTGGAATGAAGAGGACGGCACAAACGAATATGTCTGTTCGTTTGATAAGTCGGATTTTGAACGCCACAAGGAGAACCTTGATAAGTCCGGAGTTCCTTCAAGAAACTAAGAGAAATTCTCTCACAATTAAATAAAACCTGATCCCCTTTTCATTCATCTAAGAATCAATTTATAGGCATGAAACACCCCTTCATGCTAGGGTTTCTAGGGTTTCCTTTAAGAACAAAATTACTAATATGTCTTTCTAACTCTTTATTAAAATAATAACAATTGCTAAAATAACGACAACTTAAGAAAAAGGACTTATGACTCGACATACGACAAGTACTTTTTAAACCCTCAAAATGACAATCAAAGTAACTAAATAAATAAAACGACAATGACATAAACATCATCCCAAAACAGCTTGGATTACGAGAACAAGCTCTGGTTCTTGGTTCGGAATGCAAGTTCCTTCTTGAGGTAGGATCTGACGGACCAAATTGTTCATTTGCTCCTTTATCCACTTCGCCTTTGCTCTCGTTATTGGTCTAGCCGTATCTTCAATTGGATCCTTATTCTTGGGCTTTGACATGGTCTGAACTTGGATCACATCAGGTGGTACGTGCCTAACGACGAGGGGTTAAAGAAGGAAATTTTGACTAAGGTGTATTCTTCGGCATACTCTGTACATCTAGGAAGCACAAAAATGTATAGAGATTTGAAACAACACTTCTGGTGGCTGAACATGAAGAGAGAGGTCGCCAAGTATGTGAAAACCTGTTTGGTTTGTCAACAGGTTAAGGCAGAACACCAAAGGTCAGTCGGAACATTGCAGCCACTGCTGATTCCAAAGTGGAAATAGGAACAGATATCCATGGATTTCATAGTGGGACTCCCGAGAACGACGAAAGGACATGATCGCATATGGGTTATTGTGGACCGTTTGACTAAGTCAGCCCACTTTCTATCAGTGAAGATGACATATTCTATGGATCAGCTCGCCGAGCTTTATGTGCAGGAAATTGTTAGACTACATAGAGTGCCAGTTTCGATAGTCTCAGACCAAGATCGGAGATTTACTTTGAAGTTTTGGAAGAGTCTGCACAAAGCTATGGGAACTCAGCTAAATTTCAACACGGCATTTAATCCTTAGACTGATGGACAGACAGAAAGAACAAATCAGATCTTGGAGGATATGCTTAGAGCGTGCACGTTGGAGTTTCAGGGCTCGTGGAGCCGATATTTACCATTGATTGAGTTCTCATACAACAATAGCTTTCAAGCTACCATTGACATGGCTCCGTACGAAGCGCTGTATGGTCAAAAATGTAGATCCCCGCTGCATTGGAACGAGGTTGGCGAGGCTAGCGTAGTTGGTCCCGATATCCTACAGCAAACGGCAGAGAAGATCGCCGTGATCAGACAGTGTATTGAGATAGCACAGAGCCACCAGAAAAGTTATGCTGACACCAGACAGAGGGAATTGGAGTTCAATGAGGGTGATGATGTAACACCCCTAATACTGTACCCATTTTTTTTTCCCGTAATTATTTTTCTTTTTATACTTTTTACTTTTCTATGCTTTAAATAAAACTTAATGCGGAATCTAAACCGAAGTTGAAATCAGAACTGAAGTCGGAATTAAAACTGAACTTTAAAAGCATTTAAAACAAAACCTTTAATAAATAATTAAAACTAAAACATTTAATAAAACTTAAAAAAAAAACAAATAAAAGAAGGGAGGGCAGAATTGTCGCTGCTGCAGCGACCAGGCGCTGCTCCAGCGACCAGGCGCTGCTCCATTCACGAGGGCAGAATTCCGATTCTGCCCTCCCTTCTTTTATTTGTTTTTTTTAAGTTTTATTAAATGTTTTAGTTTTAATTATTTATTAAAGGTTTTGTTTTAAATGCTTTTAAAGTTCAGTTTTAATTCCGACTTCAGTTCTGATTTCAACTTCGGTTTAGATTCCGCATTAAGTTTTATTTAAAGCATAGAAAAGTAAAAAGTATAAAAAGAAAAATAATTACGGGAAAAAAAAAATGGGTACAGTATTAGGGGTGTTACAGATGAAATGTATTTGAAGATTTCCCTGTTTAAGGGCGTATTGCGGTTCAGAAGAAATGGCAAGTTAAGCCCTCGTTATGTGGGGCCCTTCCTTATTTTGAAGAGGATCAAGAAGATGACTTACTGGTTACAGCTTCTGGCATCGATGGAGAGCATCCACAATGTGTTTCACGTGTCCATGCTCATAAAATGCTTACGTGACCCATCTCGTGTAGTGGATGTAAGGGAGATTGAGGTACTGTAACACCCGAGTTTTTCGAGTTTCTGCTCCAAGGGTATTTTCGTAAGTAAGAAATGTAGGTCCGTTTTGTGAGCGGGAGATTTTACTAGGGCCCTAGGAATTTATGGGGATTTTTAGAAGAATAAGTAAATTTTTAGAAATCCAAATTGATAGCATAACGCCGAGTTTCGATTTTCCGCTTATAGTGTTTTAAGTCGTAAAAATAGTAAATTAGGTCCGTTTCGCGAACGGAGAGTTTCGTTAGAACTCTGGGAATAAGTTATAATATTTGGAGAAATAAGAGAATTTCGAAGGAACCAAATCAATAGACGAAATAACAAATTAAGCGAATAATTAGATATAAGGGTAAAAGAGTAATTTGTGATAATTTATTTAAAACACAAATCTCTCTCTTTTCTCTTCTCCATTTTCACGCAAGTCTCCAGATAGCAATTGCTCTCCATTTTGGCGATTCCTCCTCTCACGCCATTTCTTCTGCGATCGATCAACGCCTCCTCCTTCGGCGTTTTCTCTTCCGGTTCTCCCCCTCCAATCAACATTTTGGGTAAGCTCCAAGCTCTAGACCGTTAGTTTTCGTTTTAGGGTTAATTTCGATTTAGGGTTTTGTGAGAAATTTATGGATTTCGTTAGAAATCGATAGGATAGCGATTATTTTACCCATTGAGGTTACTTTGTTGTTATTTAGGTAGATTGAATGGATTATTGGTGTTTGGGTGATTGTTAAGTTAATTTTGGGGTTGTTGGAGAATGGAGAAATCCATCAATGGAATTTTAAGCTTGTGAGCACAACGTGTTTGATGAAATGCCCCAATGAAGAAAATCGAAGTTTTAAGGAAAAATAGTATTAGCTAGGAGTTTAGTTTAAGTTTGGAATTCGCTTGTTTAGGATCGGTTTTAATGCCCTTATTTGTGAAATGCTTTAGGTGGAGACGACTTTTCAGACGGTGCACGACTTGCTACGGACGCCAGGTAAGTGGGTGCTAGGTTTCTGGCCCTTAAGGCCCTACATCGTGTCAACGTTAGGCTTTTGTTGTTTTGATGATGATTTTTTTTATTGTGGGGTTTAATGAGTTGGGTAGTCTAGGATGTTAGCTATTAGTTGTTTGTAAAGTTCGTTAAAAGTAATGTATGTCCATGTACGTTGTGAATTGTTTGGTGATATGTTTTGATGATATGTTATACGTAGATTCCTCATGCATCATGTTTTCTCAAATATCATAAGAAATGTTCCATGCATGATTTATGTAAAAGAAAGGTAACGATTAAGTGTGGGTTGGGACAGTATGTCCATAACAACAAAACCAATGTCACTTCCAAGCGATGGAACATGAATACGGCCGAAAGGATTATGTACACGCACTTGGCCTACTCCCTGACACATCCCCACCTTAATCCATGTCAACGAAAAGAAAAAGAATAAGGACAAGTAAATGAACATGTTTTATAAAAAGAATCATGCATTCATGCATATTTCATGTCTAGTACATTCCCTTACTAAGTATTAGGCTTAATGTTTATGTTGTATGATGTAGGTGACAGGTGAAAATGTGAGAGTTTCTCTTGATGACAAGGAATAGGTGGTCGACGGATGGTGCTCGTGGCGACGGGGTGTGTTTTGGCAAGGTTCGATGACCGTGGGTGTGCTCCGAGCTATTTTGGGTAATTAATGTGAATTTGTTTTGATGTTAGAAATGTGATGGATTCTAAGATATGTGGAGAAGTTTGATATTTTGGGATTTGTTTAGTGGATGTAGGCTTGGAGTGGGGTAGTCTTGAATGATTTGAAAAATGTATTTGTTTTGGGAGAATTTTAGGGATTGTGATGTTTATGGTGATGTTTGTTGTGGATTGGTCGGATTGTTGTTTGATGATTTTAGGTGTTTTAAACTGTAAGGATACGCCCGGATTTAGAACGATTCACGCGGTTCATTTTCTTGAGTTTTCCGAAATTGTAGGTTATATTAGTGTCGCGTTTTGGATGATCGGTGAATGAGTGTTTTGTTTTAAGTATAAGAAAACTTATGTTGTGAAGTGTAGAAATTATGTTGAAGAAACAGGAAGGAAAGAGATAAGAAAAAGGAGAGAAGAAGCATCGCTTTCATTCCAGAGCCATGGGCGATTGATCGCCCTGGGAAGGGGATCGATCGCCATAAGGCAAGTGCTTTGGAAGCAAATTTCGGGTGTGGGGCGACTGGGCGCGGGTGTGAGGGGCGACTGATCGCCCCTCCCTGTTGTCGTTATGGCGATCGATCGCTGGTACAGGAGGCGATCGATCGCCCCTGCTGTTCGATGCCTCAGCGATCGATCTCCTGAATTTGGAGATCGATCGCCCTCCCCTTTTGTCACGGTTTGCCCTTTTTGCCCTCCCTGTTTTAATTGATTTTACTTTAATTGTTAATTGTTTTAGGTTATTAATGGTTTTGTTTTAAATGGTTTAAAACATAGACTTCAATTCCGACTTCAATTTCGATTTCTATTTCGATTTTGATTTCGCTTTAGGATCTCTTAAAGTTTATTAAAAAGACAAATAAAAAATTTTATGTGAACTATTTGAGAGTTTAAGTTAAGATTACGTCATGGTCTTTCCGTGGCGGCCCTGGCCGGGTCGGGGTCGTCACAGGTACAACCCACACTGATTTACGTGGAGAAGCCGGTGCGGATTCTAGAGTTTTCCATCAAGGTATTGCGCAATAAAGAAATTCCTTTAGTCAAAGTCTTATGGCGGAACCACGACGTGGAAGAGGCCACTTGGGAGAGGCAGCAGGATATGATGTCTAAATATCCTTAACTGTTTGTGTAATCAAATTTTGAGGACAAAATTTTTATTAAGGTGGATGGAATGTAACACCTGGTTTTACGGGATTAAAGAATTTTCATTATATAATGGCATTTTTGTAAATGTATCAAATTAAGTTCGTTTTGCGAACAGAAAGTTTTAATAGAACCCTAGTAATAAATTGAAATTATTGGTGAAATATGAAAGTCTAGAGAAAATGAATCGTTAGCTAAATAACGAAATAAGTAACGAAACAAAAGGAAAATCAGATGGAGGGGCGAAAGGGGTCATTTGGCATTTAAATAGGCAAAAGCTTCTTTCTTCCTCAACACTTCACAAAAATCCTCTCTGCTTTCCACGAAAAGCTCCAGAGAGCTTTGCGACATTTTCCCTCCCTCACGCGTTCTCTCTCCCGACAACCGAAACTCTTCCTCCAGCGACTCGTTCTTCACGTTTCCTTCTCCAAACGACACCTTATGTAAGGTTCTATGGTTTTGGAAAGTTTATTTCCGATTTTCGAGTGGTTAAACGATTAAGGTTTCGTTAGTTTGGAAGTTTAATGGTTTAAACTCAGTTTTAATGACGATGGTTGTGAATTGCCATAGGTGTACAACGCTCGTGGACGGAGCTTGAATTTGCAAAGACGCGAGGTAAGTCTTCGTGACTTACTGTGGCCGATAGGCCTATGCCATAAGTCGAGTTCGTCGTTGAGGATTTTTGAGTTATGTATGTTTTTATGCTTTAGTTGGGTAGTTTAGGATTAGAGTTTTTATAGGTTATGTTTGCTATGTTTTGATGGTACTCATGTTTTATGTTTACATTATGTCTCTTCTTTACATGCATCACGCTCTTTCAAAATAGCATGAAAATGGATTTCTACACGTGTTTAAGAAAAGAAATGAATTAAAGAAGCGAATGTACGTAATCTGGTCACGACGGGGTGGGTTCAGACATGGCTGTTTATGGATGGAAGCATGTTTTTCCCCTGGTAAATGGAAAGGGCTATCTAACCGCCAGACGTGCCCTCTCCATCTGGTGAGAGTTAGACATCGGTGACATTTTGTTTTGTAATGAAACAATGAAAAGGTCTGCATGATTTATGAACCGCATATGCATAGCATGCATTTGCATTTACGAAGCTTACTAAGCCTTTAGCTCATAATTGTCTTTATGGTGTAGGTGATTTTGATACAGGTGAGGATGAGATTCTTCCACCTGAAACTTGATCTGGTTGAAGAAGAATGCCCGTGGGAGTGCATTGGGTAGTTGGTGCATATTTGACCCGTGGGGATGTAAGTAAGTGTTTTGAGGGTTTTCGGGTTGTTTTGAGCTGATGGTGGACTGGATAAAAGAATTGTATAGTTGAGACGTTTTAGGATGTTTGGTATCTAGATAGTAGATAAATTGATGTATTGATGTTTTGGTAAACTCAATTTATAAATGTTTTGCTAAGCCTTTTATTTAGATTTTTTATGGAAATTGAATGTATAGAGGTGAAGTGTTATTTTGATGTTTTCTAGAACTTCTTGGTGAATGGTGTGTAGGTACAGGGGAAATATTATGAAGGCAGCTCTCTGGACAAAATCCAAAGAGCTAGCTGATCGATCGCCAGGAAGAGGCGATCGATCGGGTAATGCATGGTTTAGAGTCGGGATTCTATAAGTTTTTTGTGGTAGTTCAAAGTATGGATGTCGTCCAAAGTATGGATGTCATCCAAAGTAGTTGTCTAAAGTGGCAGGGATTCTTATAAGTTTCGGTTAAGTGTTTCTGTAAGAAAGTCATCGTCCGAAGTCTGTGGATGATAAAGTTCAGTTAAGTATTCTGGCAGAGAAAGTCATCGTCCAAAGTCATCATCCAAAGTCTGTGGACGATAAAGTTTAGTTAAGTATTTTGACAGAGAAAGTCATCGTCCAAAGTTTGTGGATGATAAAGTTTCGGTTAAGTGTTTCTGTAAGAAAGTCATCATCCAAGTCCCGTGGACGAATAAGTCCCGTGGACGAATAAGTCCCGTGGACGAATAAGTCTCGTGGACAAATAAAGTCTGTGTGCGAGAATAGTCGTCCATTCTGTGGGCAAGAACCGTCGTCCATTCTGGACGATTCTGTGGATGATAATGTCGTCCGTTTTCGTGGACGAATGGGATGAAACCCGAGAGGAAATTCATTCCTGTCTGCTTTATAGTCGTTGACCGATTTCTTTACAGAAGCCACGTCGACCCCTACTATACCATTCGTCCAAACCCGATAGAGAGAATTAGCTACCCCTACTGTTTGAATTGAAGAAACCCAAGAGGAAAAATATTGTTCCTTCAATGAAACCCGAGAGGAAAAACTTAATTCTCTGCCTGTCTTTATTGTTTTAGCATTAACGCCTAGGTTTAAAATTTACTGGGGTTTCCACAATTAGATAGACTTCCGCTGAATGAGTTAATTAATTTTAAATGAGTAGATTAAGTGAATGAAATGAATTAGATGAAAAGTTCAAAATTTTTATGACATTTATAGGCTTAATATTTCGGGTAAATTAAGGGTCGTTACATATAGGCAAATCCCGGGTCATAAAGAGAGGGTCGTCACAATCCTATATCGTTTGAGGAAGTATATGGAAATGAAACATATGTAAGAAAACCCTCTCAAAAATAGTAAGACGCGTTTTGGAGAACAATTGGCAACGGATCCCATAAGAACTGTACGAACCTTTTTCCCAGCAAGATATTGTCCGCTCTGGAGATTGGGCCGTAGCCTAATATTCTCCCCTCACGGCTTTGTTTGGCGAGGACTTCCCAGTCGGTCACCCAACATGTTATTGTTCTTGCTAGAGCACTTTTAACTTCGGCGTTCTTATGGAATCCGTTGTCAATTGTGCTCCAAAACGCGTCTTACTAACTTAGGAGGGTTTCCTTACATATGTTTCATTTCCATATACTTTCCCAAACGATTTGGGATTGTGATGACCCTCATCTCTACGACCCGGGATTCTCCTATACTCGAGTTCGGGATCCACCCCACAACCCGAGGTTTGCCCCGTAGTCGTACTCATACATACACATCCGGGTCATCACAATCACCCCCCTCGAGGGGCCAACGTCCCTGTTGACCACATTTCCAGTTAGGTACAGGCTCTGATACCGTTTGTAATGACCATTTTCCCAGTAAGGTATTGTCTGCTCTAGGGATTGGGTCGTATCCCAATATCTTCCCCTCACGGCTTTGTTTGGCAATGACTTCCCAGTCGATCACCCAACATGGTATTGTTCTCGCCATAGTACTTTTAACTTCGGAGTTCTTATGGGATCCGTTGCCAATTGTGCTCCAAAATGCGTCTTACTAACTTGGGAGGGTTTCCTTACATATGTTTCATTTTCATATACTTCCCCAAGCGATGTGGGATTGTGACGACCCACCTCTCTATGACCCGGGATTCGCCTATACTCGAGTTCGGGATCCACCCCTCAACCCGAGGTTTGCCCTGCAGCCGTACTTATACGTACACATCCGGGTCATCACAAGAACTCCGAAGTTAAAAGTGCTCCGGCGAGATCAGTACCATGTTGGGTGACCAATTGGGAAGTCCTTGCTAAACAAAGCCGTAAGGGGAGGATATTGGGATACGGCTCAATCCCCAGAGTGGACAATATTTTACTAGAAAAATAGGTCGTTATAATAAGGCTATTGTATCTTTGCCAAATGAGGAAATCATGATTTGGTTCAGAAGAGAGGTTGTCCAGAAACGAAGGAGAGGACAAGTAAGATTCTTCGAGCAGGTGTGCAATTCCGTTTGCAGTAGGGGTGAGCAAAAACCGGATTGGACCGAAGAACCGGACTGGAACCGAAAATTTGGTCCAGTTCTGGTCGGTTTTGTAAAATAGATAATCAAAATTCGGTTTTTTTTAAGTAGAACCGAAAAATACGGTTCGGTTTTCGGGATTAATGATGCAAAACCGAATTTTCTCCCAGAACCGGATTTTCTACCCTAAGCCCTAAGCCCAAGCTCTGCTCGACTGCTCTGCTCACTTTCGGCTGAGGAAGTGCTGATGCGCAGTCGGGGGATCGCTTTCTTCTTTGTTATTCTTTTTCTTTTTCTTTTCCGCCGATAAAGAAAGCCGAGGAGGAAGCGGAGTAGGTAAAGCCTTACCGTCAAATCCACAGACAGTGGAAATGTAGGCGTCACAAATTTGACAGTGAGGGCAGGCGCTCTCCTCGCGTACCTTAGCCACGACGTGCCACTTCTCTTCTTTTTCCCACCAAAACTCCGGCGTTTGTTTTTGGTGGTCGTGGGAGGGAGTAGATCTTGAACGGAAGCCGCATCCGACTGATGTAAAAGCAGAGGAAACTTGAAGCCGGATGGAAGAATGAGTGGATGTAGATTGTGAAGGTGGTAGAGGAAGAGCGCGTGGAAAATGGAGATAGTTGAACTTAGACTTGGCTGAGGAAGGAACAGGATCAGAGGGAAGAGTAGACGTATCGTCTGAACGGCATGAATGGAAGGAGGGGATCACCTTGAATATCTTCAGCATCAGACGTTTCGCCATTACTCTCTCTCTCTCTAACCTGTTTGAAGTGATATGATGGAAAGAGATGAGTGAAAATATGACAGACATTACACTATTTTTTTTTTTTTTTTAATTTAAAAAAAAGTGGGAAAACCGGAACCGGATTAGAACCGGAACCGAAATTCGGTTCTGGTTCTGGTCCGGTCCTTCAAAAAATAAAAGCAGTCCTGGTCTTAAAAATTAAAAACCAAATTTTATTATTTTGGTTCCAATCTTCTTCAAAACCGGACCGGACCGGTTTTTGCTCACCCCTAGTTTACAGTGAAAATGTGTAGGAGTTGAGTCTTCCATACAAGGTAATTTGTGGAGTTGAGTTTAGTGGTTAACGTTTGATTAATGGACAAAAAAGATGGAAGGGAGGGAGAAACAGCAGTTGAGGGGGAGGAAAGGGTGGAGGAAGAAGGAAACGCCATTTCACCGGCTCTGATACCACATTGAAAAATAGAGTTCTCTGATATGAACAGTAGAGAACAGAAGGAATGAGAGAAACGAAGAAGGAGGAGGCGATAATTAATGTTGCAGTAGTGAATTGAAAGAAATCGTTTTTTACATGCATATACCCAATACAATAGTGATGAAATGTAATCAAAACTGAAAATGAATAGTGAACTGAAAATGAACAGTGAGTGTGTGTTCTAATAAATGTGTGATCATGTCTTCTAAAAGAAAATAAACTTTGATTGAAAGACAATGGTGGGATATGTTTGTGATATGTATTGAATAATGACCTTAGGGTAAAATAAAGTAATGCATGTATTTTCGTTGAAACCTTCGACTGTAGTAACTTATGATCCATACACAATTAGTGTAATCAGCTCACTGCAAACTACTATTATTTTTCTGGCAATAGCCAAGCCGGAGGAGGAAGCGGGACAGGGCCAGAAGACCTCTTTTAATTTATTTTGAAAGTTCTTAGTATTTAGAATATTTAAATATTTTATTTGACACTATCTTTATATCTAATTGGTCTATTTATTGTGGGACTGGTCCTAGGGTCAAACCACTAATTGAATACACTAAAAAAGATTTACGATATTCTAGTGCGAACATTATAAATCAGGATTGGATGACTGTGCTTAAATGAGATTTAAGTTTGATGAGATTGAAGAGTCCAAATATGTGATTACCGCTATGGTTGATGAACTATATTTGCAAGTATTGCTCTTGTAACTTATAAATAATCGAGTTTAAATTAGAATGACGGAATGAATAGTGTGTTGAAGTTAACTACAATATGAGAAAGTAATATATAATAAAAAATTAGAATACCAAAGAAACTATAAGTAATAAATGTAACAGTTATGTCTTGTAAAAATAAGAATGATTTAATATTTTATTGATTGTGAGAGACTGAGAATGTAGAATTTTACATTGTTTGGAAAAACAAATTGAATAATTTATAAGTAGAGATCTCTTCTTTATTTAATAAAATGTGTTTTGAATAAATTTTATGAAAAAATTTGTGTAAAATCTAATTCAAAATATATAATATTATATTAAAAATACAGTAAACTCTGCGATAAGGTGGCAATAAATTGCAGTGGAAGCATAGACTTACTAAAGTTAATCTTAAAAAACCATCGTACCACCTCATTTATTTGATCGAAACCCAACGTATGTGGTGAAGAGACAAGTATTTATAACCCTAACTAAGACCAAACAGTGGTCATAAAAAAGCATCAAGCCCCACCACACCACACAAGATATTCACAAAAAGGAAGGTGTACTTTCCATCTGTTCTGCAGAATCTTTGAAGGACAGTACCCGGAGAATTATGGGCACTTGGGCTTCCCACGAGAGTTCATGAGGTCTCTGTAGCAAGGGCACTCGTGCTTGTTGCCATATGTCCCAGACGGCACACATTTACACTTGACGCAGCATATTCCACAGTATTTCATGCACCGCTCCCTGTATCCAGCCTTCGAGCACCTCTTCTTGCACTCCCCATAGCAAAATACTTTTTTAGGCCCCACCCATTGGAGAGAAAACAAAGAACAAAGTGAGACATTCTTTCAATTGTTACGCAAATTGTTTTTAACGACGGGAAACCACTGTATTTGATTACTTTTACTGACTTTATAGCCGTCTTAAATGGACTTCTGATGACGTTGAAATGTCATCACAATGGTAGATTTATGGTTTGTGATAAAATCCCTTACCATAAGAATAAACTCTTTGTGAACCCTAGCCATGAATGTTCAATATAAAGCTAATATTCAAGTGGGTTCGTTTGAAAAACATTTATAACGAAAATGATTCCATAAAAAGCTTCATACCTGGCTTGGCCGTGGCGGACTCCAAGAAAGTGGAACTTAGGAGGAGAAAGCAGAGAAGGAAAGAGAGAAGGAAAAGCTTCTTCATCTTTAATGGAGGATTCGACACTTGAAGAAGGTTAAGAGAGGGTTTGAGACTTCGAGTTGGAGACAGAAATGGAGATGTGAAGATGCGTTTTTATAAGAGAGAGGAAGAGAATCAACTACGAGAGAGAGAGAGAGGCAAAGTAATAAATACAAAGACAGATGATTCACAGCTGTAACGGTGGATGATAGCAGACATTGATGAGCTAAATTGCCACGCGGATCCTGCACATATTATTTAGAGATGTTAAACGGGTGGGCTTGCGAGCAGCCCGCCCAGGCGGGTCGAGCCGAGCTCAGCCATCCCGCTCGCGAGCCCGTAGATGCTTGGGCTCAGCGAGCCTGCTCGCGAGCAGGCTCGTCAAGCCCAGCTAAGGGCCCTGAGCTCTCTCGGCCTCTAACCTTTTGATGTCCGACGATACCCAGGTCGGGGCCCTCTCCAACATCGACATCTACCGACGACGACGAGTACGACCATCTTCGGATCTTCGGCTTCGAAGTTTTGCCGTCTACGTCTGCCTTCAGTTCGGTGACTCAGTCAGAGTTCTGCGGCTGTGATTTCGTTTAACAGAGATATAGCCGATCGATCGCCCATGAGCGTTGATCGATCGACAATGCTTATCTTGCATCCAAGTAGAGCCGATTGATCGCTCACGTTTAGCGATCGATTGGCACTGCCTCTACCTAGCATTGACCAAGCAAGAGCACAATTTAGTGTTTTACAAACAGAGCCGATCGATCGCCCCAGTATTGGGGGACACCTCCGCGCAACACTCGCAGCCACCAGTCAGTTGCTAAGGTGATCGAACCTTTCCTCTTTCTTGTTCTTCTTTCATTTTGATCTCCGATCTATTTCGTTTGTAACTTTTAGCATTTTTCTTTCAAATCAGCTCTTTGTGGTTGTTGCTGCTATTGTTTGGTTGTTCAACGGTCTTTCTGTACAATAGGTGAAAGAATTTTAGTCTTTTGCGGATTCAAGAGTTGTTTAATTTTTTGCTGATTTTGACGTCTTTCACTGCCTGTTCCACAGTATCCGGTTACTTTTATTAGATCTATACCTCTTCATTTTGCCCTAATTTATGTTTTGGTGAAGATCTATTTGTTAGATCTGATTAGTTGGCGCTTACGTATCTGCGATTTCGTTTTTATGTTAGATAACTAGAGTGTAAAAGCAATTAGGAGAAAGACTACAGGAACTGGTAGGATAAGATACCTTTGCAATGTTCTTCGCAGATTCAAGAGTGGCTTCAGAGAAGGTAATAATGACATTTTCTACTTGCCATCTCCCCTGTTTGTTTATAGGAGAAGGTATTAACTGGAGTGGCTCCAGAGCTTAAATGTTTGTCATTAGAATTGTAATTTTGTGATTAGGTACTGAAGCAGCACCTAGGAACAAAGGAGCAGCAGCTTCTGCTTGAGGATTTTAGCGTTCAGCAATAGTTTTCCTCTTTTATGAATTTCGTTCGACCAATGTTAAGGCATTTAATGATTTTCATTTTGAAACATTTGATATGCAGTTGTTTGGTTTTTGAACAAAGGATGCATCAAATCACTGAGTTGTTTAAGTTTTTAATCTATCAATGTTTTTCCCCTTATTGCAAGATTGAATTGTGATTGATTAAATTTAATATTGTCTTGAATATGAACGACTTAACAGGATTTGCCAACCATGTTTGAAACTGTTAGATTTTTGTCTTGCAAGTGTATTGAGATCAATAAATCTGAATATGAAACCTGCCGCATATGGCTATTGTTTCTGAATTCTCTCAAAGTTTTACGTTGCGAATATATCGACTTCATTTGTATCATTATCATTTGCGATTCTAATGCTAAGGTGTTTGCTATGAACTAGTTTGTTTCAACTACTACTCATCATTTTTAATGTTATCCCAAACTAGAAGATTCTCTCAACCTGTAGTGGTTCATTAGAATTTGTTTTTTAGTCTTCTTTTTCAAACTAAATTTTCGATTTTTTAAGCATGACACTGCTCACCACGCTGTTCTACCTTTTTATTAGTAGTTTTCTATCTCAATACTTGGTGGATTTTTCATTATGGTCGTAACGTGGAATGTAATCAGAAATCAGTCTTTTCAAACAATGGATATTGTTTAGTTGAATCAGCAAACCAAAGTTTACCTATCTTTCCAGAGCACCTATTGAGGCCATATCACCCTCCACAAAAGGATGAGGACATGGACAACGATGAGCCCGATCAGTCATGAGTTTTGTTATTTTTCATCTACATTTTTAGTTTATTTTATGCATTGAATTTAAGGACATATTTATTTTAAATTTAGGTGATATTAGTATATTTTATGATATATTTTAGTTATACAATCTGAAATATTTATTTATGTAATTGTAAGCTCGGCTCGTTAAACTCGGCTCGTTATGCTCGTTGGGCCGGCTCGGCGCGGCTCGTTAGGCTTATGCCTCGCGAGCCGGCTCGGGTTGAAAATTTTTTAGATCAGCTCGTTAGGCTCGGCTCGGCAGGCTCGTTAGGCTCGGCTCGTTTGACTCGACAGGTTCGGTGAGCTGGGTCTTTCTCAGCTCGGCTCGGCAGGCTCGTTAGGCTCGGCTCCTTAGGCTCGGCTCGTTTGACTCGACAGGTTCGGTGAGCTGGGTCTTTCTTGGCTCGGCTCGGCTCGGCTCGGCTCGGCTCGGCTAGACTCGACTCGACTCGCTCGTTTAACATCTCTAATATTATTATCTATTTATGCACTTGTTTTGTCCACTTCTTCCAAAACAGTTCTTCTCTCTCCTAACCCTTTATATAGTTTTCTTTTCTCTTGGTTGAATCATATGCTGAAACTAACAAGATTCTGTAGTTAAACTTGTCATACATTTCTAATATTCATCCTTGATAGAGTTCATGACGCATGGTTTCTCTGTAAGATTAAAGCTTCCTAATCGTAATTTGAAATACTCTTGCAGTAAAAAATGGATGATTAAAGACGAACTGCCTTCATTAAGATCAACACACCTCAATTAAAAAAGGGGAAGTTGATTGGATAGTGAACTCTCTAAAAGTAAAACATACGCAATGGATGCAGCGCCGCCAACACCATTAAGGATTAAGAATTTGTATTTTTTCCGTAATAAATATGTTTAGAAAATCCAAAAATATTCATCTGGTGAAAAACATGATTCTTCATATCGAAAATCGGGTAGTTTTTGCTGCTCATTAGTGTGAGAAACAAAATGAGAAAAGAGTAATTAAATGTCGAAATAGTGTCTAAGAATGCTTGAAAATGTATGAGAAAATCACTATTATTTTTTTAAACTCCCAAGACATGTTTAGAGGTAATATCTACTGAATTTAACTAATATTAATACTTGAGGATGCACGTAAAAGTTAAATTTCCATTGTCATTTTATTCTTAAAAGTAAAAAAGAGTAAAATTAAATAAAATAAAATTGTTAGGGCCATACTACCACGCAATAACCCAACACTTGTACTGTCGCCATAAATAAATTACTGCCGATTATGTGTTTTTATTTCTTTTATTATCAAACTATGGAGGCATGCAATCCAAGATTTATTATTATTATTATTGTTTGTGTTTTGAGACAGAGGGTGAGGCTGTGGCCATCGGATGATGTAAGAAAGATAAAGAAAAGAAAAATCAAGCAGACACTTGTTATTCGTTAAGTTGTTTATGAAATGGCTGCATTTTTCATTTGTATTGGGTTATAGTTTCGAGGATCGGGAGTCATTTTTTGTTTGGGTCAATTTTAACCAATAAATAAGTTTAGTTTCAGTTGAATTGAGACTCGAAAAGAAATCAACTTTTTTTTTGGTCGGGCTCGTTTCCCTTTCTCAATTTTAGGTGTTTTTGTTGGGGTTCAATTTTAGAAAAAAAAAAAAAAAAGAAAAAAAACCAAACTATGATTTTGGGCAAGTTTTGACCAAAACTTACGTGCTTTTTAGAGTAAGAATTTAATTTTGGGTTTTTTTCAAAAAAAAAACCATAAAGTAAGGGTTCTCAATAAAAAAACCTCTAAAAAATACTATTCATCGCCGTACACCTTAAACTATTCGAAACATGTAATTTAAACCTGGCAGGGGGGGTGAGGAGTACGTACTCGACTCTTTTTGCAAATTTTGCAAAATATTGAGGCTGAGTACGGCTGGTCCAGCAGAACCGGCCGTACTCTATGATTTTATTTAAAATTTTATTTTATTTAATCTTAAAAATAATTAACTAAAATTACAATAAATCATACAAATGTTATTAAATCACGAAATTTTTACTATATGTAGAATAAATCATGGAAAGATAATATAAAAATTTTCGTGATTTTCTAACATTTGCACGATTTATTATAATTTAACTCTAAAATAATTAACTAAAATTACAATAAATCGTACAAGTGTTATAAAATCATCAAAATTTTCAAATTTTTTTCTTATGATTTGGTCGACATATGGTAAAAAGTTTGTGATTTAATAACACTTGTACGGTTTATTGTAATTTTAGTTAATTATTTTAGTATCAAATTACAACAAATCGTGCAAGTCTTAGAAAATCACGAAAATTTTGAGATTCTCTTCCCATAAGTTTATCAACATGATTTTTGAGATTCTCTTATGGGAAGAGAATCTCAAAATTTTCGTGATTTTCTAAGACTTGCAAGATTTGTTGTAATTAAAGATTACTATGATAAGTAAGTAAAGATTACTATGATAATATGTTTGTTGATGCTCAGTAAATGTCTTTCATAATTTCTATACTTGTCGTTTCAGGCTTCCTCGGCAGGAACAAGCTCCCAAAGCAATTATAATTTGTTCATGGGTTTTAGGTAACGACAACATGTGATGAGTGATCTTTTTGTGTTACATGTTGTATTTTGTACTATGTTTTTAGAAGCAAGACAATGGTTGCTTCTTGTAATTTTGGAACTAGAAAGTCATTGTATGAACTAGCAAAATTCCAAGCCAAGCCAAGTAAAAAAAGGCAGAGAGGCAGAGCTCAAGAAATCCAAGCGAGGGAACACTCCCACTGTCCAGGAATGCTCCAGCAGGCCCGCAAGTCTTGCTAGTGGTTCTGCATGTAGAAATTTATGTATTGTTGTTTCTTGGAGCAATTATTAATATTGTAGAATGTACTGTTAGTTGGACACTGAAATTTATGTATTGTTGTTTCTTGGAGTAATTATTAATTAAGTTGGATCACATTCTTCAATTTTTTCGTCACAAATTATGTGTCAATGAGGTTGTGAATGAGTACGATTAGGTCCGATCAGGATTGAGAAATCACGACAGTAGGTTTTTGTTCAGGAAAGTATGAAGTCTCGACCTATACAATAATTGGTCGACACTTTTCATTTTGTAGTCGAGAGAATCAATCTCTTTTATGATGAAGTGTCGACCCCTACTATCATCGGTCGACACCTAAAAAGGCATTTATATAAACATAGTGTCGCCCGAAACCCTAACCACGCGATTTCTCTCTAAATTTTCTTCGGCGATTTTCTGCCTCTTTCCAAATCTTCGTCGGCTTTCCTCCGATAAGTGGAATTCTACTCTTCATTCCAAACTTCAAATGGCATCAACCTCCCGCAGCAAGCTCGTCGTTCGCAAGAGGAGATCAAAGAACCCTACTCCAGCGAATGAAGTTGAAGAACCAACGACTTGGCCATCTCCATTATTCAAGAGTGCTGAGTCGATGAAAAGGTATGAGGACGACTTTCAATTCAAGCCTCTGATTCTGAGTAGAAAAGTGGAATTCGCTGAGTTAAGTAGTTTAGATTTGGTCCTGCCTTTCAAAAATTTAGGGTTAATTGATCTGTTTACCTGTGATGGCCCATACTATGAAAGACCAGTGAGAATGTTCTATGCCAATTTAGAACATTCTCTAAGGCCTCTTAAAATTATTAGTTATGTGTATGGAAAACGCATTGAGATATCCTCGTAGTCACTAAATTCAATTTTACATTGTGAATTTAACAATTCGGCTGAAAGGTATTATGAGGCCTCTAGGGACCCTGAATTTATGGGGACCAGTGAAGGGAATAATTTTATAAGAATGATAGTTAAGGATCCAAATCATTCCCTTCCATTGAAGCCTAAGTCAAAGGACTTAAATGTACGTGTAAGGCTCATCCACCATATGATCACGTACAATCTACTACCTAGAGATGGACATAGAGACTACATAAGTGGTATGGATCTCTATGTTTTATATAAGATCTTTCGACAAGAATCATTCAATGTGGGATATATGATTTTGAAACGCATGATGCAAGTCTTCAGTAACGCAGCAAAGTCCCTACCTTATAATCTTCTTTTATTGAAAATCTTTAAGGAGAATGGTGTACAAATTCCAAGGACCGAAATCCCATTACCTCTAAAGAAGACCGACACATACACCACATCCACTTTAAAGGAGACCAAGTTGGAGCTGGACCATCCAACATGGAAGTTGATGAAGGAGGCCACGAGCCTGAGCACACTCCGGAACCCCCCTCCTTCAATGCATCTAGATCTAACACTGAAGAAAGGTTGAATATGTTGGAGGCAAATATAGCTAGCATCGGGACTGCTTTTGACTCATTTCAGAACGTGATTCTCGATCGCTTTGATCGGTTGGAAGAGAAGACACAATATATACGTGACGATATCCGTGAGGTTCACCAGCATCTTCATTATCTTCAAGATTATTGGGACGGGTTAGTTGATTCTCCAGTCAATCCTCCAGTTGATCCTCCAACCGATCCGTTCGACGATCCAAGCTACTCCCCATCATATTGATAATTTTTTGTTTGCGTGATACTCGTAGCTTGCTCATATCCTAATTTGTTGAAATATGAGTTTAGTGTTTGTAATAGCAGGATATTAGTATATAGCTGATATTTATCTATGTTTTGTTGGACTCACTTCTGAAATTTTGGAAATATACTATCTTATTTGTGTTGAATGACCTATGGAATGTTATTGCGTGTTATAATATTTGACCTTGAAATATCTGTCAAAGGGGGAGACAAAATTGAAAGTTTAGAAGCTAAACAAGTGTCGACCGATAAATGAAAGTGTCGACCAAACTTGTGAAGAAATGGAGACAGAAGAATCGAGCGTCGACCCTGGTGCAAACAGACTAAATCATGTGTCGACCATATTTTACAGGGGTCGACACTTGAATACAACGAGGTATGATGTGTCGACCACAGTTTTAGATTTCAACTGAAACATATTTCAACAGCTAAATCAGCTAAATCCAACGGTAACAAAGTGTCGACCGATAAATGAAAGTGTCGACCAAACTTGTTAAGAAATGGAGACAGAAAAATCGAGCGTCGACCCTGGTGAAAACAGACTAAATCATGTGTCGACCAAATTTTAAAGGTGTCGACACTTGAATACAACGAAGTATGATGTGTCGACCACAGTTTTAGATTTCAACTGAAACATATTTCAAACAGCTAAATCAGCTAAATCAGCTAAATCCAACGGTAACAAAGTGTCGACCGATAAATGAAAGTGTCGACCAAACTTGTTAAGAAATGGAGACAGAAGAATCGAGCGTCGACCCTGGTGAAAACAGACTAAATCATGTGTCGACCAAATTTTAAAGGTGTCGACACTTGAATACAACGAAGTATGATGTGTCGACCACAGTTTTAGATTTCAACTGAAACATATTTCAAACAGCTAAATCAGCTAAATCCAATGGTAACAGAGTGTCGATCGATAAATGAAAGTGTCGACCAAACTTGTTAAGAAATGGAGACAAAATAATCGAGCGATTGTTAGAATCGAGCGATAAATCCAACGGTAACAAGGTGTCGACCAATTGTTAGACAGGTCGACCACTTGGTGACAGAATTCAGCAAGAGTATAAATTGAAGAATGAAGTTTTTAAGAAACAACAACCTGCTGATCAAAAAGTTAGTTTTTCTCTGAACTTTCAAGTGCGTTCATTGGTGATTCTCAAAGTTGAAAGTAATAGTTGGAGGTCACACCAGTTATCATTACAACTATAACAACAAATTCCATAACTCTGGCTTTTTTGTTTCACACAGAAGATAGTTTGACAATCCACATTTTGCATTTTACATACAATTTGTAGCATACAAAAAGAGCAACTACAACTATTATGGCAATCCACAGAGACTTATATAATAGTAGCTTTGTTCGCAACTTCTAGTTCTTTGCTTCCGCTACCCTAAGTCGCGACTGTAATAGATTCAGTACCTTCTTCTCTCTCTCCTTCGTTGGTGGATCGTACCATGTGAAATCACATCCTCTTGTGCCTCGCTATGAGAAAATGTGTAACGACCCTAATACTGTACCCGTATTTTCCGTACTATTTTTTTTTTTTTTTCCTAATAATTTTAACTAAACTCTAGGCAGAATCTAAACCGAAATCAAAACCAGAATCGAAATCGGAATTGAAATTGAACCTTGGAAGCATTTAAAACAAAACGTTTAATAAATAATTAAAACTTAAAACATTAATTAAAACTTTAAAAAAATCAAATTGAAAAGAGGGAGGGCAGAATCGGAATTCTGCCCTCGAAAAGCAGCAGCGACCGGGCGCTGCCATTTGCAGCGCACGGTCGCCGTGTGCGCTGCACAATGCAGCGCGCGATCGCTGCATTGTGCAGCGATCAGGCGCTGCATCGCTGCACATTGCAGCGAGCGCCCAGTCGCTGCGTTGTGCAGCGAGTGGTGCAGCGATTCACTCCCTCTGCCCTCTGTATTTTGCCTACTCTTTTCTTACCAAAACACTTCAACTTTCAGCTCTCTGGAATCCGATTCCAGAGAGCAAATTCCTCTTTCTCCCTCACATTCTAGCACCCTAAACATTTCAATATTCTTTCGATTTCATTCCCGATCATTGCTAAACATACCACTCAGGCAATACGTGATAAAACTTCCTAAAAACAATTGGCGTGGATAGCTCAAAAACTCGAGTATATCCGCACCAATCCTGAAACATTCAAATACAGTTTACAAAATCATTTAAAACGCTATACAACCAAACAGTTCCAGAATTTCAAAACAAATGTCATTACCTAAACATCCTATAATGTCTATAAAGCTATCAGCCCAAATACCCCGAAAAGACCCTCAAAACTCTGTACATACTATCCCCACGGGTCAGTGAAGCCTCGACTGCGCCAGCACACCACCGCAGCCATCCTCGATCAACCGGACTCATGCCTCAGGAGGAGGAATCTCATCCCCACCTGGATCCTCGATATCTAGATCACCTACACCATACAATACACTATGAGATAAAATCTCAGTAAGCTCTAGTAAATGCGATGCATGCTGTGCGTATGAGTTCAATAAAACCATGCTTTAATTTATCTTACTATGCAATGCTCAATACGCCTTTCGGCCAATACAATACGCCTTTCGGCCAATGCTATGCTCAATACGCCTTTCGGCCAATACAATACGCCTTCGCCAATGCTATGCTCAATACGCCTTTCGGCCAATGCTATGCTCAATACCCTTTCGGCACAGTTAATCAATACGCCTTTCGCACAGTTATATCAATACGCCTTTCCGGCACAGTTATATCATACGCCTTTCGGCACAGTTATATCAATACGCCTTTCGGCACAGGTATATCAATACGCCTTTCGGCCAATACAATACGCCTTTCGCCAATACTATGTTCAATACGCCTTTCGGCCATACAATACGCCTTTCGCCAATACACAATAAGCCGTACGGCCAATGATCATAACCTTACGCCGATGACGATAAGCCTTTCGGCCGATGGCAATACTTTACTGTTCTTTAAAACTCTGTGCGGAAGTTCGTTTTCATGCTTTCTTTAAAACCAGTGATGCATGAACAGTTCAATATCATACTGTAAACAAGCATACATATACCATCAAGACCGTAAAAAACTAATCTTAAAACAAATAATCCTAGCTACCCCACCAAAGCAATATAAACTAGTGCGTCACCAAAATCCTCGAGACGACGTTCGATGTATGGTGTAGGCCATCGCCAAGAAGATCACGAGAACTTACCTCGTGCACGCTGCAATCCAGCCTCGTCCACGAGCACTGTTTACCTAAACAATATACGAGGATTGACGTTAAAACTAGTTTAGTTAATAAACGTCCAATTTGTCAAAATCTTAACTAAGGAAACTTCTTAAAGTTCTAATCCAATTTATCGAGCTTTTTATTCGAGCAATTTACGCTCGGCACCTAATTCTCGAATTACGAACTTTTCCGAAAACCCGAGATTTCTCAATTTTTAACATTTTCACAAATTGATTTAACTTCGTCCAATAACGTCAAATACGTGCTTTATATACTTAATCTCGTTAACCTATTAATTACGAGCTTTAAATCTCGTTTTAATCGAAACCCTAAACGAACCTAATGTTTAAAACTCTAAGAAACTCGGATTTTTAAACGCTTAATAACTACAGAGACATACCGAGAGTTGCGAGAGGAGTAGAACACGTGAAGATAACGGAACGAACGGGATGAAAATCGGAGGTCGGATCGAAGGAATAGTCGCGCGGGCAGGGTGAAATCGCGAGGGAGAGCTTCTCTGGAAGTTTTGATTTTTAGAATGAAATCGATGAAGGAGATTTTGATTTAAATACAAATTAATAATTTAAATGTTAAATGACAATTTTGCCCTTCTTTAGTTTTTATATAGATTTCTTCTTTCGGTTCGTTAATCGTCTAGCTATTCGTTTCGCTAAATTTCCACATTTCACCCATAAGTCCAACTTGTTATTTGGGATTAACAAAACTGTCCGTTCACAATTTGGACCTCGTTTACTATTTTATTAAAGCGTCATTTACTTTACGATAGAGGTAATTACTCGGAATATAGCGTTTAATCTCCGAAAATTCCCATAATTTCCTTAAATTCCTATTAATCGTTAGGATCGTAATGACGCATTCTTTTCGTAAAATGGACCTGATTTGACATATTTACCAAAAATATGCCATTATAAAATGAAATACAATATAATATATTATATCTGAAATCCGTACAAGCCGGATATGACAAAATGATATGTAAGTGTGTTTGAACTTAAAGTAAAGTAAATAATTCACACAATTTATTGTATTACCTCATCCTGGATTGTCTAGTGTCCATGATGTGCGCATAACAGCTCTTTCATGACAAAAACAAACAATGAGAGATACTCATTCACGAACAACTGCCATTGAAGAGTTAATATATAAGAACTAAATATCAATTAAACATACTTTTCCTAATTGGAAAAATCACAGCAACTTGAAAATTCTAAGATTTTATTCAATGGGAGGTACAACCCAGTTTTCACCTTAAAAACATACACTACACTATCTCTCATTATTCCAATTTGAATTCACGGTAGGTCAAAAGAATTTTGAACTCGAGCCAGTACCCTTAAGACTATAGGGGGATAATTCACAATTGAAATCAGAAAACAGACAAAAATCCCGTAATAAACTAAACTTCTGCACACAACCAAAGCTAATTCTACGAAGCCAGATTTCTTCTTAGAAATCAAGGAACAAAATATCGAGCGATTGTTAAATCAGCGATAATCCAACGGTAACAAGGTGTCGACCAATTGTTTAGACAGGTCGACCATTGGTGACAAATGCAGCAAGATTATAAAGTGAAGAATGGTTGTTAAGAAACACAACCGGCTGATCAAAAGTTAGTTTTCTTCTCTGACTTTCAAGTTGCGTTCATTGGTGATTCTCAACGTTGAACGTAATATTGGGGTCCCCACCAGTTTATCATTTACAACGATAACACAAATTCCATAACTCTGGCTTTTGTTTTCACACAGAAGAGAAGTTTTGAGAGTAAAATCCACATTATGCATTTTAACATCATTTGTGCATCAAAAAGGCAACTACAACGATTATGGCAGTCCACAGAACCTTATATATATAGTGCTTTGTTCGCAACTTCTAGTTCTTTGCTTCCGCGACCCAAGTTTCCGCGACTGTAATCGATTCAGTACCTTCTTCTCTCTCTCCTTCGTTGGGTGACGTACCATGTGGAAATCACACCTCTTGTGCTCGCTATGAGAAATGTGTAACGACCATACCTGTACCGTATTTTCCGTACTATTTTTTTTTTTTTTGTCCTAATAATTTTAACTAGAACTCTAGGCAGAATCTAAACCGAAATCAAAACCAGAATCGAAATCGGAATTGAAATGAACCTTGGAAGCATTTAAAACAAAAACGTTTAATAAATATTAAAACTTAAAACATTAATTCAAACTTTAAAAATCAAATTGAAAGAGGGAGGGCAGAATCGGAATTCTGCCCTCGAAAAGCAGCAGCGACCGGGCGCTGCCATTTGCAGCGCACGGTCGCCGTGTGCGCTGCACAATGCGAGCGGCGCGAATCGCTGCATTGTGCAGCGATCAGGCGCTGCATCGCTGCACATTGCAGCGAGCGCCCAGTCGCTGCGTTGTGCAGCGAGTGGTGCAGCGATCACTTCCCTCTGCCCTCTGTATTTTGCCTACTCTTTTCTTACCAAAACACTTCAACTGTTCAGCTCTCTCTGGATCCGATTCCAGAGAGCAAATTCCTCTTTCTCCCTCACATTCTAGCACCCTAAACATTTCAATATTCTTTCGATTTCATTCACGATCATTGCTAAACATACCACTCAGGCAATACGTGATAAAACTTCCTAAAACAATTGGCGTGGAATAGCTCAAAACTCGAGTATATCGCACCATCCTGAAACATTCAAATACAGTTTACAAAATCATTTAAAACGCTATACAACCAACAGTTCCAGGAATTTCAAAACAAATGTCATTACCTAAACATCCTATAATGTCTATAAAGCTTCAGCCCAAATACCCCGAAAAGACCTCAAAACTCTGTACATACTATCCCCACGGGTCAGTGAAGCCTCGACTGCGCCAGCACACCACCGCAGCCATCCTCGATCAACCGGACTCTAGCCTCAGGAGGAGGAATCTCATCCCCCCCTGGATCCTCGATATCTAGATCACCTACACCATACAATACACTATGAGATAAAAATCTCAGTAAGCTCTAGTAATGCGATGCATGCTGTGCGTATGAGTTCAATAAAACCATGCTTTAATTTATCTTACTATGCAATGCTCAATACGCCTTTCGGCCAATACAATACGCCTTTCGGCCAATGCTATGCTCAATACGCCTTTCGGCCCCTACAATACGCCTTTCGGCCAATGCTATGCTCAATACGCCTTTCGGCCAATGCTATGCTCAATACGCCTTTCGGCACAGTTATATCAATACGCCTTTCGGCACAGTTATATCAATACGCCTTTCGGCACAGTTATATCAATACGCCTTTCGGCACAGTTATATCAATACGCCTTTCGGCACAGTTATATCAATACGCCTTTCGGCCAATACAATACGCCTTTCGGCCAATACTATGTTCAATACGCCTTTCGGCCAATACAATACGCCTTTCGGCCAATACACAATAAGCCTTACGGCCAATGATCAATAAGCCTTACGGCCGATGAACGATAAGCCTTTCGGCCGATGCAATACTTTACGTTATCTTTAAAACTCTGTGCGGAAGTTCGTTTTTCATGCTTTCTTTTAAAACCAGTGATGCATGAACAGTTCAATATCATACTGTAAACAAGCAATAACATATACCATCAAAGACCGTAAAACCTAATCTATAAAACAAATAATCCTAGCTACCCAACCAAAGCAATATAAACTAGTGCGTCACCAAAATCCTCGAGACGACGTTCGATGTATGGTGTAGGCCAATCGGCCAAAGAAGATCACGAGAACTTACCTCGTGCACGCTGCAATCCAAGCCTCGTCCACGAGCACTGTTTACCTAAACAATATACGAGGATTGACGTTAAAACTAGTTTAAGTTAATAAACGTCCAATTTGTCAAAATCTTAACTAAGGAAACTTCTTAAAGTTCTAATCCAATTTATCGAGCTTTTATTCGAGCAATTTACGCTCGGCACCTAAATTCTCGAATTACGAACTTTTCCGAAAACCCGAGATTTCTCAATTTTAACATTTTCACAAATTGATTTAACTTCGTCCAATAACGTCAATACGTGCTTATATACTTAATCTCGGTTAACCTATTAATTTACGAGCTTTAAATCTCGTTTTTAATCGAAACCCTAACCGAACCTAAATGTTTAAAACTCTAAGAAACTCGGATTTTAACGCTTAATAACTACAGAGACATACCGAGAGTTGCGAGAGGAGTAGAACACGTGAAGATAACGGAACGAACGGGATGAAAATCGGAGGTCGGATCGAAGGAATAGTCGCGCGGGCAGGGTGAAATCGCGAGGGAGAGCTTCTCTGGAAGTTTTGATTTTTAGAATGAAATCGATGAAGGAGATTTTGATTTAAATACAAAATTAATAATTTAAATGTTAAATGACAATTTTGCCCTTCTTTAGTTTTTATATAGATTTCTTCTTTCGGTTCGTTAATCGTCTAGCTATTCGGTTTCGCTAAATTTCCACATTTCACCCATAAGTCCAACTTGTTATTGGGATTTAACAAAACTGTCCGTTCACAATTTGGGCCCTCGTTTACTATTTTTATTAAAGCGTCATTTACTTTACGATAGAGGTAATTACTCGGAATATAGCGTTTAATCTCCGAAAATTCCCATAATTTCCTTAAAATTCCTATTAATCGTTAGGATCGTAATGACGCATTCTTTTCGTAAAATGGACCTGATTTGACATATTTACCAAAAATGCCATTATAAAATGAAATAACAATATAATATATTATATCTGAAATCCGTACAAGCCGGATATTACAAAATGAATAATGTAAGTGTGTTTGAACTTAAAGTAAAGTAAATAATTCACACAATTTTATTGTATTTACCTCATCCTGGATTGTCTAGTGTCCATGATGTGCGCATAACAGCTCTTTCATGACAAAAACAAACAATGAGAGATACTCATTCACGAACAACTGCCATTGAAGAGTTAATATATGAAGAACTAAATATCAATTAAACATACTTTTCCTAATTGGAAAAATCAACAGCAACTTGAAAATTCTAAGATTTTATTCAATGGGAGGTACAACCCAGTTTTCACCTTAAAAACATACACTACACTATCTCTCATTATTCCAATTTGAATTCACGGTAGGTCAAAAGAATTTTGAACTCGACCAGTACCCTTAAGACTATGGGGGATAATTCACAATTGAAATCAAGAAAACAGACAAAAATCCCGTAATAAACTAAACTTCTCAACAACCAAAGCGATTCTAGAAAGCCAGATTTTCCTTCTTAGAAATCAAAGAAACAAAAAATCAGAAGTCGAGCGAAAGCCTGTGCGAGCGCGAATCAGAAAAAGTCGTACCTACCAGTAGAAGCGAGCGCGAATCAGAAGTCGATCTGAGAGCGAGAGCTGTGCGATGCGAGCAAGCCGAGCGACTGTGCGATGCCGGAGACAGAGGAGAACGCCGGAGACAGAGGAGAACGCGAAGAACGATAATTAGGGATTTTTACTTCAGACAATTTTAAACTTAAACTTTTTTTTTACTGAGTGATTTGAGGATGAAAGGAGGGTATTATCGGGTTTTAGCATCGCACGTGCAGATCACTTGTCAATTTTAACGGACTTTTTAACGTCAGCGTTTGAATGGCAAACGTTTTATACGTTAGGGTTTGATTGGATAAAAAATAAACGTTAGGGGCCAAATGGCCACTGACCCCATACGTTGGGGTCTAAATGATACTTTTCCCTAAAGTTTTTCTAATGCTCAAAGCCACATTAAACCGCACTAAACTCATCAAAAATGTTGCATTAACCTATTTGAACCAGGTAACTTGATTCAAAGATTTTGTTCGTTGGTGTTGAAAATCGAGCGCGATAAGTCAAAAAAAAGGGCAAAATATTGGAACACCGAGATTTACATGAAAACCTTTTTAGAAAAAATCATGGACAATGTAGAAATTCCCTATCACAAATCAAAGTATTATCGAGTTTTACGATTCAAACAATAATACATAGACTGGCGTAAAAACTATAATATAGAATTCGACTTACAGTGAAGTCTAACAACCTCCACCTTGACACGAACTACACATGAAGAATAAAAACTGCAGGCTTCTTCGTCCAACCTTAAGCACATTGAATGCTGACAAAATCTATCTTCAAATAAATTCTGATGCGAGAAACAAATTTCAAAACTCCAATGAAATAACCTTCTCTTCCACAAAGACCCTTAATGGTCAAACTCACCAACTGATACCGACTAAGTTTAAGCACAACTTTAACTTAAGAGACATACTCGAGAAGAAAACTCGTCTCCTTCTCCATGGTATTATGGGTGGCAATAAAAAAAAAAAAAAAAATTAAATTTTTAATGGGGGATTTGATATAGGTTCAAAATTTGATCAAAAGAGGTTAAATCGGCTTCAACGAAGAATAATTTGGAACGAGAACTCAAGATATCTATGAGGGTAAGTTCAATCTAACTAATTTTCATTATTTCATGCGAATTTATGGTTTTGAGTGAGAACTTTGGATTTGGATTAAAGTTTCAAAATTTATGGACGAAGAATTATAATGTTTAAACAAAATTAACGCAAATTAAGTCTGGGTTTATTATTGTGGAATAAAAAAAAATCAGAAGGAAATTGGTGATTCGAAGAAACTGATCAATCAGTTGTCAAGATCGGTCAACCATAGGTTTGTGGCTTAGTCAAATTGGTTGATTGAACATTTAAGTTATCGCGACCGAACTTTAAGTGTTTGTTCGACTGATTGGTCAAATTGGTCAAACACATTCGTAGTCAAGTGAGCCTGTCAATGGTCGACCATCATATGGGTATCTTTTAGTTTAAGTTATTTCCTTTAAGAGATCTCTAAGGTGAGATATTAATCTTATATAGATATTGCATTTGACTTTGCTTCTGATAAGAAGATATTTACTTTTTTGCACAATTTACATTTAGAATTTACTAATACATTATCTGTTATTTCATTTGTTAGATATCTTATATTAATTAAGCCTATGAGTTTGGGCCAAAAACTTTTTATTTTTAGGATAAAATTTATTTTAATTCCTAAATTATAGATTTTTTTTTAAACACTCCTAAACTAAGAAACCTTAACAAATCTAACCTTCAACTATTATAAACTTAACAATTTAACAGCTCGCGGCCCCCCATCACCTCCCGTTTTGTATTTTTTGCCTAGAACGGGGGCCGATATAAAATGATTATTTTAACTCCTAAATTATGATTTTTTTTTAAAACACCCTTAAACTAACAACCTTAATAAATCTAATTTTTAACTATTATAAACCTAACAATTTAACCCCGTTCTGCATTTTTTGCCTGAACACCCCCCCCCCCCCCCCCCCCCCCCCCCAAAAAAAAAAAAATCATTACGTAGATGAGTATGTTCCACGTGCACCGCATGTGAAACGGGAGGGCTTCCACCCCCAACAACGACTCCCGACAGAACGGGGAGCCGTTCGTTTTAGATCGACCTCTGCTCTAGGCAAAAAAATACAGAACATGAAGTGATCGGAAGATCGCGAGGGATTAAATTGTTAAGTTCATAATAGTTGAAGGTTGGATTTTTTTAGGGTTGTTAGTTTAAGGATGTTTTTAAAACAAATCTATAGTTTAGGGATTAAAATAATTTTACTCTTATTTTTATATTTGACTTTTAATACTTGTATCGCAAATTTAATTATTTATGCCAAGTATAGGACGATTTGATCCTCCAACAAGTTGGATCATTTTCTGTTTCCGTCAAAGAATTCTTTCGGGTCAAGACCCTTATCCTTCCACGGCTTACAAGGGGCTGCTCCTTCTAAGTAGGAAGAAGAGACGATAGGAGAACAGGAACAAGGTCGGACTTACTAGGAGAGGGGATGAGAGGGAAGAGAAGAGCCTGCTTTCTTGTTAAATGGGGGAAGAGGAATGAAGAAAAAAACCTTCTTCGCTTTTCCCATTTCAAACATTCCTCCAATATCTCCACACTTGGAATCTTCATATTTTTTTTACTAATTGACATCAACTAATATTTTGAAGTCAATTTCTTAGAATATTTTAGTGAATCTAATAGTATTTGATGATCTTTGATTCATTCAAAGAAAACTACGTATTTCTATATTTAGGACGAATTTTCAGCTCGTTAGCCTTCACAGGGAGAAAAATATATATCATTTTACTTATCTTCACTCTAGAAAATAAACCAAAAACTGAAGAAAGATTCAAAGTAAGGTGGTCCCTAAATACAACCCAATTTTCACTCACAAATACTCAAAGGAGCCTCTTGCACCAGTTCCTTCTCATGCTGCAAATTGTCTCTTTAATTTATGAGTTTCAAACTTATTATTCACTTACGGATCCATTCTCAGAACTGCTCGTACGAGATAGAAGATCCATCAGCTCTAGTCGATACTCGAGTCCTCTTAGGTAATGCCCCAACAGCATGCACCTACACAGTTACTTGCGTAAAATCATTTTTTTTTTTTAATGAGCAAAACTACTAAATTTCAAAATAGATTTAAGCCCCATTTACTGTCACCCAGCTAATGAAAATAAACAGAGGAAAAGAGAGTTTCCTTACCAGAAGAGTAGACGCGCCAAATAGTCTCTCGTCAATGATACGAGGGGCTGGAAATGAAGTGAAGTGTTTTCAACAAGTTCTGCACAATCTTCATTATCCGCAAGCACAGCTCCTGTACCAATATTTTCTGAAAGAGGAGGAACTTTGGAATGCATCTTTGGAGACAGAGTTGCAAGTAGCCCATGGACAACAGAATGGATAGTTTCTTTCAGGTCAGGTGACGTGGGTTCAGATAGCTCAGCCACCTGATCATTAAATCATTTCAGACTGAACAAAACAAAAAAAAAAAAAAAAAAGATAGAAAAGGAAGGTGGCCTGATAGAATAGATATGCTCACAATGAAGACCATTACATAAAGCAGATGAGATGTGAGAGAGAAGAGAGGTGACCATAGAGCCTAAAAAACTAAAAGAGTCTCCATTATCAGCGACCATATAAAATCATGCATGGACTAGAAAAACTATAAATAGAAGAATTCGAGCCATTATTACCAGGTACAAATACAGTTAGGGTTTTGGGATATAGACCAACATCTAGAAAATACGAGGTTCATTAATAGAACAGAATAACACAAATCAGTAGAATCTACCTGTTGATACAAAGGGCATTAATTTTCCTAAATCATCTAATGTGCAGGAATATATAGATCCAAGTTGCACAGAAACCCGTTCCAATCCTTGGCAGGCTGTTACTATTTTAAGCAACATAATTTTTTATTAAGATTATTATCTTAGAATTGCATTCGATATCTGATTAAGTAAATATTTAAGTTTTGATTCTTCTCTCATAGTGGCACAGTCAAACGGGAAAATATACAGCAATTGACCTAACCTTTTCCGGCTGTAGTGATCTCAAATAGTCTAGCAAATCATTCTTTTCCTCTCCAACAAACTGTTGCATTTGTAGAGCAGCGCACTTCCTTTTAACTTCATAGAGTTCCTTTATTATAAAATCAAACAACATAATAAATGACCAACCTCTAACAAATGTACATTGCAGACCCGACATACAAGTGTCCTCCTTAGCATCATGGATAATGGATTATACAAACATTCCAAATAAAAACAGACCAAAACAAGTTGGCTCTTATCTCATGGAATGTTATCAAATTACCTAATTAAAAAATTATGACTGCTTCAACATAAATTGTATCAAACTCTGAAGTAAAGGATTATTCCCAAACCTTGTGAAATTAAATTAATTAAAAAAAAAAAGATGAGCAGCGCCAATTCTCTCTTTGGAACCTTTACATTTGGCTATATTTCAACATCTAGGAAATTAGTAGAAATTCTTTGTTTGCAAACAACACATGATTTGAAATCTTTTTTTTTTTCCTACTTTCTCATTCTTTATTTAAATTCTTCTTTTGCATGATAAATTCCTCTTTGAAGATAATAATGGGAAAGGTAGATGTACATGTTTTGAATTGTGTAGCCCATAAATAGATTTTTTTTTTTCCTTCTCTATCATATATGCCATCTAACTATATAGGTAAACAAGGCTGCATATGAACTCATATATATACATATATCATGTTTTTTTGTTAGAGGTAATACAATGAATTCACACATTATCCACATGATATCACCAAATTAATACTACTTGCATTGCTAAGTTGTCTTACTACTTGCATTGCTAAGTTGTCTTTCTACTAACCAAGAGTAGGGGCCAGTTTAGTATTGTTGCAACATTTTTAATAATCGCTATTAATTTTGTTTTTAAAATAATCAGTTATAAAACCGGTGAGTGTTTCGTAAATTAAATCCTAACAATTCAATTTTTGAAAAGTTATAATATTTAATCATCAAATACATAAAATTATATTAAAATTGAGAAAAAAATGAAAAGAGTGTGTGAAAAAATTAGTCGTTAAATGTCATTATTTAAAAATTTAAAAGATTAAAATGGAAAATAAATTTAATTTGTAACCACCACCAGATAATTAGGAAACCAAAATCTAAAAAGTTACATTCTAGCTTATCAAAGTTACTGTAGCTTCTTAAAAAACACTTATTTTTTGCTACAAAACACTTAAAAGCGGTTAAAATTATGAAATAATTACTTTTGGTCTTCTAAAAGTAAAATCAACCCCAAACGGAGCCTAGGTCCCCTTGTGCAAAGTTGTATGTCATCAGTAGGGGAAATGCATTATGTAAGTAGCAATGTCAAGGAACAAAGATCATATTATCCTTATTTTCAATCATCGGATGCTAAGAATTTTAGAGTTATGATTTGACTTCTAAACTGATGATCCTAGAGCTCAGAAAGTTTGTAGCACAGGGTATTTCTTAACTATTCACGCATCAGAAGTTTTCTAAAATCTAATCTAAATTTCGATACAAAGCAGACAATCCTTGGTACAAGTGTACAAAAACAAACTTCGAATTTTGTGGCAAGAATAGAACCACTATCAACACTTTCACTTTGCAATTACTAAATTTTCAAAAAGAAATCAAGAATGAAAGAAACTTTTAAAATCTGCCAGACTTAACTTCTTGAAAAATGTTCTTTCTTTTTGTTTTTGTTGGTAATAGGTATATATTAAAGTGAAACTATAAAATTGGGGTGAGGTACGACACAATGCTCGACGTCAAACGAAACTACACAAGAAACCCCACCTTAACCCAAACAATCAAGATATATCCAATCAACTCTTTCTGTTTCAAAAATCAAATGATAGGTACATGGAGACAAATGAATCGAAATTGTTCATATCATTCCAAATATGGAAAAAAATTAACTTATGGAATCATAATTTGAATTGCTTAGGAAAGATTTCAATCATAGCTTCCTGACTCTCTTTTGGGCGTCCAAGACCCAAAAATATATTTTATTTTATTTTCTGTTGGTAGATAACTCAATCACTAAATAGTAAAGTCACTTTTCTAAATCAATCCGTTCACTAATTAACTACAGGAAAGACAATGGATAATGCTAGGACGAGAGAGGGATTGTACTACTCAGCAGCCGAGGAACCACAAACTTTGTACAAGTTATAAACCTCAGGTCCCGAGGAGGAACCACAAACTTCGTACAAGTTATAAACCTCCATCGAGGTTGACAGATGTTAGGAGGCTATTAAGGAGTTAAAATCTACAAAATCTTTGCGCCAATTGAGAGGATTGCTGATTACCGTAAGTTTGTGTGGAGATGCAGCAGTATTGCTTTGCCTTCGGCATAACAACTTAAAAAAGCTCGTTTCTACTGGAGTGAAGAGGCCTAGGCAGCTTTCTTACAACTAAAGAAAGTTTGTGTAGATTACTAGTTTTGGCTCTTCTTAACTTTAATGAAACTTTTGTCGTGGAAACAAACCCGTTTGTAACTGGTTTGGGTGCGGTATTAATGCAAAATCAAAGACCTATTGCTTTCTTCAATCAACAATTATCAAGGCAAGGCATATTAAAGTCTATATATGAGAGGGAACTAATGGCTATTGTGTTGTCTATCTAAAAATGGAAGTCGTACTTGTTGGGAACCCATTTTATTGTTAGTACGAATCAAAAAAGTTTAAAATTCTTGTTGGATCAGAAGATGGTCTCTACGGAACTCCAGAAGTGATTGACAAAGCTTTTGGCCTATGATTTTGAAGTCCAATACAAACCAAGATATTGAGAATAATGTGGCCAACACACTATCCAGGAAGAATGACGGAGCTGTGGATAGAGTGGTATTAAGGGAGTTGTTATGTAGTGGAGTAATTAATTCTCAAGTATTCAAAAAAGAGGTGGACCGTGATGCAAGGCTGAAGACTATAAAAAGTGAATTGTTGCAAACTGGAAGTTCAAAATCGGGATTCATGTTGATCAATAATCAACTTTTTCATAAACACTGGAAGGTAGTTTTTCAACATTCAAGTTTTATTCCCAATATTCTGGCATTATTTCATTCTAGACCCATTGAAGGGTATGCTGGCTTCACTAAGACTTTCAAAAGAATAGCATAGAGCTGTATTTGGTAAGGATGCGCCAGGATATTAAAAATTTTGTCAATCAAGGTATGACTTATCATAATAATAAATATGAATCATTGTTGCCAACCTGATTGATTTTTACTCATTCCTCAAGACATATGAGAGGATATTTCAATGGATTTTATTGAAAAATTACCAAGATCGGACAGAATGGATTGAATTTCTGTCGTCATTGATCGTTTGAACAAATATGCTCATTTTATGAGCTTACGACATCCTTATTGGCCATATCATTGTTCAATATTGTTTTCAGGTTATATAGCGTACCTAATTATTCCGATTACATGGATTTTTGCTGAAATTTAATTTTGCTTATCATCATCAAACAGATGGACAATCAAAGGTTGTAAACAAAATGTTTGAGACTTATATCTGGTACTTTATAGGAGATAAACCAAAAGCTTGGTTTAAATGGCTTTTATGGGCTAAATTTTGGTATAAATCATCATATCATTCAACTATTAAGACGTCCATGTTCAAAGCGGTGCATAGTAGAGATCCTCCTATAATTTTACTGTTGGAATCATCAGCTAGGTCGACAATGTCAACTGTAGACAACCAAATGTTGGCGAGATGATATCCTTGAATTGTTGAAATTTCATTTGGGTCGAGCTCAAGTACAAATGCAACAACTGCGAACAAGAAAAGGAGAAATGTCGCGTTTAAGGAGGGTGATTTTTTTTTTGCTCAAAATTCAAACGTATAAACAGAAGGCCACTGCTCGGCAATTAAATATCGAACTGTCTCAAAGGTATTGTGGTCGATTCAAAGTTTTGCAAAGAATTGGGAAGGTGTCTGATAGGTTTGATGCTAGTAGAGATAACACGAGTTCATCATGTGTTCCACGTTTCATTATTAAAGGAAGTGAAAGATGAAGTTACTGATGTTACTTCTCTATTTGCAACACTGAATGAAGATATCGATTAGCATGTTCAACAAGAATCTATATTGGATGTTAAACAACATATGGTGATTCATAAGACAATTGTTCCTATTAAATGGAAGAATCTTCCACCCTTTGAAGCCACATAGGAAGATTATGATCAGATTCAACTGCAATTTCATGTTAGGAGGTCTAAGAAAGGTGTAATGTAGTAAATTTATTGAATATTAGAAAAACAGTCTGAGTGATAACTGAAAACGACAGTTGTTGGCGGGAGTTAGTTGATAAGAGGAATATATCCGAATGAAGCTAGAGGGGGAAAGGCAATTGAGCAGTGGAAATTGTTGTGGAGAGGAAGGGCCCATGAATTCCTTTATTATGTGTGTGTGTGCAGTGTGGAATAGATTCTACAACAATTGTTCAATTGATTCTAAGAAAAATATTCAATAAGTCTTTTCAAACAAGCTCTTTCCTTACTAACAGGATGGTAAAAATATCTTACAACCAACCCTCATATTCCCTCTGGATAGTTTTAAGACTTAGTAAATAAAAGCTCACATCCACTAGGGATCTCTTAAATCCACGAGAAATTTTTTGGGATCATTTCCAACAAGTTGGTAGTTAAAGTTATATTATTTGAGGAGAGAAAATATAAGGACGGTAGTTGTGATATTATAGTATTCTGACATTTTTTGTTCCTAATATCAAGAAATATAAAGATTAATATCATACCTATCAGCCAAATGCTGAGTTAGAGCTATCTACAAATCAGATGGTTGACCAGGAGAGAGAGTTCTGACATCCGACATAGAAAGAACTTTTCAACAATTATAGGTACTTCCAGAATAGACATGACTTTTCTTTTTTGAAAATTACCTCCACCCCTCGAAATTGGGGGACTAGACATTAGGATCCCACTAATGCAGTTCCCAAACAGAGCCTGACTATCAATCATAACTCTAAAGTTCACATATAACTATGTTTTTCAATTGAAAGAACTACTCGTCAATTTAAGAAATTCAGATAACAGTCCTAATTTTAATGTGGCTATATAACAGGACTAATTTACATGGGACCCATTCAATGATATGATATTTACTGAAAACCTTCTCCATAATTTTCTTCATATATACAAACCTCACTTACAACCTTCATTCATGATTTCCTACAGCTTCAAGAGAATAATTTCACAGGCAAAAAAGGAAATCTGTACTTTTAGTGCATACCTTTCTTGCATTGGATAAACAAGACTGGAGATGCAGAATATATTGTTGAACTTCAGGGGGCATTTCACCAATCTCTTCTATATTCACATCTTTAAACAAATCTTCAGTTATTTTATCATCATTGGAAGGAGATTCCTTATTTGTCAAAGTTTTGATGAAATTCGAACTGTCAAGAAACAGCTCTTGTGAATCAATTTTAGAATTTTCACCCGTCTCTTTGTCAACATTTCTTTCGCTAACATGAAGATTTCTTTCAAGGCAAAGCCTGTATTCTGCATTCTGCAACGTGTATCTGTCATACATGACATATCATTCAGAAATGACTAACATTTTGTCTGCTGAGAAAAACATTATCATTGAACCAGTTGCTTAGTAATGGAATAATAACACTGCTCAACAGCTTGTAGAATAAGCCTAGCCCAAAAAAAGTTTTAATGAACTAATGAATTTCCAATAAACTACACGAGTATGTTAGTTAACTAACTGATCAGTCACATGAATTTTCAACAAAATTAAAATAATATATGTTAATTAGCATCAATTTATTTTGCCTGATTTTTGAAAAAACCCTGTGATATAATACACTACGTTGATTATTAGACTCAATATATTATATCTGACCATTGTAATACTAAGTGCTATTTTACATAAAAAAAAATAAAATCGTGATATTCAACTCAGAGACCAGACCGGGTTAAGAAAAATATGAAGGTTATGTACATATAATTGATTGACATACCCGGTCATAATTGAAGAAACTAATAACTTAGAAAGAGATTCCCACAGAGCATCAATTACGACTTGGAACTGCCCTGATGGTAGTAAGCCAAGCATGCCTGAGATGGTCCTTTTCATAGCATCGAGGGTAGTCGGCGGAACATCTTTTTGAATTACGCTAACATCCAGTGGTTCTATCTCTTGTATCAACGTTGAGAGAACAGAATTCTGCCAAAGAGAATAAGAAATAGTGATATGTCTTGAAATTTTGAGTAGTTGCAACTTGGTTTTGTAATTTTCTTTATTTTTTTATTTTTGAGTTCTCTCTTTTTCTGCTAGATCTGCAGCTGCTTTTGTAACTCACTTCCTAAAATTCTACACTCCGTACGTTATTACAAATTTTACTAAAAAAATCCCCCCAAAAAAAGAATAAGAATTAATGTAAAAAATCAAAAGTAGTAATTTCAATTTATTACAAAACAGCTCACGAATAGTTATGATAGCAAGCGCTTCAATGACTACAAGATTAAGCTCTACAAATAATAAGCAGATAGTATCAAACTATTTTTTCCTTCAGTTTCCAACTCTTGTATCTCACTTTCGAACACTCCATCACCAAAACGATTTGAGTTAATTTTAAATTTCTCTACATAAACAATCACAACCTATACCTAATTAATGGAAATAGAATATAAAACAAGGCGAAGCAAAAAATAAATAAATTATTAGTAAAACATGACCACCTTGGAGGAGGCTCGTGGAGGAGGCTGTTTTTTCGATTCAAGGTCATCGAAAGGGGAGGCGGAAGAAGAGAGAGCTAGGGTTGAGAAATTTCTGCGGCTTTTCGTGGCTGAGCGGAGAGGTACGGATATGAAATTGGGGGAAAAATTAGAGAGAGAAAGTGAACGAAAGGAGGGGAGCAGACGAAGAGAGGCAGAGGAGGTGAAGGCTGCCATTAACAAACAACCACATCCACCACTCCCTCTCTCTCTCCCTCCCTTCTCTCTCCCCTCTGCACCTCGACAGGAGGCTTAATTTTGGCCACAATTAAGGAGACTGCCAAAATATATAATTTTTATAAATGGACCAAATCATTTGAAATTAAACCAAACAATTATATTAACTCATGAATTACATTCATCCTTCCACTTATAAACAATAATATTATAATTACTATCTAATTTTATAATCGAACTTTTTTGTTATCTTATTTTTATGGATGGATGCAACGAATATTTTTTTCAACCATTTATAATTAATTATTATATCAATTAATAAACAACACATAATGAGATAAAATTAAAAATTAAATCTAGAATTACTCATTTATTAATATTTGAGTGGAATCATGTTCTAAATTTTACCAAACTGCTCATGCTTGGTTACTAGATTTAGAAATCAAAATTGAACCAAGAATGCCACATAATCAAATTGAAAATGAGTTTGGTTTTCATTTAGTTTGCTCGCTTTGATTTAAGTTTGGTTCTTAGGTTCCATTTGTTTTTCAGAGTTACTTCAAATTTCTAGTTACCTAAATTCTACAAAAATTAGTAAAACCTAGTTATCATTTAATATCGGTTCAGTTTGTACGGGTCACGCTCATAGGGAATCCGAGACATAACTGTGAATGACCATACTCGAAAGCTAGACTGAGTCGCTCAAACTTTAATTTTTAACATTTAATAAAGCAGTGAAAGACTTAATAATTTAAATAAAAGTCCTGACCCAAAACAATATGTTTTAACGTATCCAACAAATGACATCTAGATATAATGATAAAATAAGTACAAATAAAATGTGTCAAACAAAAATTTAACTAATTTAAAAGTTTACAAGAACCAATGAAATCTAACCTTTCGATTAAAAGTAAATTTCTAAAGAAATTAATATAAATGAAAAATTTGCACACCGAATCTACTCCTGAGTCGGCAACTGAAAGTTCTACTGATTAAATCCTCCATGAGATGAGTTGACTAACTCAATAAGGACAAATTTGAAAAACCATTATTGTCTAAGAGGGGGTGAATTAGACTTTTTAAATTCTTAAAATCTTAATCTAATCAATATCTCTCTTGTATTCAACTTCTAATTAACAGCAAACAATCAAGCAATAAAAGTAAAGAGAGAGAGAAAAATAACACCAGAGTTTTTAACGTGGTTTGGCCAAAACCTGCCTACGTCCACGCTTCTAGGTTTCCCCCTTGAAGATTCTTTCCTTCTCCTCAGAGAAAAACAGATCGCACTTCACGGGCGTCAATCTACTGCCTTTTACAAAAACCATATTACTTTTCACGGGCGACAATCCACTGCCTTTACACTTTAAAAGTAAGAGTATACTTTTCAGCACAGACTACAGTTGTAACAACTCCAGAGGGATCGTCACATAAACCATATCTTTCTTAATCATTTAATTCTTATTACTCACATTCTACTCATTTTCGGTAATATATTTTTTTTGAAACATAACTTAACTCAAAATGTCGTACGTAATTCACTAGACATCATTGGGCAAAGGAATACTTTACGCATTTGCCGGCAGGCAGTGCAATGTGTATCGGCTGGTGAAGGGAAACTTAAACCTTTAGACTGCACCTGCCGATTGAGGAATAAAACCACATCTACCGGTCACTAGACGACAAAACCATGTTTATATCATCCGGTAGAGAGACTCTTTAGATCATCCGGTGAAATAAGGGGACATCATCCGGTGAACACATGCTTCTCACGTGTATAATTAAAACATGACCCGGTCACTAAACGACAAATAACATCCTCATCATCCAGTGACTTTATTACTCTACATCTGCCGATCGTTAGACGACAAAATAGCACTTTCATCGTCCGGTAACTTAAATACTCTACATCTGCCGATCGCTAGACGACAAAATAGCACTTTCACCGTCCGGTAACTTAAATACTCTACATCTGCCGATCGCTAGATGACAAAATAGCACTTTCATCATCCGATGGCTTAAACACTCTACATCTACCGGTCATTGGGCGATGAAATAACACTTACATCATCCGGTAACTTAAACACTCTACATCTGCCGATGACGTCAGCCGGATGATTGCTTTATCCAGCTTCTGTCACACAGCAGAAAACACTATAATCATCAAACAACTTCATCCAGGAGAAAATACCACAACTCACCCGAATCTTAACTTAGTAACTATAAACCTCAATGAGTAAGAATCATAAACTCATTCAAAATACTTATAGCGGAAGGCTTAAGCAAAACAAACTATTCAATAATCCTTAAAATCGTAATCAGACTCTAAAGACAAACCATTCAAATCCGAATCTCATTGTTATAAGAAATTCTGTTCTACTTAGTCATCTGTTCATCATAAACTTTTATGACTTACTATGAGCATAACCAGGGAGCTTAATCACCTATCCAACCTTGCACTGTCCCACTGAGCATCCTCCAGCAACCAGCTTTAAACGTTCTCTTGGAATTGAGAATCCTCACCTATTAACTCTTCACCTACATCATAAGGTTCAACTATAAGCCTAATGCTTAGTAAGGAATGTAACAATAACATGAATGCGTGAATGCATAATTCAGAGAAATACATGGTCATAAGTCTTTTCTTGTTCATAATCATCATCCATAATCGTGAATCATAATCATCATTCGTAATCATTGTTCATAATCATTGTTCATAATCATTGTTCATATTCATCAATTAAGTTGTGTGGAATGAGAGAAGATTTGTGCCGGTAAAGGGGGTTCGACAGTGAGTTTGATCATGGTCCCTATTGCGGGTCGTATTCATATGTCCTTCTTTGGACTGTGACATACGCCGAACCGCCCCCAACCCTCACTCAACCACGTTGCAGGGATTTTATCATCTTATCTTGTTCATGAGAAAACATGCTTTTAAAACATTTTCATGTGCATAAAACATTGATAATGCATGAACATGGGAATTCTTAACTCATTCAGGCTACAGAACAGAACATTCATCTAGTATGAAAACTTACCATTAGACTAAACGTCAACATAAGTACTAGACTGTAGCATAATAACCTCTAATCGTCATATCAGTTACTATCTAGCATCCTTGTGATGTAGGGCCTTATTGGCCGGAAATCCTATATATTCACTTACTTGGTGTCCTTAGCAATGAGAGCTCCTTTTCCTCAGGCTTCTTTACCTAAAACATTTACATTACAGTAGTTAAAACAAAAATCCTAAAAGTTCTACTCGTAAGTCATCCTAGGGTCTAATAGCTAAGAGTCATTCCCGAATTCTTAGTTTAATGCTCAATGTAGTCTGAAATCCCAAAACCAAAACAGACAGATTCGATTACCGATAACTCAGGGGTGGTTGTTTTAAATGTCCAGAATCGATTTGATAAAAGTATTCCCACTCACAGATTTCAAATGTTCTTATTATTAGTCGGCCATTGGAAAATCCAAAACTCCAATGCCGAGTAGAAAACAGGGCTAGCAAACTAACAGATAGCTACGTTGTCTATTGCATACCTCGGGCACAGAGTAGTCGAGTAGTAGCAGAGAAAATCGATCGTTGAAGAGAGTATGCTGAAAGCAGAGAGCAAGAGCTCGGGAGAGAAGAAATCGCCGAAAAGGAAGGTGTCGGCTACAATGGTTTAAATGAGGTTTAAAACATTTCCTTTTTCTTTATATACTGGTCATCACCCACCATTATTACAACTTTGCCACCTAACCTAGTTTAAATCCACATGAAATTAATTATTCTTGGTATAAAACTCTAAACCGTGAAGATTGAATATTTGTGACCGTTAATACAGTTAGAAAGTCCCTTGGCTGAAGTTGTCGGGCGTTACATCCACCCCTCCTTGAACAAAATTTTCGTCCCCGAAAATTGATCAAACAAATAACTCTGGATACTTGTCTAACATGTCCTGTCGTCGCTCCCAAGTGGCTTCTTCAATGCAATGATTCTTCCATAAAACTTTGACCAACGGAATCTCTTTATTCCTCAGAGTCTTAACTGCGGATTCCAATATCTGCACTGGTCTCTCTTCATACATTAATGATGGTTCAATCTCAATATCCACTGGCTTAACAACTTGCGTCAGATCTCGTATGCATTTCCTTAACATTGACACGTGAAAGACATTATGAACTTTATCCAATGATGGAGGCAACTGCAGTCTGTAAGCTATACTACCGATTCTAGCCAAAACAGGGAAGGGTCCAATGAATCGTGGATTAAGCTTTCCTTTCTTACCAAATCTTAAAACTCCTTTAAATGGTGAAACCTTCAGGAAAACTTCATCACCAACAGCAAATTCAAGATCTCTCCTCCTTTGGTCTGCATAACTTTTCTGTCAGCTTTGTGCAGTAATCATTCTCTTTTTAATAGTGGCAATCTTGTCTGACATCTGCTGCAACATCTCGGGACCTAGGAGTTTCGCTTCACCAACTTCATCCCAATACAGAGGTGATCTACATTTCCTGCCATACAGTGCTTCATAAGGTGCCATGCCAATGGTGGACTGGTAGCTGTTGTTGTAGGAGAACTCAACCAGAGGTAATTATCGACTCCAGGATGACTGGAAATCTAGCACACATGCCCTCAACATATCTTCAAGTATTTGAATTGTCCGTTCAGATTGTCCATCGGTTTGTGGGTGGAAGGCAGTGCTGAAAGACAAATTTGATCCTAATGTGCCTTGTAAGCTTTGCCAAAACCTTGAGGTGAATCTAGGATCACGATCGGATACAATAGATAAAGGGATTCCATGCAACCTAATAACTTTTTGTACATAAAGATCAGCAAGCTGGTCCATCGAGTAGGTTGTCCTTACTGGTAAGAAATGGGCTGATTTCGTCAATCTATCAATCACAACCCAAATACTATCATGTCCCTTAGTTGTCTTAGGTAATCCTACAACGAAATCCATAGCTATGTGTTCCCACTTCCACTCGGGGATAGGTAAAGGCTGAAGAGTACCTCCTGGACGTTGGTGCTCAGCTTTAATTTGTTGGCAAACCAAACATGACTCTACATACTTAGCAACATCTCTCTTTAAGTTTGGCCACCAATAGTGTAACTTCAGGTCTCGATACATCTTGGTGTTGCCAGGATGCACAGAAAAGGGAGACGAATGCGCCTCGGCCAAGATTAGCTTACGTAATCCTTCATCATTAGGGACATACCATCTATTTCTAAACCTCAGAATCCCATCATTGGAAAGACTAAACTCGGAGGTGGTGTCCTTCACCTTGTTCATCATACTGTTATTCTCCTCTGAGTCCTTCTGTTGTGCTTCTTTGATCTTTTCCAGAACCGTCGGTTGAATGGTCAAATTTGCGAGCAAAGCTGACAACTCTAGAACTATCTCCAACTCCAATTTCTGAATCTCTGTCCTTAAAGGTATAAACATAGTTGATATAATGGGTTGCATTGTTGACGACATCCTGCTCAATGCGTCAGCTACAGAGTTAGTCTTACCCGGATGATACTTGATCTCGAAGTCGTAATCCTTAACAAATTCCAACCAACGCCTCTGTCTCATGTTCAATTCCTTTTGTGTAAAGAGGTACTTCAGATTTTTATGGTCAGAAAACACCTCACACTGCTGTCCATATAAATAGTGTCTCCAAATCTTCAAGGCAAAAACAACAGCGGCTAATTCTAAATCATGGGTGGGATAGTTCCGTTCATAACTCTTTAACTGCCTAGAGGCATACGCTACAACCTTGTCTTCTTGCATCAAAACACAGCCCAAACCAACTTTTGATGCATCACAAAATACGCTAAACTTTCCTTCTTCGGTTGGAAGGGTCAATACCGGGGCTGTTGTTAACTTCACTTTCAATGTCTGGAAGCTATCCTCACAAGCTTCGGTCCATGAATACTTATTGTCCTTCTTTGTCAAATTCGTTAGAGGCTTAGCTATCATAGAAAATCCTTTGATGAACTTTCTGTAATAGCCTGCCAATCCAAGGAAACTGCGAACTTCACTGGCATTCTTTGGTTGTGGCCAATCCTCTACAGCCTGAATTTTGGTCGGGTCCACTGAAATGCCATTAGCAGAAACTACATGACCCAGAAAAATTAACCTTGTCCAACCAAAATTCACAATTGGACAATTTGGCATAAAGCTGGTGCTCCTTCAATGTTGTCAAAACTACTCTTAAATGCTCTACATGGTTAGCTTCAGTCTGTGAGTATATCAGGATATCATCTATGAACACAATTACAAATTTGTCCAAATACTCACGAAACACTCGATTCATTAAGTCCATAAAGGCTGCAGGTGCATTGGTCAGTCCAAATGACATGACCAAGAATTCGTAGTGTCCATAACGGGTTCTGAAGGCTGTCTTTGGTATATCTCTTTCCTTAACCTTCAGTTGGTAATAATCCGAACGTAAATCTATTTTTGAAAACACCTTTGCTCCTTGCAGTTGGTCAAACAAATCATCAATCCGAGGTAAGGGGTACTTATTCTTAATTGTCAATTTATTTAGCTCCCTATAGTCTATGCACATTCTAAGGGAACCATCTTTCTTCTTGACAAATAAGACAGGTGCGCCCCAAGGAGAACTGCTAGGGCGTATAAATCCTTTGTCTACTAATTCCTGCAGTTGGACTTTTAACTCCTTTAGTTCAACAGGTGCCATCCGATAAGGATTCTTAGACACGGGTAAGGCCTCAGGGTACGTATCTATTACAAACTCTATTTCTCTATCAGGTGGTAATCCTGGCAAATCATCCAAGAATGCCTTAGGGAACTCTCTGACTATGGGGATATCTTGTAACTCTATCTTATTCTTCACCCGAACATCCATTATACTAGCTAAGTAACTCTCACAACCATTTTTCAGTAACCGGTAAATTTCTAGTGAGGATATAATCGGTATTTTGCTTATCTTAGGAATAGCTTGGAAGGAATAATGATCACCATTTGGGGGTCGAAAATCAACCATCCCAGATCTACAACTTATTGTGGCATAATGCCTAAATAACCAATCCATTCCTAATATCACCTCATACCCTTTCATGTTAATTACAATCAGTTCTGCATATAGTTTCTTACTTCCTAAGGACACAACATCACCTTTAAGAATCTGTTCTGAATGTAGGGACTTCCCTGATGGTAACGTAACATTATATGGCCTTTCGGCTGGTAAAAGTTCTAAGTTGTGATTGCATACAAACAAGGTTGATATAAATGAGTGCGTGGCTCCCGTATCTATAAGTGTGTAAGTAGCAAAACCACAGATCATAATGGTACCTGTTATGACTGTATGCCGCACGGCTTCCTCATCTTCCATCATTGCATAGACTCTAGGTGCCACCCTTGCACGGTTCGGATCTAGCGGCATGGGGCAGTCTCTGACTATATGTCCAACCTTATCACATCTGAAACAGCGGCCAGAACGCAACTTGCATTCGCCGGGGTGATTCTTCTGACAAGTGGGGCATAAGGGTGCCAGAGGCCTCTTTCCTTTTCCTTGGTCATCATTCTGGTTGTATGGCCTCTTCACACCTTTCTGCTGCTGTGGTCCCCTGTTCTGCTGTGGCTGCCAGCCCTTGTTCGGTCGTGGTGGCTGTTGGACATCCTTGGTAGTCTTCTTTGACTGATCACGCTGCTCGTACACTGTTATTTCAGCCTCCTCCATTTCCAAGGCCTTAGCTGTGACCTCGGTATATGGCACATTGTAGATACCAGCAGTTTTCACTTTCATATACAAGCTTGGCTTCAGTCCTTGAACAAATTGATAGATCTTATCCTCCTCATCTTCAACCAGTCGGGATGCAAACCGAGACAAGGCCTCAAACCTACATATGTAATCTGTTACCGAACCAGTCTGTCGTAGATTCATAAACTCCTTTTTCTTATTGGCCCGAACAGTTCGATTAAAATACTTGTCAAAGAAGGCAGTCTTGAACCTTCCCCAGGTCATAGCTCCTGCGTCAGTCGTGCTCTGGATTGAGTCCCACCAATGCCTCGCATCCAGTTCCAAGTGATAGACAGCACATGTGACTTTATCTCCCTCTTCCACCTTTGCATACTTGAACATGTCCTCTATCTTTTGAATCCATTCCTCAGCATAAACCGGATCTGAAACTTGACCATTGAAAATCGAGGGTCGAAGTCGGTGAAAACGCTCATCTCCATGTTCTCGGGCAATATTCGTACTCGAATTCCCTTGTTCTTCCTTGGCGGTCATGAGCTGCTCAACTTGGCGGGATTGGCGAATTACTAACTCAGTTAGCTGAGCAATAGTGTGACTATCCACATTATGTAACGACCCCGGCCAGGAGCCGTCACGTGTTCATATCCTTTCATTAATCGTTTGCTTGACTTTTACTATTATTACGTTCACTTACTATCTCTCAACAGACTTTCACATCTTACATATATATTTTTTTTTTCTAAACTGGTAATAGAGACGCAGAACCATTAAGGAAGACGAACCCTCTCATGCCCAACTTCCCACGCCTCGTCGGCTCAAACTTTCACAGAGTCGAGCGACTGGACTCGGTCATCGGTTTCTTGACAATTTCGGGAAAAGAGGAAGTGCCCTCAATTCTCTTAACAAAATACCACTCGGGTCTGCATGGGTTGCATGCGTTGACAACCCTCAGAAACTTAGTCGTCCGGTCATCACGTGTATTACGCGTGACTCGCTTATCATCACCTAAAAGGAGACATCTTCCGGTGGGCACGTGAACCTCGCGTGCTAAATTAAAACATCATCCGGTCACTAAATGACAAAAAACACATTTTACATCTTCCGGTGGCGTCATCCGGAAGACTAAGCCATCATACAACTATCCTTCGGCATCTGCCGATGACGTCAGCCGGAAGACTAAACCAACAAACAATTAACTCTCGGCATCTGCCGATGACGTCAACCGGAAGACTAAACCATCAACAACTATTCCTTCGGCATCTGCCGATGACGTCAGCCGGAAGACTAAACCATCAAACAATTAACTCTCGGCATCTGCCGATGACGTCAACCGGAAGACTAAACCATCAACAACTATTCCTTCGGCATCTGCCGATGACGTCAGCCGGAAGACTAAACCATCAACAACTATTCCTTCGGCATCTGTCGATGACGTCAGCCGGAAGACTACCTCTTCCAGCTTCCGTCTTACGGTAGAGAACTCTAAATCATCAAATGACTCCTTCCAACAGAAAGAAAACACAACTCATTCAAAATGCATATAGCGGAAGACTTAAGCAACAGACCATTTATAAATCTATATAATCATTCCCTGACTCAGTGATCTACTAGACAGTTTCAAAGCTCAACGTTTTAAAATAATCTCATCCTACTTAAACTACCATATTCTTTAATATACTGTAACATAAGAGTCTTAACCAGGGGTCATAAATCGCCTCTCCAGTCCCGCACTGTCACCTTGAGCATCCTCCAGCAGCCAGCCTTAAGCATCCTCTTTGAACATAACATCCTCACCTGAACCTTCTTCACCTACACCATAAGGTTTAACTATAAGCCTAATGCTTAGTAAGGAATGCATGCTGACAGATATACATGAGTACACAATTTAAAGAGACATAAGTTCATAAACCATTCTTCATTCATGTTCATCTTTATCATTTACATAACATATATTAAGGCAGGAGACGAGGGAGGAAGACAGGGGTACATAGTCATTTGCCTATCGCGGCTGACATACAAAATCATTTGCCTATCACGGCAATCATGATACATCACTCGGCCTCCCCAGTGGGAGAATTCGCGAGCCATACATATCATTAACTCGGCCTCCACCAGTGGGAGATTTCGCGAGTCATACATATCATCAACTCGGCCTCCACCAGTGTTAGATTTCGCGAGTCATACATATCATCAACTCGGCCTCCACCAGTGGGAGAATTCACGAGTCATACATAACATAGTCTTTCCCCGCTCTGCACTTAATCTTGGTTACATTTGCTTTTCATATTCTCAACTTAATCATAACATGAACACAGTGCATAGACATAAAGTTCATAGAGAGAAGTCATATCATGAGGACAAGTAAAACATCCTGTAACTTTACATTTACTTACACAACTTCTTCATATCGTGGAAATAACAAATCATAGTCAATAAGCTAACATCTCAGTGATTTCCTAATACCCTTACGGTGTAGGGTCCTAGTGGCCGGAAATCTTAATACATTCACTTACCTGGATTCCTTAGCAATCCGAGCTTCTTTCCTTTAAACTTCTTCACCTAAAACATGTACATTACAGTAGTTACAACAAAGTCCTAATAGTCCTATTCATAAACCATCCTAGGATCTAATAGCTAAAGTCATTCCGATTCCTCTGTTTGACACACTGCAGTCTGAAATCCGAAACTAGGTGGACAGGTTTTACCATTGATTAAATCCGAGTTGGTTACTTAAAATGCTCAGAATCGATTCGGGATGACATTTCTACTCTCAGATTTTAAAAAGTCTAAAGCTACTCGGCCACTGCTAAAAATATCCGAACTCAGTGCCGAGCTGAAAACAGAGCTCTATTTACTAATGAATGACTACATTGTCCATTTCATACCTCGGGTGTGGATTTGCAGAGAAGAGCAAGCTCGAAACCAGCCGTCGGTAAGGGAAGTTCTGGTAGCCGAGAGCAAGAACTTGGGAAAGAAGGAATCGCCGAGAGGGAATGTCGGCTACAGTGGTAATAAATGAGGTTTAAGGTTTCCATTTCCTATTTATACTAAATCCATCGATTTTAATTACAAAACTGCCACCCAACCTAGTTTCACACAACTTGTAATAAATTTGTCTTAACATTAAATTTAAATCATAACGGTTAAATAAGAGGGTGACAATGAAAATGGTCAGAAAATCACCTGGCCGAAATGTCGGGTGTTACACATTATCATCTCTCTGCTGACCTCTCACCATCTTGGGATTCCTAAACAATTAGTCATAAACACATCTTATCTTAACGACATTGCTAGAATCATAAACACTTACAGTTGCTGGAGTGTGCTCATGTGACAGTCAGTGCTGGAAGGCAGTCTGCAGAATCGGTTTTAGAACCCGGTTTTGCTCTGATACCATAATTGTAACGACCCCAGAGGGATCGTCACATAAACCATATCTTTCTTAATCATTTAATTCTTATTACTCAGATTCTACTCATTTTCGGTAATATATATTTTTTGAAACATAACTTAACTCAAAATGTCGTACGTAATTCACTAGACATCATTCGGCAAAGGAATACTTTACACATCTGCCGGCGGGCAGTGCAATGTGTATCGGCTGGTGAAGGGAAACTTAAACCTTTAGACTGCACCTGCCGATTGAGGAATAAAACCACATCTACCGGTCACTAGACGACAAAACTATGTTTATATCATCCGGTAGAGAGACTCTTTAGATCATTCGATGAAATAAGGGGACATCATCCGGTGAACACATGCTTTTCATGTGTATAATTAAAACATGACCCGGTCACTAAACGACAAATAACATCCACATCATCCGGTGACTTTATTACTCTACATCTGCCGATCGCTAGACGACAAAATAGCACTTTCATCGTCCGGTAACTTAAACACTCTACATCTGCCGATGACGTCAGCCGGATGATTGCTTTATCCAGCTTCTGTCACACAGCAGAAAACACTATAATCATCAAACAACTTCATCTAGGAGAAAATACCACAACTCACCCGAATCTTAACTTAGTAACTATAAACCTCAATGAGTAAGAATCATAAACTCATTCAAAATACGCATAGCGGAAGGCTTAAGCAAAACAAACAATTCAATAATCCTTAAAATCGTAATCAGACTCTAAAGACAAACCATTCAAATCCGAATCTCATTGTTATAAGAAATTCTGTTCTACTTAGTCATCTGTTCATCATAAACTTTTCTGACTTACTATGAGCATAACCAGGGAGCTTAATCACCTATCCAACCTTGCACTGTCACACTGAGCATCCTCAAGCAACCAGCTTTAAACGTTCTCTTGGAATTGGGAATCCTCACCTATTAACTCTTCACCTACATCATAAGTTCAACTATAAGCCTAATGCTTAGTAAGGAATGCAACAATAACATGAATGCGTGAATGCATAATTCAGAGAAATACATGGTCATAAGTCTTTTCTTGTTCATAATCATCATCCATAATCGTGAATCATAACCATCATTCGTAATCATTGTTCATAATCATTGTTCATAATCATTGTTCATAATCATTGTTCATATTCATCAATTAAGTTGTGTGGAATGAGAGAAGATTTGTGCCGGTAAAGGGTGTTCGACAGTGAGTTTGATCATGGTCTCTACTGTGGGTCGTATTCATATGTCCTTCTTTGGACTGTGACATACGCCGAACCGCCCCCAACCCTCACTCAACCACGTTGCAGGGATTTTATCATCTTATCTTGTTCATGAGAAAACATGCTTTTAAAATATTTTCATGTGCATAAAACATTGATAATGCATAAACAAGGGAATTCTTAACTCATTCAGGCTACAGAACAGAACATTCATCTAGTATGAAAACTTACCATTAGACTAAACGTCAACATAAGTACTAGACTGTAGCATAATAACCTCTAATCGTCATATCAGTTACTATCTAGCATCCTTGTGATGTAGGGCCTTATTGGCCGGAAATCCTATATATTCACTTACTTGGTGTCCTTAGCAATGAGAGCTCCTTTTCCTCAGGCTTCTTTACCTAAAACATTTACATTACAGTAGTTAAAACAAAAATCCTAAAAGTTCTACTCGTAAGTCATCCTAGGGTCTAATAGCTAAGAGTCATTCCCGAATTCTTAGTTTAATGCTCAATGTAGTCTGAAATCCCAAAACCAAAACAGACAGATTCGATTACCGATAACTCAGGGGTGGTTGTTTTAAATGTCCAGAATCGATTTGATAAAAGTATTCCCACTCACAGATTTCAAATGTTCTTATTATTAGTCGGCCATTGGAAAATCCAAAACTCCAATGCCGAGTAGAAAACAGGACTAGCAAACTAACAGATAGCTACGTTGTCTATTGCATACCTCGGGCACAGAGTAGTCGAGTAGTGGTAGAGAAAACCGATCGTCGAAGAGAGTATGCTGAAAGCAGAGAGCAAGAGCTCGGGAGAGAAGAAATCACCAAAAAGGAAGGTGTCGGCTACAATGGTTTAAATGAGGTTTAAAACATTTCATTTTTCTTTATATACTGGTCATCACCCACCATTATTACAACTTTGCCACCCAACCTAGTTTAAATCCACATGAAATTAATTATTCTTGGTATAAAACTCTAAACCGTGAAGATTGAATATTTGTGACCGTTAATACAGTTAGGAAGTCACCTGGCTTAAGTTGTCGGGCGTTACAACAGTCTCTGACACTGATGAATCTCAAGTTCAAGAAAAATAGAGATGTAGAATATATTACAGAGCGTATTCAAGGCTTTCAGCTCGTGTGAATTCAAAGATAATTTTCGCAAAAAGTTCTTTCTCCCGATCTTCTATTTCCCTTATATACTCTGACTATTATGGGCTTCAGTTCTTCAGGGCTTCTCGTCTGAATATGGAAATATATCCGTTGGAGAAACATCCGTATATAGATAGCTAGCCGTTACGTTCTGAATTCGCTTTCGTTCTACGCCATAAATGATCTGGAGTTAGGGCTCTGGACGAGTGTCACTGTTGCTTTGCGATATTTTAAATTTCTGGCGCTAAGACTTTGGACGAAAACGCTATTCTTTTAAATGTGGACAAGCGCTGTCTTTTGAGCGTAGACGACTGCGTCTTTAGTTGTCGTGGACGACTGCGTCTTTAGTTATCGTGGATGTAACGCCCTGAGTTATCTGAACTCGGTTCGCCACACACAACTTCGAACCAAACTATAACTTTTTGAGAAAATTTAAAATTTCGTTAAATGATTAAAATTTTACTTTTAAAACATTAAAACTTGCAGTGGAAAATCATCATATAAAAACAATCTTTATTAAATAATTAAAATATTCCAGACAGTTGGTTGAAAAAGAAGGAGAAAACATAACACATCGGCCGGTCGCAAAACGACAAAACTTATTATGTCCATCTACCGATGACGTAAGCCGGAGGATTCGTTCTCCCAACTCACACCGATCACAAGAGACAAACTTGTTTTATACATATCTGCCGATGACGTCAGCCGGATGATTCTTCATCCAGCTTCTGCCGATCACTAACGACAAAAGATTCTTACTCACATCATCCGGTAGAATAAACTTCATATACCGATCGCTAGACGACAAAATTTCCAATCTACATCTACCGATCACTAAACGACAACATGTCTACTACATCTTCCGATAGTTCTATTACACGACATCTACTGATGACGTCAGCCGGAAGAATCATTCTTCCAACTTCAGCCGATCGCAAAATGACAAAAGACTTTTACCTTCATCATCCGATGGATAAAATACTCGACATCATTCAGTGACTTTACTGAAGGCATCATCCGATGACTTTACTGAAGACATCTTCCAATAGACAACAGAACAACAACTCTACATCTGTCGATAGACATCATCCACCGATAGGTCAAAAATACTCAACGAAAGCAGCATAGCAACAATTTCACTCTAACAAAGAAAACTCCGACCACCAAAAGAACTTGAGCATTTTACTAAACCATTCAAGACTACTTAAGCCGTATATTGCTCCAAACTTTGATAAAAACACTAATAAAACCAACAGGGTATCATTATCAGAAAAATCTCAAATTATATTCAAGAACACCAAAACTACTACTGTCATAAAAGCTCTTATCATACTTAAATTGAAACATCGTCAACTAAATCTTCACAACTACTGACACCAGTTAATCCGCCTCATCAGTTTACCAGGCCGAAGCATGAATGTACTCCTCCAACCTCATCTATTCATCTGTGCACTCAGGGAAATCACCTGCAGTATCCTCAACACCTACATCACAAAACTCATCTATTAGCCTAATGCTAAGTAAGTAAAGCAGTAATGAAATGAAATGCTGAAACATAAATTCCTAAACATGCAATTTCTACTTTCTCATCTCAGTTACATTCACATTCATTCATAAACTGATCTGATCCCTCGGTTCCCTTGGGAAGTGGATCTATTTTTCCAATGTTATACATCATCTACTCAATTAAGGGGCGGATGAATTCCTTTAATAGCTGATCTGATCCCTCAGTTCCCTTGGGAGTGGGATCAATCCTCCCAATGTTGTAAATCCCTTCATAAGTTAAGGGGTGGATTAGTTCCCTTAATAGTTTGTCTGTCACATTCAGCTCATGCCTTACCATTCCTTACATGGAAATTCATTTTCGTAATCTTTCAAAAACATGATGCATGACATACAAACTCATTCATACGATACATAATCCTACTGTTTTGTGATGTAGGCCTGGAGGCACATGCATACTTCACTTACCTGACTCTCCTGAAAATGCTCGGTGTTGCAACCTACCTTGGGAGCTTACTCAACCTAAAACCATGGACAAATTATCGATTAGATTTTACTAAACCTCATTCTACACTATCAAGAAGCCTAAGGAAACTAGTTTAGGAGCTTAGTTCATTGTACATTCCCGATTACTACAAAACACGAACTAGTTCGCTCACAACATTCTCGAAACTCACATTTATACACTCCCCAATCATCGATAGCTACCAATGCAGCAAGGAATCAAAATAGAACTCACCTAGTTGGAGAAAAATCGAATGGAAGAATCGCCTAAAGAGCTCTGCTGCTTGAGTTGGATACCGAGAGGGGAAAAATAAGGAAAGAGTGGCGGCTACAGTGCATTAAATCCAAAACCTCTTCCCTTAAATACGTTATCCACTTTTAAATTTTCCAATTACCCTTATGCTCTTGTTTAGTCATCCACTAACCCTACATTTAATATTGCCATAAAAAGTGTACCATTAATTTAAAAAGAAAAGAGAAGTGGTTTGATAGAACCGGGTGTTACAATCTACCCTCCTTAAAGAATTTTTTCCTCAAAATTCAGTACCTGAATAATTCTGGATGTTGGTCCATCATGTCTTGCTGGCGTTCCCAAGTTGTCTCCTCTATGTTCTGGTTGTGCCATAATACCTTCACTAGTGGAACCTCTTTGTTGCGCAATACCTTCACTGCATAATCCAAGATTCTTACTGGTTTCTCCTCATAAGTAAGGGTAGGATGAACTTCAATGTTCTGCCGTTCCACAACTTGATTTGGGTCCCTTATGCACTTCTTCAACATAGAAACATGGAACACACTGTGTATCCCCTCCATAGAAGCCGGTAGCTGCAACTGATAGGCTGCTCCCCCAATTCTCTTCAGAATAGTGAACGGTCTAATAAATCTGGGGTTCAACTTTCCTCTCTTCCCAAACCTCACAACTCCTTTGAATGGTGACACCTTGAGAAAAACTTCATCACCTACTTCAAACTTTAATTCTCTACGCCTGCAATCCGCATAACTTTTCTGTCGGCTCTGAGCTGCCAAAATTTTCTATCGGATGAGGGTAATCTTCTCCACTGTTTGCTGTACAAAATCAGGACCAATTAGTCGAGTTTCTCCAACTTCATCCCAATACAATAGAGATCTGCACTTCCGTCCATATAATGCTTCGTATGGCGCCATTCCTATGGTTACCTGAAAACTGTTGTTATAAGAAAATTCTACTAAGGATAAGTACTTACTCCAGGAACCTTGAAAATCCAATATGCATGCATGAAGCATATCCTCTAACGTCTGAATTGTTCTCTCGGATTGTCCATCTGTTTGAGGGTGAAAGGCTGTGCTAAAGTCAAGCTGTGTTCTCATAGCTTTATGCAAACTTTTCCAAAACTTGGAGGTAAATCTAGAATCTCGGTCTGATACTATGGTACATGGAACTCCATACAGCCTAACAATTTCTTACACATACAATTCAGCAAGTTGATCCATCGAGTAAGTCAACTTTATTGGTAGGAAATGAGCTGATTTGGTTAGACGGTCAACTATCACCCAAATTGCATCATGTCCTTTTGCTGTTCTAGGCAATCTAACAACAAAATCCATAGTTATTTGCTCCCATTTCCATTCGGGGACTGGTGAGGGTTGTAACATTCCTGCAGGTCTTTGGTGCTTGGCTTTAACCTGTTGACAAACTAGACACGATTCCACATATTCTGCCACACTTCTTTTCATACATGGCCACCAATAATGCTGTTTAAGGTCTTTGTACATCTTTGTACTCCCAGGGTGACCAGAAAATCGAGAAGAATGGGCTTCAGAAAGAATCTCATCACGAAGTTCTTTAATGACATGAACAAATCATCTATTTCTAAACTTAAGGATTCTATCAGCAGAATAGTTAAAATCTGATTTGTCCGTAGAATCCATGCTTAGCTTGTACTTGTTACACTCGTCATCATTCGTCTGAGCTTCCTTTATCTTCTCCAAAATAGTAGGCTTTAAGGTTATGGCTGAGAGTATAGCTGATACACTAGATACTGCTTTTAGATTAAACCTTTGGAATTCAGTCTTTAAGGCTAAGGGCATACTAAAAATCATAGCTGGGGTCGACGTTGTTACTCTACTCAAAGCATCTGCCACAACATTAGCTTTACCAGGATGGTATTTAATCTCAAAATCATAATCCTTTACAAATTCTAACCATCAACGTTGCCTCATGTTTAGTTCCTTCTGTGTGAAAATATACTTCAGGCTCTTATGATCTGAAAATATCTCACAAGATTGTCCATACAAGTAATGTCTCCAAATCTTAAGTGCAAATACCACTGCAGCTAATTCTAAGTCATGTGTAGGGTAATTCTTCTCATGTGTTTTCAACTGTCTAGAAGCATAGGCTATTACCTTACTGTAACACCCGACAACTTCAACCAGGTGACTTCCTAACTGTATTAACGGTCATGAATATTCAATCTTCACGGTTTAGAGTTTTATGCCAAGCTTAATTAATTACATGTGGGTTTAAACTAGGTTGAGTGGCAAAGTTGTAATAATGGAGGATTGAGACCATTATTTAAAGAAAAAGGAAAGGATTCAAACCTCATTTAAACCACTGTAGCCGTCATCTCTTACTCTCGGCGATTTCCCCTCCCGAGCTCTCGCTCTCTGTCAGCTGGAAATCCCTCCTTCGACGATCGGTTTCCTTGCTGCTTCTCAGCTACTTTGTGCTTGAGGTACGAGTTTGGCAATGTAGCTATCTTTTAGTCGTTAAGCTCTGTTTTCAGCTATGTGTTAAAGTTCTGGATTCTTCAATGGCCGAGTATTAGTAAGGGTATTTTAAAATCTGAAAGTGGTAATGTCATTCCGAATCGATTTTGGACATTAAACAACCAACTCTGAGTTATCGCTAATCGAATCTGTCTGTTTTGGGTTTTGGATTTCAAACTGCACAGAGAACTATACTAAGGATTCGGGAGTGACTATAGCTATTAGATTCTAGGATGACTTGTGATTAGAACTAATAGGATTTTGTTTTAACTACTGCAATGTAAATGTTTTAGGTGAAGAAGTTTGAAGAGAAAGGAGCTCAAATTGCTAAGGAGACCAGGTAAGTGAATGTATAGGTTTCTCGGTCTTTAGGACCCTACATCAAAGGATGCTAGGTAGAAACTCGTACGATGATTAGTAGTTCCTTATGTTACTGACTAGCATTTAAGTTGATGATTAATTCAATGGTAAGGTTTCATGTTGGATAGTGCTCTGTTCTGTAGCTTGATGATTTAAGAATTTCCATGTACATGCATCATGACTATTTTATGCATACGAAAATATTTTAAGAGCATGGTTTCTCATGAATAAAGTAAGATAACGAAGTAAATCTTATGCAACGTGAATTAAGTGAGGGTTGTGGGCGGTTTGACGTATGTCACTGTCCAAAAGGAAGGACCATGATTACGACCCACAAGGGATTATGTACACTCTCACTGTCAACCCCCTTTACCGGCACAAATCCTCTCTTATTCTTCACACAACATGAATGAGAATATGATTGATGAATACGAGATGATGAATACGAATGATGAATATGAATAAGGAATACGAATGAGAATATGATTGTTGAACATGAATGATGAATAAGAATGGAGATTTTGTGTATAATTACAAATAAGAAAAGATTCATGAGCATTTGTTTCTCAATGAGCATTCATGCATACTTGTTAGTATTGCATTTTCTTACTAAGCATTAGGCTTATAGTTTAAAACCTTATGATGTAGGTGACGAGATTTCAGGTGAGGATCCAAAGTCTATGATGATGTCTGAGCTTGTTTGCTGGAAGGTGATCAGAGTGCAATTTCTGGGGCTGGATGGCAATGAGACCCCTGGTTAATGTTTTTATGGTTTTAGTTATGATAATGAAATATAATAGGTTAAGTAAGACAAGTCTATTTCTTTCTAACAGTGAGTGCCCTCTTTTGAAGTTGTCCAGTGACCGGTAGATGTAGAGTGTTTAAGCCATCGGAAGATGTAAGTTAATTTTGTCGTCTAGTGATCGGCAGATGAGGTGTATTTAAATTACCGGATGATGTAAGTGATATTTCATTGTCCAGTGATCGGTAGATGTAGAGTGTTTAAGCCATCGGAAGATGTAAGTATAGTTTTGTCGTCTAGTTACCGGATGATGTAAGTGATATTTCATTGTCCAGTGATCGGTAGATGTAGAGTGTTTAAGCCATCGGAAGATGTAAGTTAATTTTGTCGTCTAGTGATCGGCAGATGAGGTGTATTTAAATTACCGGATGATGTAAGTGATATTTCATTGTCCAGTGACCGGTAGATGTAGAGTGTTTAAGCCATCGGAAGATGTAAGTATAGTTTTGTCGTCTAGTTACCGGATGATGTAAGTGATATTTCATTGTCCAGTGACCGGTAGATGTAGAGTGTTTAAGCCATCGGAAGATGTAAGTTTAATTTTGTCGTCTAGTGATCGGCAGATGAGGTGTATTTAAATTACCGGATGATGTAAGTGTTATTTCATCGCCCAGTGACCGGTAGATGTAGAGTGTTTAAGCCATCGGAAGATGTAAGTTAATTTTGTCGTCTAGTTACCGGATGATGTAAGTGATATTTCATTGTCCAGTGACCGGTAGATGTAGAGTGTTTAAGCCATCGGAAGATGTAAGTATAGTTTTGTCGTCTAGTTACCGGATGATGTAAGTGTTATTTCATCGCCCAGTGACCGGTAGATGTAGAGTGTTTAAGCCATCGGAAGATGTAAGTTTAATTTTGTCGTCTAGTGACCGGTAGATGTAGAGTGTTTAAGCCATCGGAAGATGTAAGTTTAATTTTGTCGTCTAGTTACCGGATGATGTAAGTGATATTTCATTGTCCAGTGATCGGTAGATGTAGAGTGTTTAAGCCATCGGAAGATGTAAGTTTAATTTTGTCGTCTAGTGACCGGTAGATGTAGAGTGTTTAAGCCATCGGAAGATGTAAGTTTAATTTTGTCGTCTAGTGATCGGCAGATGAGGTGTATTTAAATTACCGGATGATGTAAGTGATATTTCATTGTCCAGTGATCGGTAGATGTAGAGTGTTTAAGTCATCGGAAGATGTAAGTTAATTTTGTCGTCTAGTGATCGGCAGATGAGGTGTATTTAAATTACCGGATGATGTAAGTGTTATTTCATCGCCCAGTGACCGGTAGATGTAGAGTGTTTAAGCCATCGGAAGATGTAAGTTTAATTTTGTCGTCTAGTTACCGGATGATGTAAGTGATATTTCATTGTCCAGTGATCGGTAGATGTAGAGTGTTTAAGTCATCGGAAGATGTAAGTTAATTTTGTCGTCTAGTGATCGGCAGATGAGGTGTATTTAAATTACCGGATGATGTAAGTGTTATTTCATCGCCCAGTGACCGGTAGATGTAGAGTGTTTAAGCCATCGGAAGATGTAAGTTTAATTTTTTCGTCTAGTTACCGGACGATGTAAGTGATATTTCATTGTCCAGTGACCGGTAGATGTAGAGTGTTTAAGCTATCGGAAGATGTAAGTATAGTTTTGTCGTCTAGCGACCGGCAGATGAAGTGCATTTAAGTTACCAGATCATATAAACATTGTTTTGTCGTCTAGTGACCGGTAGATGTGGTTTATTTTTCTATCGGTAGATGCAGTCTAAGGGTTTAAGTTTCTCTTCATCAGCTGAATACATTGCACTGCCCGCCGGCAGATGTGTAATGTATTTCTTTGCTGAGCGATGCCTAGTGAATCGCGCATGACATCTTGAGCTAAGTTATGTTTCAAAAAAATATATTACCAATAATGAATAAAGTGTGAGTAACAAGAATTAAATGATTAAGAAAGATATGGATTATGTGACGATCCCTCTGGGGTCGTTACACTTACCATCTTGCATCAACACACATCCGAGACCAATTTTGGAAGCATCACAATAAATACTAAATTTACTATTTTCAACAGGAAGGGTCAGAATTGGGGCATTGGTCAGTTTCTGTTTCAAAGTCTGGAAACTGGATTCACACTCCTCTGTCCATGCATACTTAATGTTTTTCCTAGTTAACCGAGTGAGGGGTGTAGCAATCTTCGAGAATCCCTCAATAAATTTCCTGTAGTATCCTGCTAATCCAAGAAAACTTTGTATATCTGTAGCATTCCTTGGTTGGGGCCACTCCTTAACTGCTTGAACCTTGGCTGGATCGACAGATATCCCATCCCCAGAGATCACATGACCGAGAAAGTGAACTATGTCCAACCAAAACTCACACTTGAAAAACTTGGCATAAAGTTGGTGCTGTCTAAGTATTTCTAACACCAAACTCAAATGCCTTGCATGCTCATCCTTAGTAAGTGAATAGATCAGAATATCATCAATAAACACTATAACAAACTTATCAAAATACTCATGAAACACCCTATTCATAAGATCCATGAATGCTGCTGGTGCATTTGTCAAACCAAAAGACACAACCAAAAACTCATAATGTCCATATCTTGTGCGAAAGGCTGTCTTAGGGATATCCTCATATTTGACTTTCAATTGGTAATAACCGGACCTAAGGTCAATCTTAGAGAAAACACGTGCATCATTAAGATGGTCAAATAAATCATCGATTCTAGGCAGTGGATATTTGTTCTTGAAAGTTAACTTGTTCAATTCCCTATAATCAATGCACATACGCATTGATCCATCTTTCTTTTTGACAAAAAGGATGGGTGCACCCCACGGTGAAAAGCTTGGGCGTATGAACCCTTTCTCCAATAGATCCTCCAACTGCTTCTTTAATTCTTTAAGTTCTGTTGGTGCTAGTCTATATAGATTTTTAGACACAGGCTTGGCGCCGGGATAAACATCTACAACAAATTTAATTTCCCTATCTGGTGGTAAACCTGGAAGGTCATCTAAAAATACTTCGGGAAAGTCTTGGACAATTAAGACATTTTGAGGATTTGCTTTTTCTACGTGTTGTGTGTCTAAAACGCTAGCTAAGAAGCACAAGTACTCTCCATATGGGTAAGGTCTAGTGTTAATAGAAGTCATCACAGACATTTTCTTACTTTTCTTTGAAGCTTGAAAGGTATGTTTCAAACTACCAGGGGGTTGAAAACTAACTATTCCAATCCTACAATCAATTGTGGCATGGTGTTTAAACAACCAGTCCATTCCCAGGATTACATCAAATCCTGTAATATCCATGATAATGAGATTAGCAGGTAAATTCTTGTTTCCCACTATCACCACACTATTAAGCATCACTTGACTAGAGTGCATGCTTTCACCAGAGGGTAACTCGACATTAAACATGTGTTCAGATGGCGTAGACTGCACACTTAACTTAACAGCTAATGCAGATGCTATAAATGAATGTTGCACCAGAATCTATTAGAGTAAAAGTAGGTATAGAGTTGATCAATATAGTACCTGACACAACAGCGAGCTGTTCCTCACTCGACTCCGTCATGGAGAATATTCTCGGTTTAATCATAGCAGGGCCGCTCTTTAAGGCCGGGCAGTCCCTATTGACGTGGCCGACCTTGTTACAATTGAAGCATCAGGTGATTCTAGGCTTCGGGAAATCTCTGTATGTGTGCCCAAACTCCCCACAGTTGAAACACTTTCCCGTCCCAAATCTGCACTCGCCCAAGTGACTCTTCAAACATTTCGGGCACAGGGGAAACTTCCTTGTATCCGGCACTTTCCTTCCTGTTCCTTGGCTACTCTGGCCTTCACTAGGCCTCTTCATTCCTCTTTGTTGGTGTGGTTGGATAAACTTTTGTGGAACCTCCTTAGGTCCAGCACACTTCCTTTCAGCTTCTTCCACTTCCAGAGTAGTGGACACAACTCGCTAAATGTCAAGCCTTTAATGCCACAAAACTTAACTCCTCGGTAAATTTCTGGCTTCAGTCCATGCACAAATTTGAACACCTTATCCTCGTCCTTGTGAGCAAAATGTCCAGCAAACCTGGACAGGGACTCGAACTGCCTACTATACTCGGCCATAGACCCTATCTGCTTCAAGTTCAGAAACTCCAATTTCTTCGCGGTCTGGATGGTTCTGTTAAAATACTTCTCATAGAAAATGTCCTTGAATTGTTACCAAGGCATCGCCAAAACATCAATAGTGGTCTCAATGGTTTCCTACCAGAGTTGAGCTTCACCATCCAAATGAAACGTTACCAACGTGACCTTGTCTCCTTCACCAATGTTGGCACACCTAAACATACTTTCAATCTTTCTAAGCCATTCTTCAGCAATAACTGGATCAGATGACTGTCCATCAAACATGGGTGGTCTTAGTCTCCGGAATCTATCTCCAGAATGTTCATTGCTAGAACCTGAGTTGGCACTTCCTTGTACCTCTCGGTTCAACAGTACTCCTAGTTGATCAGTTTGTTGGCGCACTAAATCAGTTTGCTGACGCACTAAATCTTTCAGCTGCCTAATCACACTAGGCTCCTCTTCACCTCTCACACTTGACATTTCTCTTCGCACTCTAGGTCTCCCTGGGCGTCTAGCCATTGTACTAAATTCCTGTACAAGGTTAATTACACGCTTAAATATTTATTAGCTAAGGTTAACATAAATACTTACAGTTGTTGAAGTACTTCCATGCAACGATTGGCACTGATGAGTAATCTTTTGAACGGTTTAACTGAATGTCTCTGATACCATACTGTAACGCCCCGAGTTATCTAAACCCAGTTCGCCACACACAACTTCGAACCAAACTATAACTTTTTGAGAAAATTTAAAATTTCGTTAAATGATTAAAATTTGAGTCTTAAAACGTTAAAACTTGCAGCGGAAAATCATCATATAAAAACAATCTTTATTGAATAATTAAAATATTCCAGACAGTTGGTTGAAAAAGAAGGAGAAAACATAACACATCGGCCGGTCGCAAAACGACAAAACTTATTAGGTCCATCTACCGATGACGTAAGCCGGAGGATTCGTTCACCCAACTCACACCGAGCACAAGAGACAAACTTGTTTTATACATATCTGCCGATGACGTCAGCTGGATGATTCTTCATCCAGCTTCTGCCGATCACTAACGACAAAAGACTCTTACTCACACCATCCGGTAGAATAAACTTCATATACCGATCGCTAGACGACAAAATTTCCAATCTACATCTACCGATCACTAAACGACAACATTTCTACTACATCTTCCGATAGGTCTATTACACGACATCTACTGATGACGTCAGCCGGAAGAATCATTCTTCCAACTTCAGCCGATCGCAAAATGACAAAAGACTTTTACCTTCATCATCCGATGGATAAAATACTCGACATCATCTGGTGACTTTACTGAAGGCATCATCCGATGGCTTTACTGAAGACATCTTCCAATAGACAACAGAACAACAACTCTACATCTGCCGATAGACATCATCCACCGATAGGTCAAAAATACTCAACGAAAGCAGCATAGCAACAATTTCACTCTAATAAAGAAAACTCCGACCACCAAAAGAACTTGAGCATTTTACTAAACCATTCAAGACTACTTAAGCCGTATATTGCTCCAAACTTTGATAAAAACACTAATAAAACCAACAAGGTATCATTATCAGAAAAATCTCAAATTATATTCAAGAACACCAAAACTACTACTGTCATAAAAGCTCTCATCATACCTAAATTGAAACATCGTCAACTAAACCTTCACAACTACTGACACAAGTTAATCCGCCTCATCAGTTTACCAGGCCGAAGCATGAATGTACTCCTCCAACCTCATCTATTCATCTGTGCACTCAGGGAAATCACCTGTAGTATCCTCAACATCTACATCACAAAACTCATCTATTAGCCTAATGCTAAGTAAGTAAAGCATTAATGAAATGAAATGCTAAAACATAAATTCCTAAACATGGAATTTCTACTTTCTCATCTCAGTTGCATTCACATTCATTCATAAACTGATCTGATCCCTCGGTTCCCTTGGGAAGTGGATCAATTTTTCTAATGTTATACATCCTCTACTCAATTAAGGGGCGGATGAATTCCTTTAATAGCTGATCTGATCCCTCAGTTCCCTTGGGAGTGGGATCAATCCTCCCAATGTTATAAATTCCTTCATAAGTTAAGGGGTGGATTAGTTCCCTTAATAGTTTGTCTGTCACATTCAGCTCATGCCTTACCATTCCTTACATGGAAATTCATTTTTGTAATCTTTCAAAAACATGATGCATGACATACAAACTCATTCACACGATACATAATCCTACTGTTTTGTGATGTAGGCCTGGAGGCACATGCATACTTCACTTACCTGGCTCTCCTGAAAATGCTTGGTGTTGCAACCTACCTTGGGAGCTTACTCAACCTAAAACCATGGACAAATTATCGATTAGATTTTACTAAACCTCATTCTACACTATCCAGAAGCCTAAGGAAACTAGTTTAGGAGCTTAGTTCATTGTACATTCCCGATTACCACAAAACCCGAACTAGTTCGCTCACAAAATTCTCGAAACTCACATTTATACACTCCCCAATCATCGATAGCTACCAATACAACAAGGAATCAAAATAGAACTCACCTAGTTGGAGAAAAATCAAATGGAAGAATTGCCTAGAGAGCTCTGCTGCTTGAGCTGGATACCGATAGGGGAAAAATAGGGAAAGAGTGGCAGCTACAATGCATTAAATCCAAAACCTCTTCCCTTAAATACGTTATCCACTTTTAAATTTTCCAATTACCCTTATGCCCTTGTCTAGTCATCCACTAACCCTACATTTAATATTGCCATAAAAAGTGTACCATTAATTTAAAAAGAAAAGAGAAGTGGTTTGATAGAACCGGGTGTTACAGTGGACGACTGCATCTCTCTTCAACCGTGGACGACTGTGTCTTTAGTTATCTTGGACAACTGCGTCTCTCTTCAACCGTGATGATAAGATCTGTCTTGATTCTTCTGTTGATGGTGGACGATTGAGTCTGACTTAAAAACCACTTTTCTTTCACGTGACATTCTAATTCTCGCGTGGACGAGGACGTTTGATTTCTTTTTCTGATAGCATTTCGTGGACAAGCGATTTCGCCTTAATTGTGGACTATTGCTAACAGCTTGACTGTGGACTATTAGTTTCAAACTAAAAACACTTAACCACAGAATCGTCAGAAACACTTAATGCCCCTTTTCAGAGGGCATTTCCATATAAATGCAATAGACATAATACTCCAGTTATTCATAACATATATTTCATAATCATCCAGACTAAAAACATAATCATAAAAAATATAGTGCTTAAATGCATTTAAGCTAACAATCTCCCCCTTTTTGATGATGACAAATATATATTATGATTAACTAGTTACTCCCTCGTAAATAATCAGAATGATAACAGTAACAAATTTTCCAACTCCTCCTTACTCTATGCATGAAACCCAAAATATCATCCTTATTCCATTCACTACCATCCTTATTTATCTCCCCCTTTGACATTATCAAAAATAAAGAAAGCAAGACATTCAACACAATTCAGAGAAAGACAGTCAAATACACAACAGTAGTATATGGAGAAAATTATAACTATTGATTTTTGTAAAATTGTTCACAAAAAAAAAATAAATCCTTCTATTTAGTCTAAATCCAAAAGGCGCTTCCGCAACTCCTTCATGATAGATGGTGACACTGAAAAGTTCAAATTGATATCAGGAACTATCAGTGGTTCAAGATCAGGAGTAGAAGCAGAAGGAGCAGAAGGCTGAAAAAGACCTCTATACACGACCAAATCCAGACAGGGTGGTGGCTCTATCGGTGGACCCGTTGGAAGAGCAGCCATTGAACAGTGAAGCTCAGAAGGGGACTCGGTGACAGATGGACCAGAAGGATCAACGAACCTAAGCTCAGCATCTTGAATATTAAAGGGCCTTGAGTTCACAGCCACATCAACCTCAGGTCTGAAGATTGGAGGAAGAAAATCTACAGAACAAGCTGCTGAGAAGCAAAGAGAGTCAGACTGATCAGGTTGAAGAACTTGGATGTCAGACTGTATAGACCGAAGGGTTCTTGAGAGAGATTCTTCAAGTCTATTCATCTGGGAAGTCAATTGATTGAAGACTAAGTCAAGGTCCTTGCTCAAGTCCATTTTGGTCTTATTGAGCAGATCTTTATTGGTAGTCTCAAGATGATCAAGTTTGGTCAGGACAAGGGCCTCAAATTGAGTACGATGGGAGTTATACTGTGTTTGGAAAGATTCGAGACCGGTCCCTAGGCTGGCAATGCTAGCCCTGAGCTCATCCTGAATATCTTCATAAATAGTATTCTTCATTTGAGAGTTAGAAGGACGGTTGGATTGGGGAGGAATACGAGCAGGAGAAGAAGCTGGAGATGGACTGACGGGATGAGATGTGCAAGGGTCAGCAACTTGGACTGTAGGAGGTTCAGGTTCACTGAATTGCTCATGAGTGACCTCCTCTTGAGCTGGAAGGAGAAGGACTGGAGGAGGTGCAAGCTTAGGAATAAGAGTGTCATCTTGCACACTTGTAACTTCTTCTTCATCTTGAAGAATTAACCTCCTGGTGGGATGCCTTCGGGTAGCTCTTGGGGAACCAACTTGTACAACATGTACACCCAACTCACTTTGAGGACCACTTCGGCCCTCTCTTGCAACGAACACTCCTTGGTTATTCCTGGTGATGCCCATTCGTGATAAGGTGGAGGCAGAAAAGAAGTCAGATTTTTTCAAGGATACGGGCTTGTCAGACGCAGGATATTGAACCCCAAACCAATTAAAAATCTTCATGAGCAGAAGATTGTAAGGTAAGGAATTTGAGCCACTGGTAACAACTTGCAGCATTCTGTTGAATACGATGAAACCTATGGAGAAGGGTTCAACCTTAAAGAATTGATTTAGCAGAAAGAGATCCATGCCACTTACATGGTCTCTATGACCTTCTATAGGCAGAATGTTGTAATGAATCATCTGGTGAACAACTCTAGCCCTAGGGATCTAGTCTTTGCTTTTCAACTTGAGAGGAGCATTAGCGGGATCCTTGGCAATCAGTTGAAGTAATTCATTGCCCGCAGGTTTTGTAAGAAAAGACGGAGTTGTTGTGGTCTCATAAACCCTTCGGGTACCATTTAAGAACTCACAGCGAAGGATTTGATGCATTAAGTCCTGTGTGAGCTCAATATGGCGACCATAGACGTAACTCCTAAGAACTAGGGTTTTGGTAGAGTGTTCCAGGTTTGCATAGAACATCCGAATGGGGGTTTCATAATAAGCTTCTCCAGAAACAAATAGTCCTATCAGCCCCAAACTTGTTAAGGATTCTTCTATATCGAGACCAGTTAGACCCTCAAAAATAATCCCTCTGGAATGAATAATTGGCTTGAATTCAAAATATTCGTAATACCTTTTAAAAGCAGCATGGTTGAGGAACTCATGACTCGGCCAAACGAGAGATGAAGGGTTTGAGGTCGATTGAGCATTCTCACCGTGAGAAAGCTTTTGCTTCTTCCTCGAGAAGACTTGAGGAGCGTGGGAAGAAGATGCCATTAGGTTTTCTAAGAGAGATTTCAGAGCACGAGAGGAGTCGAGAGAAATGAAGAGTTGGAGTCAGAAAGCAGAGAGAAATAGGAAGTGTTAGACGAGTCGACAGAGCGCGGGAAGTTCAAAGGTAGGGCTTCTGAAATAGTGAAAGGGGTTTTATAAAACAGATGATGACGGTCCATTGACAGAGACTATTGTCAACATCCATGGACAAAGTCCATTGACAACGTCCATCATAATTAAATATTGTCAACGTCCACGGTCAACGTCCATTGTGACCATGTTTTCTCAGAGAAGGAAATTGTGGAGATCGTCCATTTAGACAACATTGACAATGTCCATGACTTCATTGACCATTCTGCTCTATTACACAAAATTCTCCAATAGAAGAAGAACCTCAGTTTTTCTCAATCCGAATGAGACCTAACTTTATTTTTATACTATTGAAGGACTTTTCATCCAAAGATTTGGTAAAGATATCTGCTAATTGATCAGCAGAATTGACAAATTCTAATGCAATATCACCTTTTTGAACATGATCTCTAATAAAGTGATACCTAACTTCTATGTGTTTGGTTCTGGAATGTTAGATAGGGTTCTTGGAGATATTAATGGCACTAGTGTTGTCACATCGAATAGGAATCCTATCATAGAAAAGATTATAGTCCTCCAATGTCTGCTTCATCCACAACATTTGTGCACAACAACTGCCAGCAGCAATATATTCACTTTCAGCCGTTGAAAGTACAACAGAATTTTGCTTCATGGAGTACCAGGAAACTAGAGATTCACCAAGGAATTGACATGTTCCATAGGTGCTTTTCCTATCAACTAGACTTCCAGCATAATCAGAATCTGAATATCCTATTAGATCAAAAAAAGTACCCTTCAGGTACCATAAACCTAAGTCAGATGTCCCACTTAAATATTTGAAAATCCTTTTGATAGCAGTTAAGTGAGATTCCCTAGGAGAAGATTAAAACCTAGCACACAAACACACACTAAATAGAATATCAGGCCTGCTAGCCGTTAGATATAACAAAGAACCAATCATACCTCTAAATTTCTTTATGTCCACACATATTCTATTTTCATCTTTGTCCAGTTTAGTAGTGGTGCTCATGGGAGTTCTAGAGGACTTAACAGATTCTAAACCAAATTTCTTTAGGAGCTCCTTAATGTATTTTTCTTGACAAAAGAAAATGGCATCAGAAGTTTGACTGATCTGAAATCCTAGGAAGAATTTTAGCTCCCCCCATCATACTCATCTCAAATTCACTTTGCATTAGGGAAGAAAATTCATCACACAGAGAGACATTAGTTGACCCAAAAATAATGTCATTGACATAGATTTGAACTAACAGAATATCTTTATCCTTTTGCATGGTAAATAGAGTTGAATCGATGTTACCCTTTTTGAACTTCCTTTCCTCAAGGAAATTCTTCAATCTATCATACCAAGCTCTAGGAGCCTGTTTAATTCCATAGAGAGCTTTCCTAAGTTTGTATACATGGTCAGGTTTCTCATAGTCTTCAAATCCTAAGGGCTGCTCTACATAAACTTCTTCCATGATATAACCATTAAGAAATGCACTCTTTACATCCATTTGAAAAAGTGTGAAGTTTTTGAATCAAGTATATTCTAAGAGCATTCTAATAGATTCTAATCTAGCTACGGGTACAAAGGTTTCATCAAAATCAATTCCTTCTTCTTGGTTGTAACCTTTGGCAACTAACCTAGCTTTATTCCTGACCACAATTCCATTTTCATTCATTTTGTTCTTAAATATCCATTTTGTTCCAATAATGGGATGATTGACTGGTTTTGGAACAAGTTCCCAAACATTGTTCCTTTCGAATTGGTTTAATTCTTCTTGCATAGCAACTAAACAGTGATCATCTAATTCGACTTCCTCAAACTTCTTAGGCTCTATTTGAGATATAAAAGCAACATTAGCACAATAATTTCTAAGGGAGGCTCTAGTTTGGACTCCTATTGTTGGATCACTTAGAACATCATCTAAAGGATGATTTCTCACATACTTCTAATCTTTAGGCAGAACATGTGATGACCCTATACTGTACCCTTATTTTCCCGTATTATTTTTTTTTATCCTAATAACTTTAATTGTATTTAAGCGGAAATAATACTTTAAAAATTGAAATCGTTTTTGTTTATGCTTGCAAACTATTTAACATACTTAAAAACAATTTAAATAAAACTTAAAACAATATATTAAAACATTTAAAAACAAAGAAAAACAATCGGCTGAGAAAAGGAGGGCAAAATGGGGAATTCCCCTTGAAAATGTAGGGGCGATCGATCGCCAGCTATAAAAGGGAGGGGCAATCAAGATCGCCCCCTGCTGTGGTGAACGATCGCCTTGCGATCGTTCACCAGGCGATCGATCGCCTCGCGATCGATCGCCTGGGGAACGATCGCGAGGCGATCGATCGCCTGCGCGATCGTTCACCAGGCGATCGATCGCCTCGCGATCGTTCACCAGGCGATCGATCGCCTCGCGATCGTTCACCAGGCGATCGATCGCCTCGCGATCGTTCACCAGGCGATCGATCGCCTCGCGATCGTTCACCAGGCGATCGATCGCCTCGCGATCGTTCACCAGGCGATCGATCGCCTCGCGATCGTTCACCAGGCGATCGATCGCCCACCTTTGGGCGATTGATCGCCACACGCTCTGGAAATTTTCCAGAGCGTGGCGATCCTTCATGGTGACCGATCGCCTCTCTTGGCGATTGGTCGCCAAGTTCAATGCCTCCTACCTTTTTTTGTTTTGTTTTTCTTCTTTTTCTCTCATTCTTTTCCATGCATACACATACACTATCACAAACCCATTTAACATCAAACCACCCAATACTCCTACGTCCTCCATAATCTTACTCAAAACCGACTCGAGACGCAATTAAACACGAAATACGTTTTCACGAAAACGAACTGCATGGATATGTTTAAAAACTGAACATATCCCTATTAACAAACATATACAAAACAAGTTTCTAAAACGTTTAAAAAAATTTCAAAACATAAACCTATCAACTAATCCAGATCCAAACATCTTAAAATGTATCTAGCTATACAATTAACCTATCTAATCTATCGTTAACCCAAAATGTCCCCAAAACCCTCAAAACACATACGTACACCCCCACGGGTCAGGTTAAGCATCGACTGCGCCAACACACCCCGCGAGCCATCCTCCGTCAACTGCATCACTCCTTTGGTGGAGGGATCTCGTCCTCACCTAAGTCAAGATCACCTATACCATGCAGACAATCTATGAGATAAAAATCTCAGCAAGTTTCGTAAATGCAAATGCATGCTGTGCATATGAGTTCATAAATCATGCAACATTTTATTATCTTTACATAAGTTGTCACCGAGATCTCAACCCCGTAAATGGAGAGGGCACATCCTGCGGTTGGACTACCCTTTCCACCTAGAGGAGGGGAGTACATGCTTGTAACACGCATAGCCATGCCTGAGCCCCACCTCGCATGACCATAAACATACATCGATTCATATTAGATGTGGTATTGTGACAGACCCGTAATCGATCTACACAATAGATCAATAGCCCCCTTTCAGGCCACATCGCCATTTTCTTTAAAACATAGTGCGGAAATTCATTTTCATGCTCTTTCAAAATACATGATGCGTGGACAATTTATAGCATAATTTAAACATGCAACATGCGTACCATCAAGACAATAAAAGTAATTAAAGGCATAACCTATAAAACAACTAAACCTAACTACCCAACCAAAGCAATTTAAACAAACATATCACCAAAGCTCCTCGAGACGACTTCGACGTACGGTGTAGGCCAATCGGCCATAGTAAGTCACGAGAACTTACCTCGTGCGCGTTGACTTCAAGCCCCATCCACGAGCGTTGTTCACCTAAGGCAATTTCACAACATTGTCGTTAAAACGAGTTTACACTATTAAACATCCAAATAACGAAATCTTTAACTAAGGAATTTCCTAAAATTCTAATTTAACTAATCAAGGCATTTTATCTAACAATTAACGCTCGATACCTCAAAACCACCATTAACAAGTTTTCCCCCAAAACTCAAAAATTCATCAATCTTTAACATTCGTCATAAATCGATTAACTTCGTCCAATAACGCTCAATACGTTCATCATATTCACAACTACAACAAACCTATCAATTTCGAACCTTAAATCACGTATTTAACAAAATCCTAAACGAAACCCTAATCGTATAAACTCCATAAAATCAAAATAAACTTTCCTAAAACCTTAGAATCATACCTAGGGTCGAGATTGGAGAAGAAATTGCGAAGAATCGAGACGATAAGAGAGGAGATCGGTCGCCGGCGTGAGGAATCGCCGTGAGAGGCGATGAAAATTGCCTGGAGAGAGAGAGAAGAAATGGAGTTCGCGTGGAGTGTTGCTGGAGAAGAAGACTTGTGATTTTTTTATTAAAATTTTGTCTTGGCAATTTACAATTTTGTCATTCCTTTGATTTTCTATTTGTTTCGTCCTTCGTTTCGTTAATTATCTAACGATTTGGTTTCTCCAAATTTCTTTATTTCGCCAATAAATCCAACTTATTACTAGGGACCTTTTAAAACTGTCCGTTCGCAAAACGGACCTCGTTTACTATTTTTACTAAAACGTCCTTTATATTACGAGAAATATAATTCTCGTAAAATTAGCGTTATAACTCCTTAAATTCCCAAAATTTTCCTAAAATCCATATTAACTATTAGGATCGTAATGACGCTATCTTTTCACGAAATCGACCTAATTGACATAATTACAAAAATGCCCTTATATAATTAATTTACAAAATCCCGTAAAGAGCCGGGTGTTACATTCCATCAACCTTATTTTAAATTTTGTCCTCAAAATTTGACTTCACTTGCAGTCCTTGGCATTACTGCCTCATGTCTTGCGACCTTATACTTTAACTCACAATCGCTCCCTTCTTTTTAAGTTTCTTTCCTCTATCTTTCCAAATAAAGGTTTCGACTCTATCACTACTTACGGTCACTCTTTACATTCCATATTCTCAATTGATTCGCATTCGTCCTTACTCAGGCATTGAGTGTAACAAATTTCTAAATCCCAAATCAATTTATTCGACGACATACCTTGTCACCTTAATATTTGCGTAAGCGTCGTCTTTTACTTAATCACTCACAAATTAGATCTCCTAGTAATTTAATTTTTTTTAATTTCTTTCTCACCGACGTCCTTCCTTAGCTGTCCCTTTAGATCAGAGCTATGCTAAAATTCTCTAACGTCAGCTTGATTAATGCCGAGAATTTCTTTCAACTCCTGGGTTGTAACTCAAACTTAACATAATTTCATCGACTTCGTCCGCAGTCGGTATGTACACCAATTAAATTTTTCACATTACTCTCCTAACCATAATCCTTACTTTCAATTGGCCTCATGATTAGGGTTTAGATCATCTCGTATCCTGAATCCCCAAAATAACTTCAATTTCCTAACATCATTTGGGTTGACTATCGTTCAAGGATTCTTAATAACACCCAGTTTGAGATCCAAACTCCCCTCTATTCTAACTCCGACTTCTCGAACAGAGTTCATTTAGTTCCTAACTTTCTTAATCCTGTGTCTATCAAATATGTACATAACCACTTCAAGCTCTCAAAGCTGTCTTAATGTAACGCCCAAAATTTACGGGTTTCCGCTCCAAGGGGTATTTTCATAAATAAGTAAATTAGGTCCGTTTTGTGAGCGGGAGGTTTTATTAGGACCCTAGGAATTTATAGGGATTTTTAGAAGAATAAGTAAATTTTTAGAAATCCAATCGATAGCGTAACGCTAAGTTCCATTTTTAAGCCCTATAGTGTTCTAATTCATATAAATAGTAAATTAAGTCGGTTTTTCAAACGGAGAGTTTCGTAGGAACCATAGGATTAAATTGAAATATTCGGAGGTTTAAGAAAATTTTTGGAAAGCCAAATCGAGTGACGAAATAGAGAATTGAAAAGGGAGATTCATGGAGGGGCAAACTTGTAAATTGTTAAGTCAATTTTTATAATTTACAAATACCCCTCCCCCTTCATTTTTCCTTCTCCAAATCGTGATTCCCTTTTTCCCTTTCTCCCTTGGCGAAAATTTTCTCCCCTCGACCTTTTCCTTCAACGCCGATCAACGCTTCCCTTCCGGCGATTTCTTCTTCGGTTTTCCTTCTCCAATCGACATTCTAGGTAAGCTCCGATCTTTAGGCAAGTTTTGTTTAGTTTTAATGATGGATTTTCAATTTAGGGTTTTGTTAGAAATCTCCGATTTTGGTTAGAAATAGTTAGGATGTTTAAATTAGTTCCCTTTGAGGATCTATTTACGACTATTGACGATAGTCATGTGAGATTGTGGTTATTGACAGATTTAGGTTAGATATTTGGTTGTTGAAGGTTGTGAAATCTCCATTAATGGAGTTTGGTATTTTGTGAGCACCACGTGCTCGATGAAATGCCTAAATGGAGAAAATAGAAGTTTTAGGAGAAATTGCTTTGGCTAGAGACTTAGTTTAAGTTTAGAATTCGTTTATTTAGGATCGATTTTAATGCCCTTAATTATGAAATGCTTTAGGTGGAGACGACTTTTGGACGGTGCTCAACTAGCTACGGACGCCAGGTAAGTGGGTGTTAGGTTTCCGGCCCTTAAGGCCCTAAATCGTGTCAACGTTAGGCTTTTGTATTTTGATGATGATTTTCTGATTGTGGGGTTACTGAGTCGGGTAGTCTAGGATGTTAGCTATTAGTTGTTTGTAAAGTTCGTTAAAAGTATTGTATGTCCATGTATGTTGTGAATTGTTTGGTGATATGTTTGATGGTATGTTATACGTGAATTCCTCATGTATCATGTTTTCTCAAATGTCATATGTAACGTTCATGTATGATGTATGTAAAAGAAAAGTAACGATGAAGTGTGGGTGGGACTGTATGGCCATAACAACAAAACCAATGTCACTTCCACGCGATGGATCATGAATACGGCCGAAAGGACTATGTACACGCACTTGGCCTACACTCCCTGACAAGATGCCCACCTTAATCCATGTTAACGAAAATGAAAGAGAATAAGAATAAGTAAATGAACATGTTTTATGAATAGTCATGCATTCATGCATACGTCATCTATAATGCATTCCCTTGCTAAGCATTAGGCTTAATGTTTATGTTGAATGATGTAGGTGACAGGTGTGAAGGTGAGAGTTCTCTCGATGGCAAGGAATAGGTGGTCGACGGATGGTGCTCGTGGCGACGGGGTGTGTTTTGATAAGGTTCGGCGACGGTGGTGTGCTCCGAGATATTTTGGGTAATTAATGTGAACTTGTTTTGATGTTAAAGATGTGAGGGGTTTTAAAGATATGTAGAGAAGGTTGATATTTTAGGATTTGTTTAGGGGATGTAGGTTAGAAGTGTGTCGTTTTGAATGATTTGATAATGTATGTCTTGGTAATTTCATGCTTATGTTCGATGTTTGTTTTGAGGATTTGATTGGGTTTTATTTGACGATATTAGGTGATTTACGACTGTACGGATTGGCTTGGTTTTGAGCGATCCATGTGGTCAGTTTTCCTGGAATTTGGAAGTGTATAGGCTAAGTTAGAGTTGTGTTGAGTATTGATTAATGTCGGGTGATGCGTGTTGTGGGATGAGTTGTTGTGGAATTGAGTAGTGCACATTTAGTAATGGTTGAGGTGTAAATGTGAAATGCAGGGTGTGAGGAAATGAAGGAAGAAAGAAGAAGGAAGGGGGGGAGCTGTGCTCTCTGGAGAAATTCCAGAGAGTATGGCGATTGATCGCCTCTGGGAGGTGATCAATCGCCTCCTCCTGCTTGGCAATCGCTGAGAGGCGATTGCCAGGCATTTCTGGTCGCCGCTCTCTGGATTTTCGCCGTTCTCTGGAGAAATCCAGAGAGTGTGGCGACTGATCGCCACAAATTGTGGCGATTTGCAACAGGCGACTAGTCGCCTGTTGCAATCGCCGCGGGGCGATCAGTCGCCCCTTTTATGGGCGACTGATCGCCATGTTATTTGAAAAAAAAAGAGAAAGGTTTTAATTTATTAGTTAATAGTTTTATTGGTTTAATTGTTTAAGTTTTAATTGTTTTAGTATTTGTTTTAAACGATTTACTAAACGAACTTCGATTTTGATTTCGATTGAGATTCCGCCTTAAGTACAGTTAAAGTTAAAAGTGTAAAAAAAAAAAAAAAAATTAATGATAGTACGGGTACGGTTAAGGGACGTGACAATTATGGTATCAGAGAGACAGAGTTTTAAAAGCGAATTCTGTGAAATGCCTGCCAAAAACACACCGCCGCACGAGGACTCTCCATCGACTATAAGTGTTTAAGTTTAAGTATGATTCTAAATTGTTTATTTTGTGTGTGTTTCTTAATGTGTCTAGGAACAAGAAAATGCCGAAAGCCTCTAGAAAACCCGGGGAGAATCCTATTAGTTAGCTTATCAACATAGTGCACCGACAATCAGAACAGATAGAGATTTTACCCAACCGAGATGGATATAGTAATGGGCAAGATAGTACTTCATGGGACCGGGGTAGTGAGCAAGCTAGTCAGTTTCGACCTCCGATATTTGATGGACGTGTTATAGATCCGATACAGGCCGAGGTGTGGGTTCGAGCAATAAAAAGACTGTTTGACATCATTAAGGTGAAGGAGGTACATAAGGTTTCTTATGCGATGTGTTATCTGGTGGGAGATGCAAGACTTTGGTGGGACAATGTCAAGATCATGGTTGATGTGGGGGAAATTTTATGGGAACCATTCAAGAAATTGTTTTATGAGGAATATATTTACAAAGCCGCATGGACAAATAAGATGTCAGAGTTTCCCCACTTTCGACAGACAGGTACAGTCGCAGAGTATGTTAGAGAATTCGAAGCGTTAACTCGTTCCGTCAGCCACCTAGGAAAGGAGAAAGAAAATAAGACCTATTATTTCGTGCAAGGATTGAAGGAGGACATTTATAAGAGTGTGAAAATGTATGGAGTTAGGGGTGCTTCCTACGACGAAGTAATTGTACAAGCTTTTGAGTTAGAAGTCGAGCTACAGAATAAAAGTCAAGAGAAGTCCGTCGAGGGGTCCGTCAGCAAGTTTGGGCCACCCCCAGTTGATGAAAGGCCACAACCAGCGAGGGACATTACGAGGCCCAATAATTCACCGATTGGGCAGTATAGGAACAAACGACCCCGCGGAGCTCGTCAAGCTCCTCGATGCCCTATATGTCTGAAGAATCACTTCGGGGAGTGCAGGTTGCATTCTGGTTGATGTTTTCGGTGCGACAAGGTGGGTCACAAAGCCAGAGATTGTCTAGGACCGAACGGGATACCACCATGTGGTCCTTCCAGGATAATTGCTATGACCGAAGATAGAGAAGCTGCCCAACCAATTGTGGTTCCAGGTATAATTTTATTTCAGCAATTAATAGAGTGGGGTGGTGGTTAAGAGTTACAAATTAATGACGATATTGGTGTGATAGATAGGAGTAGGTTTGAGAATAGAAAGGTTAAAGAATATAGGGAGTTAGAGATACGAGGATGTAGACCTCAATTTAAGGAGAATGAGATTGTAGATGTCAAGATAGGTAACCTGACTTTGATACTACCGGTATGTCTAGGTGAATAGGATAATATAGTAGAAACTTGTATGTTTTAGGCTCGCGTGAAGTAGGAAGTATATATAGGAAGATAATGTTTGGGTGTTCAGCTTAAGTGAACTGTCGAGAGAATAAGGAAGATGTTGCTTACTTTTACAAGGATAATGTGATTGATCGGTACAAAGTCGTGGATGTATAATCTGGGTGATTGCCTAGGAGAATTCGTATTGACCAATATTGATGTGAGAAACAAAGAGATTTAAGCGAGGTGAGTAAGTTGATAAGTCTAGAAACAATAAAGGATCAAGGTTGTATGAAAGGTGATACCCAAGTTATATAATTTAGCCGTTCTCTATGAGATAGGTACCATCTTAAAGGACTAAGCAATGAAGGACAATTAATGATACGTGGAAAGATTATGACCGCCACTATATATAGAAAAGAAAACTCAATGAAGTTAAGGATGACCGGTAATTATTGGACGCGTTAAGCATTGAGGTACTGCTTAATCGAGGAATGTAGGATAGAGTTTAAGAGTTAAAAGAGATGGTAAATCGGCAGGAGTAAATATCACTTATAGGAAATGTAAGAAGGTAAATGATCCCAAATTCTTTCAGTTATGAGCGTTAGAGTTAGGGAAAGAGTCTATAGTTGGTGCAGAGTAAGTAAAGAACCCCAAACATGAGGCTTATTTTTGGGGTGGATGTAGAAACATCAGTGCTCGAGGAACTAGGAGGGGAGACTTTATGGAAGAGATATTTCTAAGTTTTGAAAAATGGCAGGACAAGATTTAGAAATGTTAGAAGACTAGGATTAAGATTGTGAACCTACCTACAACAAGTTTGCTAACAAGAAGATCGGTAGGTAAATTGTTGTTAAGAAGCCAAGTAAAATATTTAGAACCTGACTAGAACGAATGACGGAATGGTAGACTAGTTAGTAACTTTCAAGGAAGTCTTTGTAGGATATTAATGATAAGCGTAGAACATTGTTAATTAAACAAAAGGTATAGATTTGAAGTTAAGCTCGAACGTGAAGTCTTGCGAATCAAGGGATTGGAGAGTTATCAAGTACATTAGGAATAAGATTAAATTAGGAATTTCAAGGCCCGACCCGTATGTAATGAAGTCGAAGCCAAAGATTTTATAAATAGCTAAGGTTAAAGTGAATTAACTCAAGTGTGTGAAGAAGGGAGAAAGATTTGCACCAAGACCGTGCAAGTGAGCTTAGGGGCGAAGTTAGAACAGGAGGTATTAAGGAAGTTTCAACTCTTAAGTTACGTTGAATGGTTTATACACCCTTTAAGGAGTTGGGTGAATAGTTTAACGACTTAAGAATTTGTTGGGATTGTTAATGACCGAGATAGAAACTGGACAAAACGAGCGTAGTGGACGTAATTATAGGAGATGAGAGTGTTAAATAGGAAATAAGATAGTAGTATGAAGAAGAGTTCAAAATGGAGGATTAGGATGAGAGATCTAAGTATCAGGTCCTTAGTGTTATAGGATTGAAGAAACTTTGAGGGCTTGACGTGTTAATGTCATGAGATTAGAAAAGTTAGGAACCGAATGAACTTAGCTCGAGGTTAAGTGGGAGGAAGTTTGAGGTTCTAAGTGACAAAGGATTTAGTCGAAGTCGATGAGTGAATAAGCGATTGAATTACGAAGTCTGTAGTTAGAAGAGTTTGAAAGCTTTGGAGATATAGAAAACCATCAAGACCCGAAGGGTGGGAGAGATCATAGGAGTGTCGAGGCTAGTGTTACAGCATCATTTCTTAGGCAAGGTGAGTAGGAGTAATTAGAAGTTTAACCAAGTAATAATTTTTAGGACAAAATTCCAATTAAGGAGGGAAGGATGTAACGCCCGGAATTTACGGGTTTCCGCTCCAAGGGGTATTTTTGTAAATAAGTAAATTAGGTCCGTTTTATGAGCGGGAGGTTTTATTAGGACCATAGGAATTTATAGGGATTTTTAGAAGAATAAGTAAATTTTTAGAAATCCAATCGATAGCGTAACGCTAAGTTTCATTTTTAAGCCCTATAGTGTTCTAATTCATATAAATAGTAAATTAAGTCGGTTTTGCGAACGGAGAGTTTCGTAGGAACCCTAGGATTAAATTGAAATATTCGGAGTTTAAGGAAATTTTTGGAAAGCCAAATCGAGTGACGAAATAGAGAATTGAAAAGGGAGATTCATAGAGGGGCAAACTTGTAAATTGTTAAGTCAATTTTTATAATTTACAAATACCCCTCCCCCTTCATTTTTCCTTCTCCAGATCGTGATTCCCTTTTTCCCTTTCTCCCTTGGCGACATTTTTCTCCCCTCGGCCTTTTCCTTCAACGCCGATCAACGCTTCCCTTCCGGCGATTTCTTTTTCGGTTTTCCTTCTCCAATCGACGTTCTAGGTAAGCTCCGATCTTTAGGCAAGTTTTGTTTAGTTTTAACGATGGATTTTTGATTTAGGGTTTTGTTAGAAATCTCCGATTTCTGTTAGAAATAGTTAGGATGTTTAAATTAGTTCCCTTTGACGATCTATTTACGACTATTGACGATAGTCATGTGAGATTGTGGTTATTGATGGATTTAGGTTAGATATTTGGTTGTTGAAGGTTGTAAAATCTCCATTAATGGAGTTTGGTATTTTGTGAGCACCACGTGCTCGATGAAATGCCTAAATGGAGAAAATAGAAGTTTTAGGAGAAATTGCTTTGGCTAGAGACTTAGTTTAAGTTTAGAATTCGTTTATTTAGGATCGGTTTTAATGCCCTTAATTGTGAAATGCTTTAGGTGGAGATGACTTTTGGACGGTGCTCGACTAGCTACGGACGCCAGGTAAGTGGGTGCTAGGTTTCCGGCCCTTAAGGCCCTACATCGTGTCAACGTTAGGCTTTTGTATTTTGATGATGATTTTCTGATTGTGGGGTTACTGAGTCGGGTAGTCTAGGATGTTAGCTATTAGTTGTTTGTAAAGTTCGTTAAAAGTATTGTATGTCCATGTTTGTTGTGAATTGTTTAGTGATATGTTTGATGGTATGTTATACGTGAATTCCTCATGCATCATGTTTTCTCAAATGTCATATGAAACGTTCATGTATGATGTATGTAAAAGAAAAGTAACGATGAAGTGTGGGTGGGACTGTATGGCCATAACAACAAAACCAATGTCACTTCCACGCGATGAATCATGAATACAGCCGAAAAGACTATGTACACGAACTTGGCCTACACTCCCTGACAAGATGCCCACCTTAATCCATGTTAACGAAAATGAAAGAGAATAAGAATAAGTAAATGAACATGTTTTATGAATAGTCATGCATTATGCATACGTCATCTATAGTGCATTCCCTTGCTAAGCATTAGGCTTAATGTTTATGTTGAATGATGTAGGTGACAGATGTGAAGGTAAGAGTTCTCTCGATGGCAAGGAATAGGTGGTCGACGGATGGTGCTCGTGGCGACGGGGTGTGTTTTGACAAGGTTCGGCGACGGTGGTGTGCTCCGAGATATTTTGGGTAATTAATGTGAACTTGTTTTGATGTTAAAGATGTGAGGGGTTTTAAAGATATGTAGAGAAGGTTGATATTTTGGGATTTGTTTAGTGGATGTAGGTTAGAAGTGTGTCGTTTTGAATGATTTGATAATGTATGTCTTGGTAATTTCATGCTTATGTTCGATGTTTGTTTTGAGGATTTGATTGGGTTTTATTTGACGATTTTAGGTGATTTACGACTGTACGGATTGGCTTGGTTTTAGAGCGATCCATACGGTCAGTTTTCGTGGAATTTGGAAGTGTATAGACTAAGTTAGAGTTGTGTTGAGTATTGATTAATGTCGGGTGATGCGTGTTGTGGGATGAGTTGTTGTGGAATTGAGTAGTGCACGTTTAGTAATGGTTGAGGTGTAAATGTGAAATGCAGGGTGTGAGGAAATGAAGGAAGAAAGAAGAAGGAAGGGGGGGAGCTGTGCTCTCTGGAGAAATTCCAGAGAGTATGGCGATTGATCGCCTCTGGGAGGTGATCAATCGCCTCTCCCTGCTTGGCAATCGCTGAGAGGCGATTGCCAGGCGTTTCTGGTCGCCGCTCTCTGGAGAAATCCAGAGAGCATGGCGACTGATCGCCACAAATTGTGGCGATCAGTCGCCACTGGCGTTTTGTAACAGGCGACTAGTCGCCTGTTGCAATCGCCGAGGGGCGATCAGTCGCCCCTTTTATGGGCGACTGATCGCCAAGTTATTTGAAAAAAAAAAGAAAAAGAAAGGTTTTAATTTATTGGTTAATAGTTTTATTGGTTTAATTGTTTAAGTTTTAATTGTTTTAGTATTTGTTTTAAACGATTTACTAAACGAACTTCGATTTTGATTTCGATTGAGATTCCGCCTTAAGTATAGTTAAAGTTAAAAGTGTAAAAAAAATAAAAAAATAAAAAAAAATTTAATGATAGTATGGGTACGGTTAAGGGACGTGACACTTAAATTACTTACTCCGACGCTAAGTATCGACTACACTACGACCTTATCCACATATCGGGTATAACAATTTCTCTACATTTATATCGGAGCTGTAAACTAAACTTGTGTATAAGTTCGTTGGCCTTTACCTCAGTCACTACTGCAACCATCCGAGTCTACATTTCTCTAGTAATGCTCCCGTATAACTCCTTCGTCAATAGTATCCAAATTGTACTCTTTCTTAGACACTTCACGGGTCTTAATAACTATGTCTTTGGGAGCTTCTCAACTAGAATTCTATTCTCTATGTTTCGCAAGGTATCCTATCAGTGATATACCCCGCTACATTCTTCCTTGGGAAATTCACTGACCTCGATCCCTGTTTTGATGCGGTTCTTACAACTTAACTCTTTCCATTCCAACTATATCTCCGGAAATACATTCAAGGCCTCAACAGGTTTAACTGAGAGCTTAAGTTGTTACTATCTTAAGGCCAATGTTCACTTGTGAATTAGATCCTATGAATATAACATTTCATTCTAAGTCACATTTATGAATTCCCTCGTTATGTCCTAACTGAAACGCTTATACTATCTAAAATATGCTCATTCGTCTAATTTAAATCTCCATTAACTTCGAGTACAGTCAAGTCCCTAAATCTCACCATGGATTGCTCTAAACTATTCCTTCTAACCTTAAGTCAATTGGGTATCCATTGGTCCCGACTGGTCAAACACGAGTCGAACCTCTGAAAATCATCATTTTACTTAAGTTTACTTAAATGGTTTCTATGAAAACCATCATTCTCTTTATTCTAACTTCAAATCCCAATCTCTCATTGAATTCAACAATCTCCTTCACCTATCCCTAATATTGCATGAGGATTACCTTGACGTTACTGAATGACCTTACCCTCTTTCGTTCCTCCTAGTCGGTTCTGAATATTCTACACGATCTTCTTGTTAGCAAACTTGTTGTAGATAAGTTTACATCCTTAATTCATATCTCCTCAAATTCTAAAATCTTACCCTTTTGGTTTTTTAATAATTTAGAACATCTCTTCGTTAATGTTAACTTTCCTAGTTCCTCTAACAATGACATTTCTACTTCCACCCCGGAGTAAGTCTCATGTTTGTGGTTCTCAACTTAAACTGTACCAACTATAGACTCACTCTAGTCGGATCGTCATCCCTTCTATGGTCATACTAGTTGCTTTAAAGCCCTAAGCACGACCTCCAATCTAACTCTTATGTTTTTGCTTACTAACCTCTAATCAAGCAACACCAAATGTCTGACGTGTCTACTACTCATTGATCACTTTTAACTTCACTAAGCCTCCCATATAGTAAGTCGGTTATAATCTTTTCACAAACTTAAAACCACCATTTATTGATTAGCCTTCTAAGGTGGTACTCATTTCTTAGAGAACAGCCAATTTCGGCATCTTGAGTATCACCTTGCATATGACCTCGATTCTCTAATGTCTCAAAATTTATTAACTCTCCAACTCTGAGTAAATCTCCTTATTCTCTGCCTCGATATTGGTCGATACGACCACTCCTACTCAATCACTTAAATCTTACGACCACTACTTGTATTGATCCACTACGTCCTCCTAAACCACAACCATAATAGCCACTCCCATATCCTCTCAACAATAAAGCTAAGGTAAGTTCTTGGATATGGTTTTAGTCTAGATACATCCATCTTCTCATGAATCTAGGGTATATAAGTTCTTGCTATATTTTCTTATTTGCTTAAATGCACTAAGTATGCCTTGACAACCTAAAGCATCTCCCGATGCGTTTTATATTTAAGCTCTAAATTACTCTTTGATTCGTCATACCTTAAAACTCTAAGGGTTTATCAACTAGGGTTCATTTCTATCTCTTTAAATCTTACACATTGTAAGTTGTGTCGTTCTTATGGTAACTCAATTCCAATTGTGCAACTTCCTGTGGTTAGGTCAGGTTAACCCTACTAGCACATAACTCTCTTTCTATAAGGCCTATATGGTCTCGCATCTATCTACTCCGTTATCGTCAAGGTTCACTTAAGAACTCTCCTTACCCACCTTCTACCATTCTCTTACATCTCTATTTTCAAACCTACTTCTATCTTTATCCGACATCTCCATTCTAATATTCTTTATTCTATTACATATGGAAATAAAACTCTACCTGAAACAGCTGAAGGTTAGGCAGTTTCTTCTTCTCTAGTCAAGGCAAGCACCTTTAGCATAACATTTTTCTGATTCTTGCACCGTTGGTCTCTACCTGGTTGATCTCGGCCCGACTTCGGGCAATCCTTGACGAAATGGCCAATCACTCCACATCGAAAGCACTTATCTGTGCCTAATCTACAATTGCCATAGTGTTCCTTCTGGCATTTAGGACACAGAGGTCTCCGAGAAGTTCCTCGTACGCGTTTTCGTAGGCTTTGTTTGATTTCTTCATCGCCTATCCTCTTCGTACCGTGGTTATTGGGAGTGACCACCCCTTGGGTCCTTGGATTTTCTCGGTTCATCAATATCTCGAGTTAAAGAGATTGCCTATCTATATGCTGCGCTTGTCGGTTGATGTGTCGGGATTGTTGGGCGATGACACCCCTCAATAGATCTTTGGTGTCGTCCCTATCTTCATCTCTACGAACCATCTTTGCAGTCCTAGAAAATTTAAGACAATAATTCTAAGAAAATTAAAATCAAAGAAAGCTTCTAAACATACTTACAGTTGATGAAGGATGTCCGCGTAGTGGCTGTGCAGTCGAGCAGTCTACATAACTGTTTTTAAAACCCGGGGGCTTTGATACCATAAACTGTGACGACCCTATACTGTACCCTTATTTTCCCGTATTATTTTTTTTATCCTAATAACTTTAATTGTATTTAAGCGGAAATAATACTTTAAAAATTGAAATCGTTTTTGTTTATGCTTTCAAACTATTTAACATACTTAAAAACAATTTAAATAAAACTTAAAACAATATATTAAAACATTTAAAAACAAAGAAAAACAATCGGCTGAGAAAAGGAGGGCAAAAGGGGGAATTCCCCTTGAAAATGTAGGGGCGATCGATCGCCCATTTCTGGGGATCGATCGCCACCTATAAAAGGGAGGGGCGATCACGATCGTCCCCCGCTGTGGTGAACGATCGCCCACCTTTGGGCGATTGATCGCCACACGCTCTGGAAATTTTCCAGAGCATGGCCATCCTTCATGGTGACCGATCGCCTCTCTTGGCGATTGGTCGCCAAGTTCACTGCCTCCTACCTTCTTTTTTTTTTGTTTTTCTTCTTCCTCTCTCATTCTTTTCCATGCATACACATACACTATCACAATACCATTTAACATCAAACCACCCAATACTCCTATGTCCTCCATAATCTTACTCAAAACCGACTCGAGACGCAATTAAACACGAAATACGTTTTCACGAAAACGAACTACATGGATATGTTTAAAAACCGAACATATCCCTATTACCAAACATATATAAAACAAGTTTCTAAAACGTTTAAAAAAACTTCAAAACATAAACCTATCAACTAATCCAGATCTAAACATCTTAAAATGTATCTAGCTGTACAATTAACCTATTTAATCCACCGTTAACCCAAAATGTCCCTAAAACCCTCAAAACAATACGTACACCCCCACGGGTCAGGTTAAGCATCGACTGTGCCAGCACACCCCGCGAGCCATCCACTGTCAACTGCATCACTCCTCTGGTGGAGGGATCTCGTCCTCACCTAAGTCAAGATCACCTACACCATATAGACAATCTATGAGATAAAAATCTCAGCAAGTTTCGTAAATGCAAATGCATGCTGTGCATATGAGTTCATAAATCATGCAACATTTTCTTATCTTTACATAGATTGTCACCGAGATCTCAACCCCTTAAATGGAGAGAGCACATCCTGCGGTTGGACTACCCTTTTCACCTAGAGGAGGGGGGAACATGCTTGCAACACGCACAGCCATGCCTGAGTGATATGCCCACGGTCCTGATCCATCATGCACAAGTCAAGGTATGTAATTAATTATTTATCTTATCTATCTAATGGACTTGTGGAATTTTGTAGATAAATGGATTCTCAAGGCTTGGAAAGAATTAATGAAGAGGGAATTTGTTTTCCTTTAATTCAAATTGTGTAAACGAGCCTTGTATTTAATTTATATATTTTTAGGAACTTTTAGTTTTATTTAAAACTCGTTCATTGGCAAACTTTAGTCTTTAGAATGTATTTTTTTGTAATAGTCTTCAAAAGGATGTTGAACCAAGAAAGAACCAAGGGCTGAAGTGGCCGAACCAAGAGGAACCAATGCTGAACCGGCCAAACCAAGAGGAACAAAGCTTGAACCGGATGAACCATGGCCAAAAGGAAGCTGAACCAAGAGCAAGAGATGTACTTTTGGATTAATTTATATATTTTTAGGAACTTTTAGTTTTATTTAAAACTCGTTCATTGGCAAACTTTTAGTCTTTAGAATGTATTTTTTTGTAATAGTCTTCAAAAGGATGTTGAACCAAGAAAGAACCAAGGGCTGAAGTGGCCGAACCAAGAGGAACCAATGCTGAACCGGCCAAACCAAGAGGAAACAAACTTGAACCGTATGAACCTGGCCAAAAGGAAGCTGAACCAAGAGCAAGAGATGTGAACCGGTCTGGAGAAGTGCTGGCCAGTGAACCGGACCTGCAAGCCTAGCCTTGTATTTAATTTATATATTTTTAGGAACTTTTAGTTTTATTTAAAACTCGTTCATTGGCAAACTTTAGTCTTTAGAATGTATTTTTTTGTAATAGTCTTCAAAAGGATGTTGAACCAAGAAAGAACCAAGGGCTGAAGTGGCCGAACCAAGAGGAACCAATGCTGAACCGGCCAAACCAAGAGGAACAAAGCTGAACCCGGATGAACCAAGGCCAAAAGGAAGCTGAACCAAGAGCAAGAGATGTGAACCGGTCTGGAGAAGTGCTGGCCAGTGAACCGGACCTGCAAGCCTTTTACAGGCGCTCCAACGGCTACAATTCGAGCCGTTGCCCGACGATTTCCAGAGCGCTTCTCTTCTCTCCTTCTTCTTCCCCAAATTCTTCCTCTTGTATTTAAGCTCCTCTTCCTCCATTGTAAACGATTAGCTTGTATTACGCATTTTTGGAAATCAGAGAAGAGTTCTCTTCCGTTTAACGATTCTGTCGTCGGTGTTCAGCCGGAGCTTCGCTCCTGATGGCTTCACCAGAGTGTCCCGCGAGCCCTGGATTGCTTGGCGGTACTCTTAGTCGTCTCTGCCACTACTCGTTCTTGCTAGAACTTGAGGGTAGCAGAAGGTGGCGAAATCCATTGCTCCTTCCGCCGAGAGCTCCTTCGCTGGCAACGAAGGATTTCTGTCACCCAGAACGCCGATTCGTTTCTGGGTTGGCTTGGGGCCTTTCATTTCCCTCCTCCACCAATTCCGCATCATTCTGAGCAACACCCACCTCTCGGTAATCGACTCACGTCCCTCGCCTCCCCTCCTCTTTTCATCTCTGTTTTCCAGCATGTTTTTAGTGTCTGTTTTGGGGTGTTTTGAGCACCGATCTCTGTTTCGTTTTGTTTGTCTTCCGCATGCATTTTCTAACCCCCATTTGCAGGCCCGTAGCCTATCACTGAGCCCCACCTCGCATGACCATAAATATACATCGATTCATATTAGATGTGGTATTGTGACAGACCCATAATCGATCTACACAATAGATCAATAGCCCCCTTTTAGGCCACATTGCCATTTTCTTTAAAACATAGGTCAAAAATTCATTTTCATGCTCTTTCAAAATACGTGATGCGTGGACAATTTATAGCATAATTTAAACATGCAACATGCGTACCATCAAGACAATAAAAGCAATTAAAGGCATAACCTATAAAACAACTAAACCTAACTATCCAACCAAAGCAATTTAAACAAACATATCACCAAAGCTCCTCGAGACGACTTCGACGTACGGTGTAGGCCAATCGGCCATAGTAAGTCACGAGAACTTATCTCGTGCGCGTTGACTTCAAGCCCCGTCCACGAGCGTTGTTCACCTAAAGCAATTTCACAACATTGTCGTTAAAACGAGTTTACACTATTAAACATCCAAATAACGAAATCTTTAACTAAGGAATTTCCTAAAATTCTAACTTAACTAATCGAGGTATTTTATCTAACAATTAACGCTCGATACCTCGAAACCACCATTAACGAGTTTTCCCTCAAAACTCAAAATTTCATCAATCTCTAACATTCGTCATAAATCGATTAACTTTGTCCAATAACGCTCAATACGTTCATCATATTCACAACTACAACAAACCTACAAATTTCAAACCCTAAATCACATATTTAACAAAATCCTAAACGAAACCCTAATCGTTTAAACTCCGTAAAATCGAAATAAACTTTCCTAAAACCTTAGAATCACACCTAGGGTCGAGATTGGAGAAGAAATCGAGAAGAATCGAGACGATCGGAGAGGAGATCGGTCACTGGCGTGAGGAATCGCCGTGAGAGGCGATGAAAATCGCCTGGAGAGAGAGAGAAGAAATGGAGTTCGCGTGGAGTGTTGCTGGAGAAGAAGACTTGTGATTTTTTATTAAAATTTCTTTTGGCAATTTACCATTTTGCCCTTCCTTTGATTTTCTATTGTTTCTTCCTTCGTTTCGTTAATTATTTAACGATTTGGTTTCTCCAAATTTCTTTATTTCGCCAATAAATCCAACTTATTATTAGGGTCCTTTTAAAACTGTCCGTTCGCAAAACGAACCTCGTTTACTATTTTTACTAAAACGTCCTTTATATTACGAGAAATGTAATTCTTGTAAAATTAGCGTTACAACTCCTCAAATTCTCAAAATTTTCCTAAAATCCATATTAACTATTAGGATTGTAATGACGCTTTCTTTTCACGAAACCGACCTAATTGACATAATTACAAAAATGTCATTATATAATTAATTTACAAAATCCCGTAAAGAGCCGGGTGTTACAGAGCAGCTAATTCATCTTTGACAGGAACAATTTCTAGAGAGTTTTCTCCTTGAAGGGTATCTATAGGCTTATCTAAGGAGAGAGAATCTAGATGCTTTTCTAAAGTATCATCCTCATCCACATTGATTGTGAGTTGAGGGGTTTCATCAAAATTGACATGAACAGATTCCTCTACAACGAGAGTTCTTTTGTTGAACACCCTATATGCTTTACTGGAAAGATAGTAACCAAGAAAAATTCCAAGATCAGATTTGGAATCAAATTTTCCTAAGTTATCCTTAGTGTTAAGAATAAAGCACTTGCAACCAAAGACTCTAAAGTATTTGACAGAGGGAGTTTTTCCATTCCAGAGCTCATACGGTGTTTTCTCAAGAATTGGTCTTATAGAGACCCGATTAAGCACATAACAAGCTGTTGAAACAGCTTCAGCCCAGAAATACTTTGGAAGGGAATTATCATTGAACATAGTCCGAGCTAGCTTTTGGAGAGACCTATTTTTCCTCTCAACAACACCATTTTGCTGAGGGGTTCTAGGAGAGGAGAAATTGTGCTCAATTCCATATTTGAGACACAAGAGTTCAAATTTCTCATTTTCAAATTCTCCACATGATCACTACGAATAACAACTATGGTGAGCTCCTTTCTATTTTGAACTCTTTTTCTAAAGCTAGAAAAGGTATCAAAGGTCTCATCCTTTGACTTCAGAAAGTACACCCAAGTGAATCTAGAGAAGTCATCAACAATGACAAAGGCATAGAATTTACCTCCTAGACTGACTACATTAGAAGGACCGAAGAGGTCCATGTGAAGAAGTTGAAGAGGCTTAGAAGTAGAGATTGCATTCTTTGATGCAAAGGAACTTTTGATCTGCTTACCCATTTGACAAGCTTCACAGACCTTATCCTTCTCAAAGGATATTTTGGGAATCCCTCTAACTAAATTATTCTTAGTAATCTTAGCTAAGGTATCCATTCCTACATGTCCTAGTCTCCTATGCCAAGTCCAATTATCAACCAACAGATTCACAGCAAGGCATTTTTCATCAGTTCGTTCAAAGTTTTCTAAATCAATAATATAAACATTTTCTTTTCTATATCCTTTGAACAGAATTTTACTATTCAGACTATCTTTAATCACACATACATTTGATTTAAATGTTTTTTATAGCCTTTGTCACACAATTGACTGATGCTTAGTAAATTATGTTTCAATCCTTCTACTAATAGAACATTTTCAATAGTGGGGTTGCTAGGATTACCTATATTGCCGATTCCAACAATCTTTCCTTTCTGATTTTCACCAAAAGTAACATTTCCTTTCTTTTTGTTGACAGCAGCAAATTTGGTTGAATCTCCCGTCATATGCCTCGAGCATCCACTGTCGAGATACCACTGATTTTTCCTTGGAGAGCAATCAACCTGCAAAACAGAAGATCAAGTTGTCTTCTTTGGTATCCAAATCTTTTGGGTCCTAGTGTTAGTTTTGGTTCCTTTAGGAACCCACTATAATTTGCTACCCGGTTTCTTACTAAACTTTAAAGGACATTCATATGACTTGTGTCCTATCTCATTACAAGCATGACAGGTAGTTGGTTTAACAAAGAAGTTCTTAAAAGCTTTCTTTTTATTAAACTTATCATAACCTAAACCTGCTTTATCAAAAGTAGCTCTCTGATTTCCTATCATCATGTTTAAGTTCTTGGTACCATTTGTGAACTTAAGCACGATATAATTCAAATCCTCATTTTTGCTTTTAAGATCAGTTATCTCTCTTACATGCAGACCTAACTCTTTGACATGCTTTTCAGTTAGATCAGTATTCTCCTTTTTTAATAGGTTGTATCTAGATTTAAGCATACCAAATTGCTTAACTAAATCATTAAAGGCATCAATCATATCACCATCATCATCAGCTTCACTCTCACTTAAGAAAATGCTAACCTCATGATCATGTGCCATGAAGCACAGGTTGGCTACTTCTTCATCTTCTGAAGAAGAGTCACTCTCACTGTCATCCCAAGTCGCCTTCATAGCTCTCTTTTTGAACTTTTTGGGACCTTTCTTAGCTTGAGGACAGTCTACCTTCATGTGACCAGGCTTACCACACTCAAAACATGTGATTTCCTTTTCTCTTTGGGATTTATCACCCTTTGGAAATCTTTTTCCTTGCATCCTCTTCCGTTGGAAGAATTTGCTGAATCTTCTAGTGATGAGAGCTATATCCTCATCATCGTCTTTCTCTTCTGATTCTTCCTGCTTGCTTGAGGAAGCTTTGAGGGCAATGTTCTTCTTTTTGCTGATCTCTTTTTCTTTGAGATCTTCTTTGTCATTGACTCTCATGGTTATCTCATGAGTCATCAGAGAGCCAATGAGCTTTTCAAGCTTGAGCACTTTGAGATCCCTAGCCTCTTGTATGACTGTCACTTTTGGTTGCCATGCTCTCGGTAGGCATCTCTGAAAATTCCTTACTTGTTCTTCACCTGAGTACATCTTTCCAAGAGCTTTTAAGCCATTAGTAATGTTAGTAAAATGAGTAAACATAGAACTAATTGATTCATCCTTTGACATGGTAAACAGTTCATACTCGTGAACTAACATACTCATTTTGCTTTCTTTCACTTGATTTGTTCCCTCGTGTGTGATTTCCAGTAAGTGCCATATCTCTTGTGCACTATCACATCTTTGAACTCTATTAAATTTATCACGGTTCAGTGCACAGTATAGGGTGTTTATAGCTTTGGCATTCAGACTAAGGTTCCTCTTATCAGACTCTGTTAATTCATGAGAGTCCTTAGGAATAACGATTCTATTCTCAGTTTTCATGGCCTTGAAAGGGCCATTTTCTATAGTGTTCCATATGTCATAGTCTATAGCCTCAACATAAATTCTCATCCTAGACTTCCAATAAACATAATCATTCCCATCAAAGAATGGAGGTCTAGTAGTAAATTGACCCTCTACCTATGTTGTGTTGGTGTTGAAAGCCATTTCGAATATCACAGTATTTTCTAGATAACAGCATAGACAATATTTAACCTTGCTTTGATACTAATTGAAAGACCGTTATTGTCTAAGAGGGGGGTGAATTAGACTTTTTAAATTCTTAAAATTTTAATCTAATCAATATCTCTCTTGTATTCGACTTCTAATTAACAGCAAACAATCAAGCAATAAAAGTAAAGAGAGAGAGAAAAACAACACCAGAGTTTTTAACGTGGTTCGGCCAAAACTTGCCTACGTCCACGCTTCAAGGTTTCCCCCCTTGAAGATTCTTTCCTTCTCCTCAGAGAAAAACAGATCGCACTTCACGGGTGTCGATCTACTGCCTTTTACAAAAACCAGATTGCTCTTCACGGGCGACAATCCACTGCCTTTACACTTTAAAAGTAAGAGTATACTTTTCAGCACAGACTACAGTCTCTCACACTGATGAATCTCAAGTTCAAGAAAAATAGAGAGATGTAGAATAAAATACAGAGTGTATTCAAGGCTTTCAGCTCATGTGAATTCAAAAATAATTTTCGCAAAAAGTTCTTTCTCCCAAGCTTCTATTTCCCTTATATACTCTGACTGTTATGGGCTTCAGTTCTTTAGGGCTTCTCATTTGAATATGGAAATATATCCGTTGGAGAAACATCTGTACATAGATAGCTAGCCGTTGCGTTCTGAAGTCGCTTTTGCTCTACGCCATAAATGATCTGGAGTTAGGGCTCTGGACGAGTGTCACTGTTGCTTCGCGGTATTTTAAATTTCTGGCGCTAAGACTTTGGACGAAGACGCTATTCTTTTAAATGTGGACGAGCGTCTGTCTTTTGAGCGTGGACGACTGCGTTTTTAGTTGTCGTGGACGACTGCGTCTTTAGTTATCATGGACGACTGCGTCTCTCTTCAACCGTTGACGACTGCGTCTTTAGTTATCGTGGACGACTGTGTCTCTCTTCAACCGTGGACGATAAGATCTGTCTTGATTCTTCTGTTGACGGTGGACGATTGAGTCTGACTTAAAAACCACCTGACTTTCACGTGACATTCTAATTCTCGCGTGGACGAGGACGTTTGATTTCTTTTATTGATAGCATTTTGTGGACAAGCGATTTCGCCTTAACTATGGACTATTGCTAACAGCTTAACTATGGACTATTAGTTTCAGACTAAAAACACTTAACCACAAAATCGTCAGAAACACTTAATGCCCATTTTCAGAGGGCATTTCCATATAAATGCAATAGACATAATACTCTAGTTATTCATAACATATATTTCATAATCATCCAAACTAAAAACATAATCATAAAAAATATAGTGCTTAAACGCATTTAAGCTAACAAAATTGTATTTTCAATATTTATGTTCAAATTTAATAAATTAACAACATATTAAAATTGAGTAAAAATGAAATCACTCAAGGTCTCTGTGTAACACCCGACATTTTTGGCTATGTAATTATCCCTCGAATTATTGAACGGGACTAATTTGATATTAATATAATGAATGTTTTAGTGGAATTTAATGGGATGTTTAGTGGAAAACCAAACTAAAGAATAACCAGAACAAAACCATTACTTATGAACCAATAGGGGGGCAATTTATGAAGATAATTATGGCAGTTGGGAGGGAGCCCATGGATGCTTGACACATGTCCAAGCTTGTTGAAGAAACCATGCTCTCTCTTTCTCTTCCTCTTTTCTACGTGAAGCCCTCCCATTTTTCTGGTCTCTCTGCTTTTCGTTTCTTCTCCAGGCGACAGAGCGCGTTCCCTCTCGGCCGACGATTTTCCAACGTCTTTCCTCCATTTCTTCCGTTTCCTTCGATTTATGTTCGAGACTGACCGAGGCAGCACGTTCAAGGCTCGCAAACTCTACGGACGCCAGGTAAGTTCATACGTATAGGTTGGCCCTTAAGGCCCTACATCACGGAGGTACTAGGTTTTTATGCTGTCGGGTTGTCGTTGGGTAGTTAGGTCGTAGATTATATCTCAAGTTAAGTGTAATGCTCTGTGTATGGTTCGGTGACCTGTTGTTCGTTTATGCTTGACTTGTCCTTTACTATGTTAAGTATACGCACTTTACATGTTCATGCATACACATTTTCTGGAAAGTCATGAAAATGTTTTATGCACGTGATTTGAAATTAAGAAAGATAAAATGTGAATGTAAAGTACGGTTAAGTGTGAGACGAGAGCTGGCATATGTTTTTGTCCTTCCCTGGGACTATGTAAAACCATCCTCGCTAAGGACAATATGTCTTTTATCCCTCCCTGGGACCCGGTAAAACTACTAACCCAAGTTATGTCATGTACGTATGAGCGCCAATTCCTCTATAAGTCCCACTTATACCAACATGTGCACTTGAATGTAATGTAAAGTAATGTTCATGTATTTCAAACGTTCATGCATAGAACGTGCATCACTCGCATTTTTATGATCTTACTAAGCTCTAGGCTCATAGTTGAACTCCATGATGTAGGTACAGACCCTCCAGATGAGGATCTTGAGCCTCAGGTCGACAAGTAGGTGTGGTTGGCGGGACGAGCTCGTGGGGTTGGTTGCGGCAGTCAGGCGCATTTTTATCCTGTGGGTGATGTTTGTTACATTTGTGTATAGCTTTGGGATATAGGTGATGTTGTGACGACCCAGACCCGCCGGGCCGGCGCACGGGACGGGAACAGATGTTCACTTTGACTTAGACATTGACATTTTGGACGTGAAATTTTTTGACTTTTTAAAACTCTATTTCAGTTAGGAAAACATAAAAAAATGGAAGACAGATATGGACGACAGGAATGGACTACTGGAATGGACGACTGGAATGGGCTACTCGAATGGACTACTGGAATGGGCGACTAGAATGGACAAGGACAGGAATGGACGACGTCTGAAGTGGACGACGACATGAATGGACGAGGACAGGAATTGACGACAACAGGAGTGGACGACGACAGGAATGGACGACAACAGGAATAGACGACAACAGGAATAGACGACAACAGGAATGGACGAGGATAGGAATGGATGACAACAGGAGTGGACGACGACAGGAATGGAAGAGGACAGGAATGGACGACAACAGGAGTGGACGACGACAGGAATGGACGAGGACAGGAGTGGACGACGACAGGAATGGACGAGGATAGGAATGGACGACAACAGGAGTGGACGACAACATGAATGGACGATGATAAGAATGGACGCCAACAGGAGTGGACGACGACAGGAATGGATGACAACAGGAATGGACGAGGACAGGAACGGACGACAACAGGAATGGACGAGGGCAGAAATGGACTAGGAGAGGAATGTTTGAAAGACAAACACCTCACGACATTTTTACAAAACTTCTTCCCGACCTCTTTAGACACCAAAAGCTTTAAAACCCCAAAAATCCGATTCAAAACATAACTTTAAACGTGTTAGAAATTATGGCAGAAATTCAAAAAAATCAAACTGCATAGATCAATTTAAAACTCAAAACAATCCATGCACAACTTAAAAGAAAATCCCAAATGATTCTAGTATATTTCAAAATACGACTGTCATAACAGAGGTTTTAAAACATAAGCAAAACCTATACATCACCTAAATTCCAAAAAAAACTGTGCAAACTTGACATACACTTCAAAACTACACCCCCACAGGTCAAAATGCGCCTGACTGCTGCAACCAACCCCACGAGCTTGTCTCGCCAACTACACCTACTCGTCGGCTTGAGGGACAAGGTCCTCATTCGGAGGATCCATACCTACAACAGGGAGTTCAACTATGAGCCTAGAGCTCAGTAAGAACATACAATGCAGTGATGCATATGCTATGCATGAACTTTCGAAATACATGAACATTACTTTACATTACATTCAAGTGGACAAGAGGTATAAGTGGGCTTATAGAGGAACTAGCGCACATACATACATGTCACAATAGGACGTAACAGGAGTACATAGCGTACATAACAGGAGTACATAGCATATATAACAGGAGTACATAACATTTATAACAGGAGTACATAACAGGATGTCAGTCCCCGTCCCACACTTAACCGTACATTACATTCGCATTTTATCTTTGTTAACTTCAAATCGCATGCATAAAACATTTGCATGACTTTTAAGAAAACGTGTATGCATTAACATATACAGTGCTTAAATGTAACATAAACAGGCGACGAGATATCAAAGCAGAACAAAAAGAAGACACATTTAACTTAGAACGTAACTTACGACCTAACTAGCCGACAACCAAAACCTAGTATCTCCGTGATGTAGGGCCTTAAGGGCCAAACCTATACGTATGAACTTACCTGATGTCCGTAGAGTTGCAAGTACGCACGTACGTCCTCGGCGATTCACGAACCTATATTATGCATAACCGGACCATTAACCCTAAACTTCAACAAAACTAAGGAATAACTAACCTAAACTCGTTAACTAATGTAAATAGTTACGTTCAACGGATAAAATGGGAGAAAACAGGAGAAAACGAAGTTTGGAGATCGTCGCACGTCGTCTAGAAGAGAGAAAACAGAGAAGAGAGAAAAAATGAGAGTTTTACGTAGAAGAAAAGAGAAATGAGGAAGAGGAAGAGAAAGCTTGGCTTCTTCCACAAGCTTGGACAAGTGGCACTCCCTCATTGGCTCCCTTCCAACCACCTTAATTTTCTTCCCAATTTGCCTCTCCATTGGTTTCTAACTAATTTGCTATTTAGCTCGTCGATTCGGTTTCTTTGAAATCCTCTTTTTCCACTAAACATTCAAACAAATTTCAATAAAATATTCATTATATTAATATCAAAGTAATCCCGTTTAATAATTCAAAAGATAATTACATGGCAAAAATGCCAGGTGTTATATCTCACCTACCTTAATAAAATTTTGTCTCCAAAATTTGTTTAAACAAATAGTTCCGGATATCGGTTTCTAAATTCCTCTTGTCTTTCCCAGGTGGCTTCCTCCACATTATGATTGCGCCATAAGACCTTCACCAATGGGATCACCCTGTTGCGCAACACCTTGATTGAAGAATCCAAAATCTTTATGGGTCTTTCTTTATATGTCAGTGTCGGCAGGATATCTATGTCCACCGGCTCCATGATCTGAGTAGGATCTCGCACACATTTTCTCAGCATCGAGACGTGAAAAACGTTGTGAACTCCATTCATGGACGCTAGCAGCTGCAGCTGGTAAGCCATGCTTCCTACTCTCTTTAAGATGGGAAATGGTCCTACAAACCTTGGACTGAGCTTCCATTTCTTACCAAACCTCATCACGCCCTTGAAAGGCGACACCTTGAGGAATACTTCATCGCCTTCAGCGAACTCTAAGTCTCTCATTCTCCGATCCGCATAACTTTTCTGTCGACTCTGAGCAGTATTGATTCGCTCTTTGATAGTAGCCACCATTTCAGACATCTGCCGTAATAACTCAGAGCCAACAAGTCTGGCTTCACCAACTTCATCCCAGCACAAAGGAGACCTGCACTTTCTACAGTAAAGAGCTGCGTAGAGAGCCATACCGATCGTAGCCTAGTAGCTATTGTTATAAAAGAACTCCACTAACGGAAAATACTTGCTCCAAGGAGCATGAAATTCCAATACGCACGACCTTAACATATCCTCAAATATTTGAATCGTTCTCTCGGATTGTCCGTTTGTCTGTGGGTGAAATGCCGTGCTGAAATTTAACTTGGTACCCAAGGAGTTTTGCAAGCTCACCCAAAACCTTGACGTAAATCTAGGATCCCGGTCAGAAACGATTGACACCGGTATTCCATGCAGTTTAATAATCTCGTTAATATACAACTCTGCATATTGATCCATAGAGAAGGTCGTCTTCACAGGTAGAAAGTGGGCCGACTTCGTCAGTCTATCCACTATGACCCATATGCTATTATGGCCTCTATTCGTCCATGGTAGGCCAACAACGAAATCCATAGTGATGTTCTCCCACTTCCATTCGGTGATTGAGAGAGGCTGAAGTGGCCCACCAGGTCGTTGATGTTCAGCCTTCACCTGCTGACATACCATACAAGACTGCACATATTTGGCAATCTCGTTCTTCATATTTGGCCACCAAAAATATAGTTTCAAGTCCCGATACATCTTCGTGCTTCCCGGATGTACTGAGAAAGAAGACGAGTGGGCTTCCGATAAAATGTCATTTCGTAGCTCTTAATCCTTTGGAACATACCACCTATTTTTGAACTTCAAAATACCATCGCCTGAATAACTGAAGTCGGAGGAGGCATTGGCCAATTTACTCGCAATATCACCCATCTCCTTCGAATTGACCTTTTGGGCCCTTTTAATTCGGTCCAAGATGGTTGGCCGTAATGTCAGATCCGCCAGCACGGCCGATAACTCAAAAACTACTTCCAAATCAAACCTCTGAATTTCTTTTCTCAATGGCATCGATATGGCCGACATAGCTGGTTGCATAGTAGCCGGCATCCTGCTCAACATATCGGCTACCACGTTAGCTTTCCTCGGGTGGTATTTAATCTTGATGTCATAATCTTTCACAAACTCGAGCCACCGCCTCTGTCTGATATTTAATTCCTTCTGAGTAAAAATGTACTTCAGGCTTTTAAGATCCGAATACACTTCACATGGTTGCCCATATAAATGGTGTCTCCATACTTTCAGTGTAAAAACGACCGCCGCTAACTCCAGATCGTGAGTAGGGTAGTTTTGCTCATAGCCCTTTAATTGCCTGGACGTGTATGCCACCACTTTTTCCTTCTGAATTAACACGCACCCCAAACCAATCTTTGATGCATCGCAATACACACAGAATTTACCGTCCTCGACCGGCAACACCAACAAAGGAGCAGTGGTTAATTTCTGCTTAAGCGTCTGAAGACTCTCCTCGCAAGCTGCAGACCACTTAAATTTGATGTCCTTCTTCGTTAAGTTGGTCATAGGCTTTGCTATCGCAGAAAATCCTTTGATAAACTTTCTGTAATAACCAGCTAGCCCGATAAAACTCCGTACCTCACTGGCATTCCTCGGCATCGGTCATTCCTTCACAGCCTGAATCTTGGCCGGATCCACAGAAATTCCCTCTACAGACACCACGTGGCCTAGAAAATTAATCCGGTTCAACCAGAATTCACACTTTGACAATTTGGCGTACAATTGGTGTTGTCTCAACGTCGATAGCACAATCACGAAGTGCTCTTCGTGCTCTCCTTCATTACGAGAATAAACCAGGATGTCGTCGATGAAGACAATCACAAATTTATCCAAGAAATCCTGGAATATCCTGTTCATCAAGTCCATAAATGCCGCCGGGGCATTAGTCAACCTAAACGACATCACCAAGAATTCATAGTGTGTGTATCGGGTCCTGAAGGCGGTCTTTGGAATATCACTGGCCCTGACCTTCAATTGATAATAACCGGAGCGTAAATCAATCTTTGAAAATATCCGAGCCCCTTGTAGTTGGTCAAATAAATCGTCGATCATCGGCAACGGGTACTTATTCTTGATAGTCAACTTATTCAGCTCGCGGTAATTAATACACATGCGTAGGGACCTATCATTCTTCTTAACAAATAGGACTGGTGCACCCCACGGAGAGAAGCTAGGGCGTACGAAGCCCTTGTCCACCAATTCCTTTAACTGAGCCTTCAACTCCCTCAGCTCTATTGGCGCCATTCGGTACGGGTTCTTCGATACCGGTTCAACACTAGGACATACTTCAATCTCGAACTTAATCTCACGGTCCGGTGGCAACCTCGATAAGTCATCTAAGAAAACCTCTGAGAAGTTTTGAACTACCGGAATGTCTTGAAGTTCCACCTCACCTTGCCTTTGAACGTCCACTACGTAGGCTAGGAATCCAGCACATCCTGACCTCAGCAGCCGTTGAGCTTCTAAGGAAGATACAACAGACATATTGTGTTTCTGTAACGGCCCAATCCCCTGCCCAACATCCCCGGCCCAGCCTCAGCCAGCGCCAGCGGAAGTCGGCAGCCTCATGTCCGTGCATCACTGCCACGTGGCAGTGATGCACGGACATGAGGCTGCCGACTTCCACTGGCGCTGGTTGAGGCTGGGCCGGGGATGTTGGGCTAGCCTTGGGTGCTTGTCCCTGAGGGCCTGGGTTCGAGTGGGGGGGGAGGCAAAAACCCACTACAGGGAGTGGGAAGATCGTGAGTACACGTGGTGGGCCTGTGTGGCTGCCACGTGGCAGTGATGCACGGACATGAGGCTGCCGACTTCCGCTGGCACTGGCTGAGGCTGGGCCGGGGATGTTGGGCAGGGGATTGGGCCGTTACAGTTTCTTTGGTATAGCCTGATAGGAGAACTCTTTCTCGTTCGGGCGCTTAAAAGTCACAAGCCCGGACCTACAGTTGATGGTGGCGTGATGTCTAAACAGCCAATCCATTCCCAGAATTACATCATACCCTTTCATACCGATGATGATAAGATTGACATACAATTTCTGGTCCCCTACTGACACTATATCGCCCTAAACTGCCTGCTCGGAGTACATAAACTCTCCAGATGGTAGCATGACACTGTAGGGTTGATCTGATGACACAATACACAATTTCTCCCTAACCACGAAGTCCATCGCCACAAACAAGTGTGTGGCCCCCGTGTTCAACAAAGTGTAAGCAGGTGAATTACAAATCAAGATTGTACCTGTAATAGCTGCTTGCTGTACTTCGTCATCATCCTCAATCATAGCAAAAACCCTTGGGGTAGCGCGATTCGGCCTCCTGTCGGGCATTGGGCAATCTCAGACGTGATGGCCCTCCTGGTCTCACCAGAAGCGACAGCCGGTAAAGAGCCTACATTCACATATGTGACTTCTCTAGCAATGCGGGCATACAGAAAGCTGAGGAGCTCCCATTGGTCTTTTTTCCTTGTCCTGATAAGCAGCATTTTCATTGGGCCTCTTAACGCCCCAGTTCTGTTGCTGTTGTGGTTACCCAACCTGACCCCTTTGTTGTTGTTGAAGGGCATCATGAAGGAATCTCCTTGATGAATCCCTCTGTTTCTAGAACTTCGTCTCTAAGGATTCCAACTGCAAAGCCTTGGCCACCACTTTCGTATACGGGGCCTCGTCAAAACCCTCGGTCGTGATTCCCCATAAAAGGTCCATCTTCAAACCCTAGATGAACTGATGTACCTTGTTTTCTTCGGTGGCCACCAGATGAGGTGTGTAGCGGAATAGTTACTCGAACTTATGAACATACTCGGCCACTGACCCATATTGCCACAGTCAGGAGAATTTGGTCATCTTTTCCTTCCTCACACTGCAGTCAAAATACTTATCGTAGAAAATTCTCTTGAATCCATTCCAATCTACTGCTACTGTTGTCAACTGTATGGTGTCCCACCAAAATCCAGCGTCCTTGGTGAGATAGAATGTGGCATACACCACTTTCTTCCACCTCTGCGTAGTTGAACATTCTCTCTATCGTTCGGTTCCACTCCTCGGCATGGATTGGGTCCGTCGATAATCCATCAAACATAGCCGGTTGGAGTCACCGAAATCTGTCTCCACTGGTGTCATGTGGAGCATTCGGATGATTGTTATTTCCATTATCTTCCCGAAGCATCATACGCTCCATCATGCGGGATTGAACGCCGACCAACTCAGTTAGACGGTCGAGGGCGTCGCCGCTGTCATTTGGCTCACCTTGGTGTCCTTTCACAATTTCTATGAAAATCCTATAATAATAATAAACTCAATTTAATAAATTTAAACTTATACGGGAACTTAAACACTTACAGTTGGTGAAGCGATCTCACTTGGTGGGTTGCGCAGTCAGACAGTCTACATAATCGCTTTTTAATTCGGGGTCTCTGATACCATAACTGTGACGACCTAGACCCGTCAGACCGGCACACGGGACGGGAACAGACGTTCACTTTGACTTAGACATTGACATTTTGGACGTGAAATTTTTTGACATTTTTAAAACTCTAAATCGGATAGGAAAACATAAAAAAATGGAAGACATATATGGACAATAGGAATGGAATACTGGAATGGACGACTGGAATGGGCTATTGGAATGGACTACTGGAATTGATGACTGGAATGGACGAGGACAGGAATGGACAACGACTGGAGTGGACGAGGACAGGAATGGACGAGGACAGGAATGGACAAGGACAGGAATGGACGACAACAGGAGTGGACGACGACAAGAATGGACGGCAACAGAAATGGAGGAGGACAGGAATGGACGACAACAGGAATGGACGACAACAGGAATGGACGATGACAGAAATGGATGAGGACAGGAATGGACAAGGACAGATGTAACACCCGGCTTTACGGGATTTTAATATTCTAATAAATAATGGCATTTTGTAAATATGTAAAATTAAGTCTATTTTGCGAGCAGAGCGTTATTATAATCTTAATTATTAATATGGATTTTAAAAGAATTTCAGGAATTTTGGGAGTTGTAACATTAAATTACGAGAATTACGTTTCTCGTAATATAAAGGACGTTTTAATAAAAAATAGTAAACGAGGTCCGTTTTGTAAATAGACAGTTTTAATAGAACCCTTGTAATAAGTCGGATTTATTGGTGAAATAAGGAGATTTGGAAAAATCGAATCGCAAGCTAAATAACGAAACAAATGACGAAACAAATAGAAAATCAAAGGAAGGGCAAAAAGGTAATTCCAAGTCAAATTTTTAATTAAATCACACATTTTCTCTTCTCCTTCTCCACTTTCACAGGATTCCTCCCTATGCTCTCCCTCTCCCTCAGGCGATTTTTATCGCCTCTCACGGCCTTCTCACTTCTGACGCCCATTCTTCCTCAGGTTGATCTCCGTCCTTCACGTTTTCTTCCCCAAACTCGATTATAGGTAAGGTTCTATGGTTTTGGAAAGTTTATTCATAGTTTTTGGGTTGTTTAACGTTGGGGTTTACGTTTAGGGTTTCGTTAAAAACGCAATTTTGGGTTGAAATCGATAGGGCTACTGAATTTATGAATGTATTGAACGTATGGAGCGTTATTGGACGAAGTTAAGTGATTTAGGACGAATGTTAGGGTTTAATGAAATTTTGAGGTTTTTGGAAAAACTCGTTATTGGTGGTTTAAGGTATCGATCATAAATTGTTCGATAAAATGCCTCGATTAGTTAAATTAGAATTTTAGGAAACTCCTTTAGTTAAGGATTTCATTAATTTGGACGTTAACGGTTCAAACGCGTTTTAACGATAATTGTTGTGAATTGCCTTAGGTGAACCATGTTCGTGGACGGAGCTGAAATTTCTACGGACGACAGGTAAGTCTTCGTGACTCTTTTGGCCGATTTGGCCTACACCATAAGATTTAATGTTGATTGAGGATCTTGGAGATGTAGAATGTGTTGGGTAATAGGTTGGGTAGTTAGTTTTAGTTAAGTTGTTGAATGTTTAAGCTGTTGCGTGTTTATGCTTCGGTTTTTATCACGGCATCGTACATATTCATGCATCATGGTTTCTGGAAAAAGGAAAACGAAAAGGAAAACGAAAAGGTAAACGAAAAGGAAAGCGAAAAGGTAAACGAAAAGGTAAATGAAAAGGAAAACGAAAAGGAAAACGAAAAGGAAAACGAAAAGGAAACCGAAAAGGAAAACGAAAAGGTAAATGAAAAGGTAAACGAAAAGGAAAACAAAAAGGTAAACGAGAAGTTAAACGAAAAGGAAAGCAAAAAGGTAAACGAAAAGGTAAACGAAAAGGATGAAAGAATGTCACGGTTTTATGAACTACATACGCATCGTATGCATTGTCATTCATGTAGATTTACTGAGTCTTTAGCTCACGGATTGTTTTCTATGGTGTAGGTGGTTTTGAAACAGGTGAGAAAGAAGTTCTTCTGCCTGACGTATGAACCGGTTGGCGAATGATGGCTTGTGGGAGTGTGCTGGGCAGTCGGTGCGTATTTTGACCTGTGGGGATGTAGGTAATTGTTTTGGGCATTCTAATTGATAGAAACGTAGAAAAATTTTATAGATTGAACATATTAGGATGTTTGAGATCTGATTAGTTGATAAGCTTACGTTTTGAAGTTTTTAAACGTTTTGGAAACTTGTTTTGTAAATGCTTGGTAATTTACTTTATAAGGATATGTTCGGCTTTTAAACGGATCCACGAAATTTGTTTTTACGAAAGTTTAACATGTTTTTAAACACGTTCAGTAATACGTTTTGGGTGGTTCGATTCATGATTTATTTTGAGGTGTATTAGGTTGTATGAATGTTGAAGTTGTATTGAATAAGAGAAATAGGGTATGTTGAATGTAGGGAAAGAAAGGAAGGAAGGGAAGGGTGGCACAAGCCCTCTGGAATTTGGATTCCAGAGGACTTGGCGATCGATCGCCTAAGGGGGGCGATCGATCGCCAAGATTGGTCGCCACTCCCTGGATTTTTCTAGGGAGTGTGGCGATCGATCACCACTGTTTGTGGCGATCGATCGCCACTATGTTTTTTTACACAGGCGATCGATCGCCTGTTTTAGGCGATCGATCGCCCCTTGGCTTTCAGGGACAAATGTCCCTTTTGTCCCTCCCTCTTTGGCCGATTGATTTTCTATTGTTTTTAATTGTTTTGATAGTTTTAATTCTTATAAATAATTGTTTTAAGTTTTATTTAAATTGTTTTTAAGTTTTGCTAAATGGTTTAAAAGCATAAACTTCAACAATTCTGATTTTAAAAGTTTTATTTCCGCTCGAACGTTATGTTTAAAGTTTTAAGTATAAAAAATAATAATACGAGAAAATAAGGGTACAGTATTAGAGTCGCTACAAGTTATGGTATCAGAGCCCCCGAGTTTTAAAAACGGTTCTGTAGACTGGTCGACTGCACAGCCACTACACGGACATCCTTCATCAACTGTAAGTATGTTTAAAAATTTTATTTAATTTCGATTTCTTAGGGTTATTTGTTTTAACTTTTATAGGAGTTATATAAAAATGGTTTGAGGTAGAGACGCTAGGGACGAGGCCCTAGACAGACTTACGGATTTGCTGGACCCTTAGGCTCAGCACATGGACGGGCAAGCACAACAAATAGAGCGTTTGGTAAACCGTGAGGATCGTCAGGCCCGAGAGGTGGTCGTTCCAAACCATCAAGGCATGGAGAGATTTCAGAAATTACAACCTCCGGTATTCAACGGACAATCATCGGATCCCACTTTAGCTGAGGAGTGAATCCGAACTATGGAGGACTTGCTAGAGTATGCAAGGATAGAGAATGGGAATAAAGTGGCCTACGTCACTTTTCATTTAGCGTTAGACACTCGGTTTTGGTGGGACTCCGTAAAAGCAACAACTGATGTGATAGTAATGACTTGGGAGCGGTTTAAGGCCATATTTTATGACAAATACTTTAGCCATACGGTACGAGAGGCAAAAATGATGGAGTTCATGCAATTGAGACAAACTGGCTCAGTTGCCGAATACCTCAGGAAGTTTGAGGCCCTGTCCCGGTTCGCACCACGCAAGGTTAGTGTTAATGAGGACAAGGTGCGTCGGTTTATGCAAGGGCTCGGTCAGGAAGTTCGAAAAAGTGTCATCATATCAGGGATGCGGAATGTGCCCTATACAGAGATTGTGGCAAGAGCTCTAGAGATTGAGGCCGCTGAACCAACTTACGTCAAACCAAGGGGGCCAACAAGAGGGTTCTTTCGGGAGATCCAGCCTCGACCTCAAAACGGAGACTGGCAGCCACAAGGACAACCACAACAATAACAAGGAGGCGTTAAAAGGCCGTATGCGGGAAACAACGACCAGGGTAAGTGGAAACAAGTGCAAGGAGCTATTCAAAAGCCCATGTGTCCTATATGTCAGAAAGAACACTTCGGTGATTGGAGAATGTGCACAGATAGGTGCTATAGATGCGGAGGAATGAGCCATTATGTTAGAAATTGCCCACTACTAGGCCAAAACCAACAGGGCGGTGACCAGAAAAGAGTTACCCCGAGGGTCTTTGCATTTATCGAGCCTGGTGACGTTGATGACGGAGCCCAGCCTTCCGATATTGCAGGTATGATACTAAATTACAGTTAGTGATATAGAAAGTGTTAGAATAAAGGTGTAGGTTGGGATGAGGATTTGAGGGTATGATTGTGCACTTGGAATTTAATTACCCCTAAAAGGATACAACTTATGAGATATATGATTTAGATGTATAGAAACTAAACCTTAGTTGACGAACCTTTGGGATTCTGAAATATAATCGCTCAAAGAGAGATTTGGAGCTTAGATATAAGACCTTCTGAAGGACACTCTAGATCGTTGAGATACTGTTATTGTGTATAAACAAATAAGAAAATATAACAGAGATTTAATTAACCTAGATCCCTTAGAAGTTGGTAGTATCTGGACAAAGATAACATCCAATAGTTTATTTTAAGTAGATTGCTGAAAGGGCATGTAGAATTTAGATTTCTTTGGTAAAGGAGTGCTGGTGTCGACTAATGAAGGGGGGAAACTTAGTGAAGTTAAGAGTGATTAATGAGTTGTAGACACGTCAGCCATTTGGTGTTGCTTGATTAAAGGTTAGAGGTTAGTAAGTAAAAGCATAAGAGTTAGAAAGAATTTAGGAACCCAATGCGATAACTACTGGAAGAAGGTTTGTTACTCTAAATTAGAAGTCGTGTTTTGAGGTTTAAAGTAACTAGTATGACCATAGAAGGGATAGAAGTAGGAACATCTATGTTCAAAGAACTAGGAAGAATAGCCTTAATGAAGAGATATTCTGAGTTATTAGAAAATAAAAGGGTAAGATTGTAGAACTTGAAGAGTTGTGGATTAAGGATGTAAGCTTATCTGCAACAAGTTTGCTAACAAGAAGATCGTTGCATAAATCGTGGTACGGGAGCCAAGTAGAATGCTCAGAACTGACTAGGAGGAACGAAAGAGCATAGACTAGTTAGTAGACTTCGAGGAGATCCCTGTATGATGTTAAGAGTAAGTGAAAAAGGTCATTAAAATTAGACGAAGGGTTAAGATTTGAAAGTTTGGCTCAATGCTTAGTGTAGTATGATGTGAGGAACTCATGGATTTTCAAAGAAGGAGAATTAAGATTTGCACGGAAATGATATAAGTAAACTTAGAAGAGAAATTAGACTAGAAAATGCCAAGAGTTGACTTGTATCCAACAAGTCGAGGTCCATGAATAATTTAGAAAAAGGGTAGAAATTTGAGTGGGCGTGCATCTTGTAGAAGTTTGGGTTACATCCCAGAAAATTCGAAGAATTTTATAGACGAAATTCGATCTAACGGACGTTAGGAAGTATGGGCATAGATGAGATCTAAAGAAACGACTAAGAAAAACTTCGATGGGAGAAGACTCTAAGGTTGCTTCATAATGAGGACTTGGATTAGGAAATTATAAGCACGCGATGCTAATTTGGGGCGTAATAAGCTAAGTCGAGTGTAGCCAAAGGGGTTAACGGTTAGGGTTGCACCATTGGGTTTCAGAATTTTGGTTTAGGATTATAGGAATTTACCCTAAGTATAGATAGAATCGAAGTTCTTAAAAAGGGGAATTCAATTTTAAAAGGGACGAGGGGAGAAGACTCGAAGAGAACAGAGTATTGTAAATCAAAGTATAAGGCTGCAAGACATGAGACGTTAATATCAAGGACTATAAGCTAGAGCAAATTTTGAGGACAAAATTTTAAATAAGGTGGATGGAATGTAACACCCGGCTTTACGGGATTTTAATATTCTAATAAATAATGGCATTTTGTAAATATGTCAAATTAAGTCTATTTTGTGAGCAAAGACCGTTATTATAATCCTAATTATTAATATGGATTTTAAAAGAATTTTAGGAATTTTGGGAGTTGTAACATTAAATTACGAGAATTACGTTTCTCGTAATATAAAGGAAGTTTTAATAAAAAATAGTAAACGAGGTCTGTTTTGCAAACGGACAGTTTTAATAGAACCCTTGTAATAAGTCGGATTTATTGGTGAAATAAGGAGATTTGGAGAAATCGAATCGCTAGCTAAATAACGAAACAAATGAAAAAACAAATAGAAAATCAAAGAAAGGGCAAAAAGGTAATTGCCAAGTCAAATATTTAATTAAATCACAGATTTTCTCTTCTCCTTCTCCACTTTCACGCGATTCCTCCCTGTGCTTTCCCTCTCCCTCAGGCAATTTTTATCGCCTCTCACGGCGTTCTCACTTCCAACGCCCATTCTTCCTCCGGTTGATCTCCTTCCTTCACGTTTTCTTCCCCAATCTCGATTATAGGTAAGGTTCTATGGTCAGTTTATTCGTAGTTTTTGGGTTGTTTAACGTTAGGGTTTACGTTTAGGGTTTCGTTAAAAACGTGATTTTGGGTGGAAATCAATAGGGTTACTGAATTTATGAATGTATTGAACGTATGGAGAGTTATTGGACGAAGTTAAGTGCTTTAGGACGAATGTTAGGGTTTAATGAAATTTCGAGGTTTTTGAAAAAACTCGTTATTGGTGGTTTAGGGTATCGAGCGTAAATTGTTCGATAAAATGCCTCAATTAGTTAAATTAGAATTTTAGGAAACTCCTTTAGTTAAGGATTTCATTAATTTGGACGTTAACAGTTCAAACGCGTTTTAACGATAATTGTTGTGAATTGCCCTAGGTGAACCACGTTTGTGGACGGAGCTTAAATTTCTACGGACGACAGGTAAGTCTTCGTGACTCTTTTGGCCGATTTGGCCTACACCATAAGATTTAATGTTGATTGAGGATCTTGGATGTGATGACTCGAATATGCACGTATGGGTACGATGGCTGCACGAACTGGAACCCGGATGGCGGTACGTCCACGCGGGCGAACCGGAAGGTGACAGGTCTTAAAAAGGGGGGTCGTCACAATCCCACATCACTTGGGGAAGTATGTGGAAATGAAACATATGTAAAGAGACCCTCCCAAGATAGCAAGACGCGTTGTGGAGCACGATTGGCAACGGATCCCATAAGAACTCCGAAGTTAAAAGTGCTTCGGCGAGAGCAATTCTAGGTTGGGTGACCTTCCGGGAAGTTCTCGCCAAACAAAGTCGTGAGTGGAGGATATTGGATTGGGTTGCGGCCCAATCCAGGGGTCGTTACAAATGGTATCAAAGTCTGTACCCAACCAAAAATTTGGCCAACGAGAACGTTGGGCCCCCGAGGGGGGTGATTGTGATGACCTGAATATGCACGTATGGGTACGATGGCTGCACGAACTGGAACCCAGATGGCGGTACGTCCGCGCGGGCAAACCGGAAGGTGACAGGTCATAAAAAGGGGGGTCGTCACAATCCCACATCGCTTGGGGAAGTATGTGGAAATGAAACATATGTACAGAGACCCTCCCAAGATAGCAAGACGCGTTTTGGAGCACAATTGGCAACGGATCCCATAAGAACTCCGAAGTTAAAAGTGCTTCGGCGAGAGCAATTCCAGGTTGGGTGACCTTCTGGGAAGTTCTCACCAAACAAAGCCGTGAGGGGAGGATATTGGGCTACGGCTCAATCCCCAGAGCGGACAATATCTTGCTGGATAAGGGGTCGTTACATTGGAGATGTAGAATGTGTTGGGTAATAGGTTGGGTAGTTAGTTTTAGTTAAGTTGTTGAATGTTTAAGTTGTTGCGTGTTTATGCTTTGGTTTTTATTACGGCATCGTATATATTCATGCATCATGGTTTCTTGAAAAAGAAAACGAAAAGGTAAAGGAAAAGGTAAACGAAAAGGAAAGCGAAAAGGTAAACGAAAAGGTAAACGAAAAGGTAAACGAAAAGGAAAACGAAAAGGAAAACGAAAAGGAAAATGAAAAGGAAAACGAAAAGAAAAACGAAAAGAAAAACAAAAAGGAAAACAAAAAGGAAAACGAAAAGGTAAACGAAAAGGAAAGCGAAAAGGTAAACGAAAAGGTAAACGAAAAGGAAAGCGAAAAGGTAAACGAAAAGGTAAACGAAAAGGATGAAAGAATGTCACGGTTTTATGAACTACATAAGCATCGCATACATTGTCATTCATGTAGATTTACTGAGCCTTTAGCTCACAGACTGTTTTCTATGGTGCAGGTGGTTTTGAAACAGGTGAGAAAGAAGTTCTTCTGCCTGATGTGTGAACCGGTTGGCGAATGATGGCCCATGGGAGTGTGCTGGGCAGTCGGTGCGCATTTTGACCCGGGGGATGTAGGTAAATATTTTGGGCATTTTAATTGATAGAAACGTAGGAAAATTGTATAGATTGAACATATTAGGATGTTTGAGATTTGATTAGTTGATAAGCTTACGTTTTGAAGTTTTTAAACGTTTTGGAAACTTGTTTTGTAAATGCTTGGTAATTTACTTTATAAGGATATATTCAGCTTTTAAACGGATCCACGAAATTTGTTTTTACAAAAGTTTAACATGTTTTTAAACAAGTTCAGTGATACGTTTTGGGTGGTTCGATTCATGATTTATTTTGAGGTGTATTAGGTTGTATGAATGTTGAAGTTGTATTGAATAAGAGAAATAGGGTATGTTGAATGTAGGGAAAGAAAGAAAGGAAGGGAAGGGTGGCGCAAGCCCTCTGGAATTTGGATTCCAGAGGACTTGGCGATCGATCGCCTAAGGGGGGTGATCGATCGCCAAGATTGGTTGCCACTATGTTTTTTTACACCGGCGATCGATCGCCTGTTTTGGGCGATCGATCGCCCCTTGGCTTTCAGGGACAAATGTCCCTTTTGTCCTTTCCTCTTTGGCCGATTGATTCTCCACTGTTTTTAATTGTTTTGATAGTTTTAATTCTTATAAATAATTGTTTTAAGTTTTATTTAAATTTTTTTTAAGTTTTGCTAAATGGTTTAAAAGCATAAACTTCAACAATTCCGATTTTAAAAGTTTTATTTCCGCTCGAACGTTATGTTTAAAGTTTTAATTTAAAAAAAAAAATAATACGGGAAAATAAGGGTACAGTGTTAGGGTCGCTACAACAGAAATGGACGACAACAGGAGTGGACGAGTACAGGAATGGACGACAACAGGAATGGACAAGGATAGGAATGGACGATAACATGAGTAGACGACAACAGGAATGGACGAGGATAAGAATGGACGAGGACAGGAATGGACGAGGACCGGAATGGATGACGACAGGAATGGGCGAGGACAGGAATGGACGAGGACAGAAATGGACGACAACAGGAATGGATGAGGGCAGAAATGGACAAGGACAGGAATGTTTAAAGACATAAACACCTCACGACATTTCTACAAAACTTCTTCCCGACCTCTTTAGACTCCAAAAGCTTCAAAACCCTAAAAACCCGATTCAAAACATAACTTTAAACGTGTTAGAAAATATGGCAGAAATTCAAGAAAATCAAACTGCATGGATAAATTTAAAACTTGAAACAATCCATGCACAACTTAAAAGAAAATTCCAAACGATTCCAGTATATTTCAAAATACGACTATCATAACAGAGGTTTTAAAACATCAACGCAAAACCTATACATCACCTAAATTCAAAAAAAAAAAAAACTGTGCAAATTTGACATACACTTCAAAACTGCACCCCCACAGGTCAAAATGCGCCTGACTGCCGCAACCAACCCCACGAGCTCGTCCCGCTAACTGCACCTACTCGTCAGCCTGAAGGACAAGGTCCTCATCCGGAGGATCCGTAACTACAACAAGGAGTTCAACTATGAGCCTAGAGCTCAGTAAGAACATACAATGCAGTGATGCATATGCTATGCATGAATTTTCGAAATACATGAACATTACTTTACATTACATTCAAGTGGACAAGAGGTAGAAGTGAGGCTTATAGAGGAACTGACGCACTGTAATACCCAGCTTTACGGGATTTGATCTTATTCCAATATAAACGGCATTTTTGTAAATACGACAAATTAACTCCGTTTTGCGAACGGAAAGTTTTAATGAAGCCGTAATAATAAATTGGAATTTTGGGAGAAATATGAAAATTTGGAGAAACCGAATCGTTGGATAAATAACGAAATTGTTGGAGAAACAAATAGAGAGTTAATGGAGGGGCAAATTGGTAATTGCGCAAACCATTTTTAATTAAAAATCACAAATTCCCTCATTTTCCTCTCCATCCCTTACACGATTCTCATTTCTCTCCCTCTCTTCGTGTGAGCTTCCTCTTCACGCGGCGATCCTTCCTTCCGGCGACCAACGCCGCTTCGATTGACTTCCGTTCTTCGTGCTTTCTCCCTCAAACCCGACTCTAGGTATGAATCTATAGTTTTGGAACGTTAGATTTCGATTTTTAGGGTTGAAAACTGTTAGGGTTCGTTAGGGTTTTCGTTGAAAACGTGGATTGATGTTAGAAATTTGTAGGTTTAGCGTAGTTATGCCTTTAATCGATGTATTGGAGTTTATTGGACGTAGTTAATTGATTTATTGTTTAATATTGGAGTTTTGGTTGTTTGGAGCTTGAAAAACCCTATTAATGGTGGTTTGAAAATTCACGAGCACGAATTGCTCGATAAAATGCCTCAATGAGTTAGAATAGAGTTTAGGAGATTTTCTTTAGCTAGGAGTTTGTAATTTTCTAAACTCGATAGTTTAGAATTGATTTAAATAACGAATGTTATGCTTTGCCATAAGTGAACAACGCTCGTGGACGGAGCGTGAATTTCAACGGATGCGAGGTAAGTCTCTGTGATTTGTTTGGCCGATTGGCCTACACCATAAGACTATGTCGATCGAGGAAATTGGAGATGTTTGTTGTGTTGGGTAATTAGAACGGGTAGTTAGTTTAGGTTTGGTTAGGTTGTTAGTTGTTTAGTTTATTGTTTGTATGTTTCTATTTCGTTCATTGCATAATGTTTGTTCACACATCATTGTTTTTGAACGGCATGAAAATGAGTTTTCTATGCATATTTTCATGAAAAGGAAAACGATAACGAAAAGGTAATGAATGTAATGATGGTCACGTCGGTGGCGGTGGTTCAGACATGGCTGTTGGATGAAGCATGTCTTCCCCCCGGTTAGATACGAGGAGCTATCCAATCGCCGGATGTGCCGCTCCTATCTAGCAAGAGAGAAGCCCCGGTGACGTAAATGAAATGAAATGATTAGTGCAAAGGTAGGACGCATGATTTATGAACTGTACATGCATAGCATTAGCATTCACGTGCATTCACTTAGATTTATTGAGCCTCTAGCTCACGTGTTTAATTCTATGGTGTAGGTGATTTTGAGACAGGTGAGGAAGACGTCCCTCCGCCTGAAGTATGAACACGTTGAAGGAGGATGGCCCGTGGGAGTGCGCTGGCAGTCGGTGCTTGATTTTGACCCGTGGGGACGTAGGTAATTGTTTTGGGGAATTGATAGATAGAATATAGGAAATTGTATAGTTAAACATTTTAGGATGCTTGGATCTGAATAGATAATTTATAGTGTTTTTGGAAAATTGAAAGTATTTTGTAATGTTTTAATATTTTCAAACAGGAGGAAATGTTAAACTTTTAAACGGAACCACGCGGTTCGTTTTTATGAAATTTGGTTATATTTTAAATGTGTTTTGAGTCGGTGGACGGGTGATAGATACCGAGTGAAACGTATATGGGTGGTAGTGTTATTGCGTAGAAGTTGTTATGAAATGTATGGAAGATGAACAAAGAAAAGTGTTAAGTGTTAAGTTTTTTTTTATGTAGGGGATGAAAAGAAAAAGAGAAGGGATGAAAGTCCTCTGGAATTTTCGGATTCCAGAGGACTTGGCGATCGATCGCTAGGGGGGGTGATCGATCGCCCTTCTTTGGTCGCGCTCTGGAAGAAATTCCAGAGCGCTCGCCGAATGATCGCCGGGGAAGGCGATCAGGAGGCAAACGGTGATCTCCTGTGGGCGATCGTTCGCCTGCATGAGGGGCGATCGATCGCCCCTCAGTTTTCTTCACTGGCGATCAATCACCTGTTTTGGGCAATCGATCGCCCCTCACATTTTCGGGACAATGTCCCTTTTTGCCCTCCATTTGCCTAGCCGATTGATTTTTATTAGTTTTAATTGTTTTAATTTATTGTTTTAAGTTTTAATCAAACGGTTTATGTTTCTTTTAATTGGTTTTAAATTAGTTACGAAATTTATAAGGATAAAAAAAAAATAATACGGAAAATAAGGGTACAGTGTAAGGGTCGTTACACGCACATACATACATGTCAGAACAAGACATAACAGGAGTACATAGTGTACATAACAAGAGTACATAACAGGAGTACATAGTGTAACACCCGAGTTAACAGCCAGGTGATTTTCTTAACTGTATTAACGGTCATAAATATTTAATCTTCGTAGTTTAGGATTTATGCCAAGCTTAATTAATTACATGTGGATCTAAACTAGGTTGAGTGGCAAAGTTGTAATAATGGAGGATTGAGGGCAGTATTTAAAGGAAAAGGAAAGGGATTTAAACCTCATTTAAACCGCTGTAGCCGACACCTCCCTTTCCGGCGATTTCTTCTCTCCCAAGCCCCCGCTCACTGCTATCAGTGTCTTCCTCGCTGACAACTTTTCTAGCCCGCATTCCTCTGCGAATCCGCACCCGAGGTATGAAATGGACAATGTAGTTATCTGTTTGTGTTTGGAGCTCTGTTTTCAGCTCGGCATTTGAACTCGGATTTTATCAATGGCTGAGTAGTATTAGAACATTCTAGAATCCGAGAGTAGTAATGTCAACCCGAATCGATTCTGGACATTTTAAGTAATCAACTCAGATTTAATAGATAGTGGAACCTGTTTGTTTTATTTTGGATTTCAGATTTTGCACAGTATATCAAACCAAGGATTCGGGAATGACTTTAGCTAATAGATCCTAGGATGATTTATGAGTAGAGTTTTAGGATTTTGATTTAACTACTGTAATACACATGTTTTAGGTGAAGAAGTTGAAGAGAAGAGGTCCAAATTGCTAAGGAGACCAGGTAAGTGAATGTATTAAGATTTCCGGCTAATAGAGCCCTACATCGTGGGAGTACTAGGTTGAGATGCCTAATGTTTACCTTATGATAATGAGCTTGTCTGCACTTGAACGATTTATGTATGTTGCGAGTTATACTAATTGATGTCCTGCTAGTGAATGTGAAGTTGTCTGCTCTGGTATGATCCGTGTCATAGTTTGATGAGTTAAAAGTTCTCATGTTCATGCATCATGAATGTTTCTCAAACATAAGAAAATGTTTTAACGCATGTTTTCCATGAACAAGATATGTATGTATATATGTATATATATAAGATTTATGCAACGTGGATTAAGTGAGGGTTGAGGGCGGGTCGGCGTATGTTACAGTCCAAAGAAGGACATATGAATACGACCTGCAGTAGGGAACAAGATCAAACTCACTATCGAACCCCCTTTACCTGCACAAATCCTCTCTTGATTCACACAACTTAAACAAAGAATATGATCAAAGACTATGAATGATGAATATGATCAATGACTATGAATGATGAATATGATCAAAGACTATGAATGATGAATATGATCAAAGACTATGAATGATGAATATGATCAATGACTATGAATGATGAATATGATCAATGACTATGAATGATGAATATGATCAATGACTATGAATGATGAATATGATCCATGACTATGAATGATGATTATGAGCAAAGACATGAACAAGAAAAGACTTATGAGCATGTGATTTTCCCAAATTATGCATTCATGAATTCATGTTAGTGTTGCATTCCTCACTAAGCATTAGGCTTATAGTTTAAACCTTATGATGTATGTGACGAGTTTTCAGGTGAGGAACTCAAGGTTAATGAGGATGTCTAAGCTTGGTTGCTGAAGGATGCTCAGTGTGACAGTGCAAGGCTGGATAGGCGATTAAGTTCCCTGGTTATGCTCATAGTAAGTCAGAATAGTTTATGATGAACAAATAACTAAGTAGAACAGAATTTCTTATAACAATGAGATTTGAATTTGAATGGTTTGACTTCAGAGTCTGAATACGACTCCTTATTGAATGGTTTGTGTTGCTTAAGTCTTCCGCTATGCGTATTTTGGATGAATTTATGATCCCTGCCCATTGAGGTTTGTAGTTACTAAGTTAAGAATCGGGTGAGTTGTGATATGTTCTATCGGATGAAGAGGTTTGATGATTATAGTGTTTTACTGCCGTATGATAGAAGCTGGATGAGGCAATCATCCGGCTGACGTCATCGGCGGATGTCAATAGATGAGAGTTAAACGATTGAGTCTTTCGGGTGACGTCACCGGAAGATGTAGTATGACGTCACCAGAAGATGTAGTTTGTTTCCTCGCCCGATGATGTAAATGTTAACTTGTCGTCTAGCGTTCGGTGGATGAAGTGTATTTCTTCACCGGATGCTGGGAATGTTATTTTGTCGTCTAGCATTCGGTGGATGAAGTGTATTTCTTCACCAGATGCTGGGAATGTTATTTTGTCGTCTAGCGTTCGGTGGATGAAGCGTATTTCTTCGCCGGATGATGTAAATGGTATTTTGTCGTCTAGCGTTCGGTGGATGAAGCGTATTTCTTCGCCGGATGATGTAAATGGTATTTTGTCGTTTAGTGTTCGGTGGATGAAGTGTAATTCTTCACCGGATGATGTAGATGTTAAATTGTCGTCAAGCGACCGGATGATGTGAGTATTTTCTTATTGTTTAAAGTCAGGAAATGTTTTAAATCGGTCACGTGAAGCACACATGTCCACCGGTCAATGTGTGGTAAATATGAACATCTAGTGGAGAATGTTCGAGACCGGGCGATGTCTTTAATTAGGCACGTGCAATGCTCGTGACCACCGGCGGATGTCTATTGCTGGTTGAGATCAGAGGTGTCGCGTGGCGGACACGTGATCATCGGTCGATGTGAGTCTATAACTCTATCGGTGGATGCAGATCAAGAGATGTTTTAAAAAGAAAAAAAGAGAGAAAAGAAAGAGGGAATAATATTAACAATAATAATGAATAAAGTGTATGGAAGCAAGAATCAAATGATTAAGAGATCAAGTAATGAATTTGTGTGGCGATTCCGTTGGGGTCGTTACACATAGCATATATAACAGGAGTACATAACATATATAACAGAAGTATATAACAGGTTGCCAATCCCAGTCCCACACTTAACCGTACATTACATTCACATTTTATCTTTCTTAACTTCAAATCGCGTGCATAAGACATTTGCATGACTTTCAAAAAAACGTGTATGCATGAACATATACAGTGCTTAAACGTAACATAAACAAGCGACGGGATATCAAAGCAGAACATAAAGAAGACACATTTAACTTAGAACGTAACCTACGACCTAACTACCCGACAACTAAAACCTAATATCTCTGTGATGTAGGGCCTTCCAAACCTATACGTATGAACTTACCTGATGTCTGTAGAGTTACAAGCACGCACGTACGTCCTCGGTGATTCACGAACCTATATTATGCATAACCGGACCATTAACTCTAAACTTTAACAAAACTAAGGAATAACTAACCTAAACTCGTTAACTAACGTAAATGGTTACCTTCAATGGAGAAAATGGGAGAAAACAGGAGAAGACGAAGTTTGGAGATCGTCGCACGTCGTCTGGAAGAGAGAAAACAGAGAAGAGAGGAAAAATGAGAGTTTTACGTAGAAGAGAAGAGAAGAGAGGAAGAGGAAGAGAAAGCTTGGCTTCTTCCACAAGCTTGGACAAGTGGTACTCCCTCATTGGTTCCCTCCCAACCACCTTAATTGTCTTCCTAATTTGTCCCTCCATTGGTTTCTAACTAATTTGCTATTTAGCTTGTCGATTCGGTTTCATCGAAATCTTCTTTTTCCACTAAACATTCAAACAAATTTCAATAAAATATTCATTATATTAATATCGAATTAATCCAGTGTAATAATTCAAGGGATAATTACATGGCCAAAATGCCGGGTGTTACAGATGTATAGGTTTGTGTGAATGTTTTCAAAACTTGTGTCTTGATTTTTAGCCTTTTTGAAAACATATTGAACTGTTTAGGATCTCAGGTCATGCATGGATTTGTTCAGTTTTTGAATTGATCCATGCAGTTTGATTTCTTGGATTTCCGCCATGTTTTCTAACCCATTTAAAATTTTGTTTTGAATCGTGTCGTTGGGGGTTTAAAGCTTTTGTGACTAAAGAGGTCGAGAAGAAGTTAGTAGTAATTTTGTAAGGTTATCAGGTCATGAAGATGCGAGAGAAGAAAATAAGCAGGAGGAAGAAGTAGATCGTCAAACAGAGAGGTAGCCGATCGATCGGTCGGGTAGCCGATCGATTGGCGGAGTATTGAGTTATAGAGTGTCGACATCAATAGAATTGCTTGGAAGTCGACTCTACATGGGTTGAAATATCGACCCCAGGTGTTATACGCTCAATGAGGTGTCTATGTTGTCCGAAATCATGTCTTCCGATTTTATATTTTCTGACTTTACATCTTCCAATGTTAAGTAATCCACTTTTAGTAGAAATTTTAAGTTAAGTGTTCTGGCAGAGGCTGCGTCGACCGATTTTAAGTGTGAATCGGTCGGGGTTGTCGACCCCAGCATATTGGAGTCCTTGTATAAATTTAAATGTTCTGGCAGAGGCCACGTCGTCCGATCTCATTACTAAGGCCATGTCGTCTGATTTTATGTCTTTTGCTTTTCTATCTCCCAATTTTAATGTCTTCTAATTTTCTATTTTTCGATTTTATTTCTTCCAATTTTATGCCTTTCGATTTATGTCGTCCGCTTTTAGTAGAAGCCAATATCTTCCAATTTTATGTCTTTCGTAATTTATGTCTTTCGATTTTATTTCTTCCAATTTTATGCCTTCCGATTTATGTCGTCTGATTTTTGTAGAAGTTAATTTCAGGGAAGACTGCAATATTTCTTTTACGAACAGTTCACAGTACCTTGTACTATGCACTTTATTTCAGTTAGCCCCCTGTACTACAAAATCTGGCAAACCTGTAAAGTTTCACTGTAACTTTCCCCCAGTATGCCTTTCAGTCTATATCCCTCGTTTATTTTCACTGCATGTATTTTATCATGTTCCCTCTGCATGCCCGTCATCCATCCAGTGTTTTATTTAAACGTTCCAAGTATTCCGATTTCCTTCTGTCATTCATTATGTAGTCCAATATTAACTGTTTCCCGTTTTGACTTTAAATTTAGAGAATGTTTTTGACTTTAAATTCAGAGAATATTTTCTCTCTCCGTTTTGAATGATCCAGAGTGATGGCTCCTTGGACCCCGATCTGGTCGGGGGGGTGGGGGGGCTGTCACTGTTATGGTATCAGAGCAAAATAAGGTTTTAAAAGCGATTCTGTAAACTGTCTGACTGCACAACCCGCCGCGTGAGATCGCTCCACCACATGTAAGTGTTTAAATTCACGTAAAAGTCTCTGTTATAAATTTAGTTATTTTGTTTATAGGGTTTTCTTAGAAATGGTGAGAGGACAACAAGATGAAGCAAGTGAAAGTTCTCGTGCCATTGACAGATTAATTGAGCTGGTGGGTGTACAGTCCCGCATGGTGGAACGCTTGATGGCCAGGGAAGATAACGAGAATAATAATCATGGAAATGCTCTGCGTGACACCAATGGAGATAGGTTTCGGCGACTCCAACCGCCGATGTTTAATGGTTTATCGCCGGATCCAGCTCACGCTGAGGAATGGATTCGGCAGATTGAACAAATGTTTAACTATGCCGATGTGGAATAGAGCAAGAAGGTTACATGTGCCACGTTCCATCTCACCAAGAATGCTGGATTTTGGTGGGACACAGTGCGGTCAACTACTGTGGCATTAAGCTGGGAAGGATTCAAGAATATCTTTTACGAGAAGTATTTTGACCGCAGTGTGAGGAAGGAAAAGTTTGTTGAATTCTCTCGGCTACGACAATACGGATCAGTGGCTGAATACGTTCAGAAGTTTGAGTCCTTGTCCCGCTATGCAATACATTTGGTAGCCACCGATGAAAATAAGGTACACCAGTTTATTCAGGGTCTGAAGATGAATCTTTTATGAGGGATTACAACCGGGGGATTTGATGAGGCACCGTACCCAAGAGTGGTGGCCAAGGCTTATCAGTTGGAGGCCTTAGAGATAAAGTCCCAGAGACAGAAGGATTCGTTGAAGAGATTTCCTTGTGATGCCCAACAACAACAACAAAGGGGTCAAAATTTGCAACCTCAACAACAATAGAACAGGGGCATTAAGAGGCCCAATGAGACCATCACTTATCAAGACAAGGGAAAGAGACCGATGGGAGCTCCTCAGCTTTCCGTATGCCCGCGATGTCGAAAAATTCACAGAGGGGAATGCAGACTCATAACCGGCCAATGCTTTCGATGTGGCAAAGAAGGCCATCATGTCCGGGACTGCCCAATGCCTGACTCGAGACCGAATCAGGCCGTGCCTAGAGTTTTTGCAATGATAGAGAATGATGAGGATTCCACCCAGCATACAACAATTATAGGTACAATTTCAATATGTGATGCACCTGCTTATACCTTGTGGGACACGGGGGCCACACATTCGTTTGTGGCTGTGGACTTCGTGGTTAGACAGAAGTTTTGTTGTACGCCGTCAGATCAGCCCTCCAACATTATGCTACCGTTCGGAGAGTTTATGCACTCCGAGCAGGTTGTACGGAGTGATATAGTGTCAGTAGGAGACCAGAAGTTTTATGCCAATCTTATCGTCATCGGTATGAAAGGATACGATGTTATTATGGGGATGGATTGGCTATTTAGACAACATGCCACCATCAACTGCAGGTCCGGGCTGGTATCGTTTAAGCGTCCGAACGAGAACGAGTTCTCTTATCAGGTTATACCGGAGAAGCAAAGTATACCTGTTATATCCTCCTTGAAAGCTCAACAGCTGATGAGGTCAGGATTCATCGGATTTCTTGCTCACGTAATAGATGTTCAAAGGCAAGGTGAGGTGGAACCTCAAAACATTCCGGTAGTTCGAGACTTCTCAGAGGTTTTCTTAGATGACTTACTGGGATTGCCACCTGATCGTAAAATTGAGTTTGAAATTGACGTATATCTTGGTGCTGAACCGGTATCGAAGAATCTGTACCGTATGGCGCCAATTGAGCTGAGGGAGTTGAAGGCTCAGCTAAAGGAATTGGTAGACAAGGGTTTTGTGCACCCTAGTTTCTCTCTGTGGGGTGCTCCCGTTTTGTTCGTCAAGAAGAACGATGAGACCCTACGCATGTGAATTGATTACCGTAAGCTGAACAAATTGACCATAAAAAATAAGTACCCGTTGCCGAGGATCGATGATTTATTTGACCAGTTACAAGGGGCTCGGGTATTCTCGAAGATTGATTTGCGCTCCGAGTATTACAAGTTGAAGGTCAGGGCTGATGACATTCCAAAGACCCCGTTCAGGACCCGATACGGACACTATGAGTTCTTGGTGATGTCTTTTGGATTGACTAATGCCCCGGCGACATTTATGGACTTGATGAACAGGATATTCCAGAACTTCTTGGATAAATTTAAAATTGTCTTCATCGACGATATCCTGGTTTACTTCAGAAGTGAGGCCGAACACGGGGAGCACTTGGCGATTGGCTATCGACTCTGAAACAGCACCAATTGTACACCAAGTTGTCGAAGTGTGAATCCTGGTTGAGCATGATTAACTTCCTAGGCCATGTGGTGTCGGTAGAAGGACTGTCCGTAGATCCAGCCAAGATTCTGGCAGTAAAAGAAGGGCCGAGACCGAGAAATGCCAGTGAAGTACAGAGTTTTATCGGGTTAGCTGGTTATTGCAGAAAGTTTACCAAGGGATTTTCTGTGATAGCAAAGCCTATGACCAGCTTAACGAGGAAAGACATCAAGTTCAAGTGGTCTGAAGCTTGTGAGGTGAGTTTTCAGACACTTAAGCAGAAATTAACCACTGCTCCTCTATTAGTTTTGCCAGTTGAAGATGGCAAATTCAGCGTATACTGTGATGCGTCCAAGGTCGGCTTGGGATGTGTATTAATGCAAGAAGGGAAAGTAGTAGCATACGCATCCAAACAATTGAAGAACCACGAGCAAAACTGTGACGATCCTAATACTGTACCCAATTTCCCGTACATATTTTTTTTTATAACTTTAAATGACTCTAGGCGGAATTTGAACCAAAGTCGGAATCAAAATCGAAATCGGAACCGGAATTCCTTTAGTAAATCGTTTAAAACAAATACTAAAACAATTTAAAACAATTAAATCAATTAAATAAATAAATTAAAAACATATTAAAACAATCGGCCATAGAACAGGAGGGCAGAAGCGTCAAAAACCAAAGAAACAAAGGGGCGCTCGATCGACTACTCAACAGCCGACCGGGCGGCCCCTGCTGAACCGATCGGGTGCCAAATGTTTGGCGCTCGGTCGGTTCACGTTCTGATTTCAGAACGTGTAACCCGTCCTGCAAACCGACCGTTCGGCCCTCATTTCGCGACCAGTCGCCAACTTCTCTGGAATTCCAGAGAGTTCTGCGCTCGAACACCACTCCTTAGGCGTCCGAACGCCTACCCTTTTTCTTCTTCCTTTCTTTCTTCCATCGACTTCCCTGCACACCACCCTTAATACTTCAACATAACAACACTATCATTACACAATCTCTATACTTCTCACCTTTAAATTTCTTCAACTTCTAACACTTAAACCTCGCCCATAACAATTTCGCTCAACATATCGTACCAAATATTTCAAACTTATTAAAACAAAGTAAACTTTCTTGAAAACAAATCGCGTGGATAAGTTTAAAAACTAAACATTTGCCGAATACCTCACAGTTACAAAATACATTTCCAAAAGGTTTAAGAAATCAAAAGTAAACCTATCAACTAATCAGAACCAAACACCCTAAAATGTCTATACAACCATCTGCCCAAACGATCCCAATAACCCCAAAACCTATACATACTTTCCCCACGGGTCAGGTATGCGTCGACTGCGCCAGCACACCACCGCAACCATCCTTCGTCAACTGGACTCATGCCTCAGGAAGAGGAATCTCGTCCTCACCTGTTTCCTCGTAATCACCTACACCATACAACACACTATGAGATAAAAATCTCAGTAAGACTCGTAAATGTAAATGCCTGCTGTGCGTGTAAGCTCGTAAACCATGCGTCATTTTCTTTACTTTAATATGCACTGTAGGTGTCACTGAGATCCTATCCCCCTAACCGGAGAGAGCTCATCCAGCGGGCGGACTACTCTTTCCAGCTAGAGGAGAGGGGTGCACGCTTACAACACGTACAGCCGTGCCTAAGCCCCACCTCGCGTGACCTGTAAACTGTAAACTGTATGCCTTGTGGCCTGTAAACTGTTTGCCTTGCGGCCTGTAAACTGTATGCCTCACGCTTTTATTCTTTGCATTATCTTTAAAACATCGTGCGGAAATTCATTTTCATGCTTTTCTTTAAAACACGTGATGCGTGAACAGTTTATATCTTAAAGTAAACAACCATATATGTACCCTCAAGACGATAAACAAACACATATGTACCATCAGGACGATAAACAAACAACATACAAAACAACTAACCCTAACCACCCAAACCAAAACACATCTCCAAAACTCCTCGAGACGACGTCGACGTACGGTGTAGACCAATCGGTCAAAACAAGTCACGAGAACTTACCTCGTGCGCGCTGCAATCTAAGCTCCGTCCACGAGCGTTCACCTAGGCAATTTCACCAAACTATCGTTAAAACGAGTTTAAAATATTAAACGTCCAAATTTGACAAAACCTTAACTAAGGAAATTCCTTAAAGTTCTAATTTAACTATTCGAGGCATTTAAACGAACAATCAATGCTCGATAGTTCAAAAACCCAATTAACGAGCTTTTTCCAAAAAACCAAAAATCCTTTAGTTTGACATTTCTCACAAACCAATCTAACTTCGTCCAATAACGTTCAATACGTCTTCTATATTCTCAAGCCCTATAAACCTATCAATTTCGAACCCTAAATCACGTTTTTAACGGAAACCCTAAACGAACCTTAACCGTCAAACTCTGTGAAAATCGAAATACAACGTTCCAAAAGCATAGAATCTTTCCTAGGGTTACGAGAGGAGGAAGAAATGTGAAGGATCGAGACGATCGGAGCAGAGAACAGAGATCGGAAGTTGAAATCGCCGATGAGGAAAAGAGGAAAATTGCCTAAGCTCTCAGGTGATTCACGAAGCAGGGAGGAAAATGAAGAAGAAAGAAGTTTTCTATTAATTTATAATTTGATTTGGTAATTTACCGTTTTGCCCTTCCTTTGATTTTCTATTTGTTTCGTCCTTTGTTTCGTTAATTGCCTAATGAGTCGGTTTCTCCAAATCTCCTTATTTCACCAATAAATCCTACTTATTACTATGGTTTCATTAAAACTGTCCGTTCGAAATTCGGACTTCATTTACTATTTTTACCAAAGTATCCTTTATATTACGAGAAACTTAAATACTCGAAATATAGCATTATTACTCCGAAAAATTCCTTAATTTCCTTAAAATTCCTATTAATCGTTAGGATCGTAATAAAGCTCTCCGCTCTCGAAACTGACTCGATTTGACATATTTACAAAAATGCCATCGTATATTATAATATTAATATTCCGTACAAGCCGGGTATTACATTCCACCCACCTTATTTAGAATTTTGTCCACAAAATTAGATCATACAAACAACTCAGGATACTTAGTCATCATATCCTGCTGTAGTTCCCAAGTAGCCTCTTCAACCTCGTGGTTCCGCCATAAAACTTTGACTAGCGGAATCTCTTTGTTGCGCAAAACTTTGATGGAAGTCTCCAAAATACGCACCGGCCTCTCCTCGTAAGTCAAGGTAGGCTGTACCTCGATCTCTGTTGCCTCCACGGCATGTGATGGATCACGCAAACATTTTCAAAGCATAGATACGTGAAATAAATCATGAATACCTTCCATAGAAGCCGGAAGCTGTAGCCTATACGCCAACTTCCTGATCCTCTTCAGAATAGGAAAGGACCCAACATACGGAGGGTTTAACTTGCCCCTCCTTCTGAATCTCATTACGCCTTTAAACGGAGAAACTTTAAGGTAAACCTCATCACCTTCTTCGAACTCTAGCTCTCTCCGTCGTGTCAGCATAGCTCTTCTGTCTGCTCTGAGCTACCTCAATACGCTGTCGGATAATGGCAATCTTCTCTACCGTTTGTTGTAGAATCTCAGGACCAACGATGCTGGCTTCGCCAACCTCATCCCAATATAACGGAGACCTACACTTTCGACCATACAAAGCCTCATACGGTGCCATGCCAATGGTAGTCTGGAAGCTGTTATTGTACGAGAACTCAATCAGAGGCAAATATCGGCTCCACGAGCCCTGAAACTCCAGTACACAAGCTCTGAGCATATCTTCAAGAATCTGATTCGTCCTCTCTGTCTGACTATCAGACTGAGGATGAAATGCCGTGCTGAAATTAAGCTGAGTCCCCATAGCTTTATGCAGGCTATTCCAGAACTTTGAAGTAAATCTCGGATCACGATCTGAGACAATAGAAACTGGCACTCCGTGTAGTCTAACAATCTCCTGCACATAAAGCTCAGCGAGTTGGTCCATAGAAGATGCCATCTTCACAGATAAGAAGTGGGCTGACTTTGTCAATCGGTCCACGATCACCCAAACACCATCATGGCCCTTCGTCGTCCTCGGGAGCCCCACAACAAAATCCATAGAGATCTGCTCCCATTTCCACTCCGGAATAGGCAGTGGCTGTAGTGTTCCGGCCGGCCTCTGATGTTCTGCCTTTACCTGTTGACAAACCAGGCAATTTTCTACATATTTTGCAACTTCCCGTTTCATGTTAGGCCACCAGAAATGTTGTTTCAAATCCCGGTACATGTTAGTACTTCCCAGGCGCACAGAATAAGCCGAAGAATGTACCTCGTCCAATATCTCACTCTTCAGATCCTCGTCATTAGGCACGTACCACCTATGCCTGAACTTCAGAATACCATCATCCGATAAATGAAAATCCGACGAGTCTCCCAACGTCATACTCGATCGAAGCTCCTCAAACTCCGTATCATTCTGCTAAGCTTCGCGTATCTTGTCCAAAATATTCGGCCTGAGAGAAATGTTGGTGAGCATACTGGACAATTCTGCCACTATCTCCACATCGAACCTCTCGATCTCAGACCGCAGCGTAACTGACATTGCTGCTAGTGAAGGCTGACTCGTAGAAGGCACTCTACTCAAGGCATCAGCAACCTTGTTCGCCTTTCCTGGATGGTACTTGATATCAAAATCGTAGTCTTTGACGAACTCAAGCCACCTTCTCTGTCGCATATTCAGCTCCGTTTGCGTAAATAGATACTTCAGGCTCTTGTGGTCAGAAAAATCTCGCACTGCTGACCATATAAATAATGTCTCCATATTTTCAGTGCGAAGACCACAGCTGCTAACTCAAGGTCGTGCGTAGGGTAATTCTGCTCGTACGGCTTTAGCTACCGAGAAGCATATGCAATAACTCTTCCCTCCTGCATCAATACACAACCGAGTCCAACTCCAGACGCATCACAATAAATGCTATACTTGTCACCCTCAACAGGTAGCGCCAATACTGTAGCGGTGGTCAATCTCTGCTTTAACTCTATAAAACTGCTGTCACAAGCAGCTGACCATATAAATCTTTCGTTCTTTCGAGTCAATCTTGAAAGAGGAATGCGATCTTCGAGAATCCCTCTATAAACTTCCAGTAATAACCAGCTAATCCGAGAAATCCACGCACCTCACGTACGTTCTTCGGCTGTGGCCAATCTCTGACCACCTGAATTTTGCTCGGATCCACAGAAACCCTTTCTTCTGATATAATGTGGCCCAGAAAACTGACTCGATCCAGCCAGAACTAAAATTTAGAGAACTTTAGATACAACTGGTGCTGGCATAGAATCCTCAGAACTATTCTTAAGTGCTCCTCGTGTTCTTTCTTCATCTTTGAATAGATTAATATGTCGTCGATGAAAACCACCACGAACTTGTCCAGATACTCCTTGAAGACACGGTTCATCAAATCCATAAACGCTGCAGGGGCATTAGTAAGTCCAAAAGACATGACAAGGAACTCGTAATGCCCATACCTCGTTCGGAATGCCGTTTTCGGTATATCATCCTTCCGGACCTTCAACTGATTGTAACCCGAGCGTAGATCAATCCTCGAGAATACTCGGGCACCTTGCAGCTGATTAAATAAATCATCAATCCGGGGCAGTGGATACTTATTCTTCACTGTAAGCTTATTCAACTCTTTGTAATTGATGCACATCCTGAGGATCCCGTCTTTCTTCTTGACAAACAAAACGGGTGCACCCCAGGGTGAAACACTGGGTCGGATAAAACCTTACTCTAACAACTCGTCAAGCTGAGTCCTCAGCTCCTTTAACTCGGCTGGTGCCAACCGATAAGGATTCTTAAACCTTGGCGTGGCATTTGGATAAACATCAATAGTAAATTCAATCTCCCGGTTTGGCGGTAACCCGGGAAGATCATTAAGGAATATACCAGAGAACTCTCTGACTATAGGAATGTCGCTCGGCTTCACTCCGCTGAGCAACTGAATATCAAATACTGAGGCCAAGTAAATAGAGCACGCACCTTTAAACTGCTCGTTGACCTTTATAGAATAAGAAATAGGCGAGCTACTCAATCTGTTCATCGCCTGATAAGAAAACTCGGCTTTACCCGGGGGTCGGAAGGTCACAATCCCGGATCGATAATCGATGGTGGTGAAGTGCTGTGATAGCCAATCAATCCCTAAGATAAGATCATAGTGCTCGATGCCCATAACAATAAGGCGAGCATAGAGGGTAATGTCCCCAATCGAGATAATATTGCCCTGGACAACATGACCTGATTGCATACGCTCTCCTGAAGGTAGCATCACGCTATATTCGCATTTTGCTAACTCAGGCGCAAGCTTCAATCTAGACACACAAGCAGTGGAAACAAAAGAGTGCGTAGCTCTTGTGTCTAACAAAGAAAATACAGCTACGCCCGTAATCAATATAGTACCTGCCATCACGGAGGGACGAGCCTTATCGTCGACATCACCAGGCTCTATAAATGCGAAGATCCTCGGCATAATCCTCCTCTGATCACTGCTTGACTGATCTCGACCCTTCTTTGGGCAATCTTTAACAAAATGGCCTAGTTCTCCACACCAATAGCACACATCCGTGCCCACTCTACACTGGCCACGGTGTTCCTTCTGACATTTAGGGCAAAGAGGTATCTGAGGAGTCCCCTGTACCTGCTTGCCTTTCCCTCGGTCATTGCCTCCCTCTAGAGGTCTTTTAACACCCCTCTGCTGCTGCTGGGGTTGTGCTCTATGCTGCCAACCTCGTGACTGAGGGCGAATCTCTCGGAAGAAGCCCTTAGCTGGCTCCCTCGATTTAATAGAATCTCTGTCAACTGCCTCTTTGTCAAGCGCCCTGGCCACAATCTCGTCATAAGATACATTCCGTACCTCAGATATAGTAAGGCGCATCCGGAATTCCTGGCTAAGCCCCTGTAAAAATCGGCGTACCTTGTCCTCGTTTACGTTGACCTGGTGTGGCGCGAATAGAGAAAGGGCTTCGAACTTCCTCACATACTCGACAATCGAACCAACTTACCGTAACTGCATAAACTCAACCATCTTCGCCTCTCGTACGGTGTGGCTGAAATACTTGTCGTAAAACAACAATCTGAATCGCTCCCAACCCATAATCGTCACATCTGTGGTCGTTTTGATGGAATCCCACCAAAACCGGGCGTCCAGTGCCAAGTGGTAGGTCACCAATGCGACCCTCTCTCCGTCCTCTATGCTAGCATACGCCAGCATTTCCTCCATAGTGCAAATCCACTCCTCTGCTGAAGAGGGATCCGTAGACTGTCCATTAAATATAGGGGGCTGGAGCTTCTGAAATCTCTCCATCCTACAATTTCCCGGAATGGCTGCCTCCCGAGCTCTAGTGCCCTCTCGGTCTATCAGAGTACCCAGCTGTTGAGACTGTCGCTCCATTTGCTGAGCCTGTCGCTCCATATGCTGAGACTGCTGGGCAATAAAATCCTTGAGAGTGTCTATCGTATCGTCTTGGTCGTCTCGGTCATTTCCTCGACGCACCATAGCTATATAACTCCTATATACAAGTTAAAACAAATACGCTAAGGAACTAGAAATTAAATAAAGCTATAAACGTACTTACAGTTGATGAAGAATGTCCGCGTAGTGGCTGTGTAGTCAAGCAGTCTACAGAACCAATTTTAAAAAACAGGGGGCTCTGATACCATAATTGTGACGACCCTAATACTGTACCCAATTTTTCGTACATATTTTTTTTTTATAACTTTAAATGACTCTAGGCGGAATTTGAACCAAAGTCGGAATCAAAATCGAAATCGGAACCGGAATTCGATTAGTAAATCGTTTAAAACAAATACTAAAACAATTGAAATTAAAACAATTTAAAATAATTAAATCAATTAAATAAATAAATTAAAAACATATTAAAACAATCGGCCATAGAACAGGAGGGCAGAAGCGTCAAAAACCAAAGAAACAAGGGCGCTCGATCGACTACTCAACAGCCGACTGGGTGGCCCCTGCTGAACTGATCGGGCGCCAAATGTTTGGCGCTCGGTCGATTCACGTTCTGATTTCAGAACGTGTAACCCGTCCTGCAAACCGACCGTTCGGCCCTCATTTCGCGACCAGTCGCCAACTTCTCTGAAATTCCAGAGAGTTCTGCGCTCAAACACCACTCCTTAGGCGTCCGAACACCTACCCTTTTTCTTCTTCCTTTCTTTCTTCCATCGACTTCCTGAACACCACCCTTAATACTTCAACATAACAACACTATTATTACACAATCTCTATACTTCTCACCTTTAAATTTCTTCAACTTCTAACACTTAAACCTCGCCCATAACAATTTCGCTCAACATATCGTACCAAATATTTCAAACTTATTAAAACAAAGTAAACTTTCTTAAAAACAAATCACGTGGATAAGTTTAAAAACTAAACATTTGCCGAATACCACACAGTTACAAAATACATTTCCAAAAGGTTTAAGAACTCAAAAGTAAACCTATCAACTAATTAGAACCAAACACCCTAAAATGTCTATACAACCATCTGCCCAAACGATCCCAATAACCCCAAAACCTATACATACTTTCCCCACGGGTACGTAAGCGTCGACTGCACCAGCACACCACCGCAACCATCCTTCGTCAACTGGACTCATGCCTCAGGAGGAGGAATCTCGTCCTCACCTGTTTCCTCGTAATCACCTACACCATACAACACACTATGAGATAAAAATCTCAGTAAGGCTCGTAAATGTAAATGCATGCTGTGCGTGTAAGCTCGTAAACCATGCGTCATTTTCTTTACTTTAATATGCACTGTAGGTGTCACCGAGATCCTATCCCCCTAACCGGAGAGAGCTCATCCAGCGGGCGGACTACTCTTTCCAGCTAGAGGAGGGGGGGGCACGCTTACAACACGTACAGCCATGCCTGAGCCCCACCTCGCGTGACCTGTAAACTGTAAACTGTATGCCTTGTGGCCTGTAAACTGTATGCCTTGCGGCCTATAAACTGTATGCCTCACGGCTGTTATTCTTTGCATTATCTTTAAAACATCGTGCGGAAATTCATTTTCATGCTTTTCTTTAAAACACGTGATGCGTGAACAGTTTATATCTTAAAGTAAAAAACCATATATGTACCCTCAAGACGATAAACAAACACATATGTACCATCAGGACGATAAACAAACAACATACGAAACAACTAACCCTAACTACCCAAACCAAAACAAATTAAACAAAACACATCTCCAAAACTCCTCGAGACGACGTCGACGTATGGTGTAGACCATGGCGGACGAGAACATTGAAGGAATGATACAAGAATTACTACGTGGTCAAGAAACTTTAAAAGATGCATGCATGCACAATTTTTGGTAATTTTATGAACTTTTGCGTTAAAGAAAGTGATGCACCACGGGATCCATTCCCAAACCCTCCGCCCAATAAAAATTCTAACTTGATTGTTCATGTTGTAGGTACTTCTTTCGAAGCTTGGATGAAGGAGAATATCAATAAAATAAAAGGAGACAAACAAATGGATCAAGGGAGAATTGATGGATAAAAAAGAAACATGCACCAACCTTGACCAAGCCCAAGGTCGAGGCCTCCTAATTTATGTGCCTTTCTTATAAGCGATATAAATGTTGGACCAAAGGGATTAAAGCCTAATCCACAAAACATGAGAAAGACCTTCCACTTGAGGCATGGGGGCTAAAGCATACTCAAGCCTACCACGAGCAGGAAGTTCAACCTTGGCCCTAACATGGGAAGAGACCATGGTTACATCGCATAATATTTGAAGAAGGAATTTGTTTTGCTCATAACAAATTATATAAGCATTTTTTTACCTTTTAGTTTCTTTCATTTACTTTTAAATTACGTCAAAATAAGTCTTGTATGGCTACATGCATGCATGAGAGGGGACAAGAGTAATTTTCAAAGATAAGGTTGGTTGGGCAATTGAATCACAAAGATAAGATTGACAAAATCAATTTGAATATGTGCGGCTAGATGCATTGAATGTGCGGCCAATCAACTTGCGTGCGCTCGGTTGGTGGTTGGCTAAAGTATTTCTCTCATTCTTTTCATTTATTTCTTGCATTAGTTTTTATCCTAAGTTTTATTTCAAGAGGGGTTTATTAAAACCCTCAAAGACTCTTTTGTTTTAGTAGTTGAAGTTGAATAGAAAATTGAATTTTTTCTCTCTAAAGTCGAGTGCTTTCTTTTCGAAGCTTTTGCGTGGCCATCCTTCTTCTCAATTGATAGTCATTGAATTATTTCCATCTTGTGAGTATAGTGGAGATTCTTAATCGGTGCATACCTTTCTACCGTTTTAGTTTAAGGTAGAGTTTAACATAAAAGTGTACGAACTCTCAACCGACCTCGTTGGAGCGCTTCTTCCATATTAAGAGACAAGGTCGTAAGGTTCCCCCTTTTGCACTTTCTCGAACCAACCAAGCTTTTTCAATTATTTTTCGAGTTGATTTTGTGTTAGAAAGGGTTAAAACCAATTTGAATCCCAAGGTATGAGTTTAATTTGAAACACCCCATAGGCTAAAAATTCTAACAACTAAAACCTTAAACTATAAAAAATGTAATAGATCAAACCCTGGTAGGTGGCCGATTACCCCCATTCTCAATACACCTAGAACGGGGGGGCTGATCACCAACCGTTCTGAATTAACACTGTGAACGGGGGGCCTATCATCCTCGTTTTATCTAGTGCTTATGTGACATTGGACGTATTGGGTCGGGGGTCAATGTAGGGGGCGAGGACAACGAACCCATTTTAGAGATATTCAGGAATGGGGTCACCACCTCGAAACAACCCTCCATTCTCAAGAACAATGTTTAAGAACGTGGGGTGTTTTTTGGGCGGTGATCCCCCATTCTCTCCGCAAAATATTAGGGGGTGAAAACGGGGTGTTACCGCCCCGAAACAACCTCTCGTTCTTAAGCATTGTTCTTGAGAATGAGGGATCATTTCGGGACAGTGACCCCTCTTTTGCACCTCCTAATATTTTAGGGGGAGAACGGAGGGCCAATGCCTTGAAATCACTTCTCGTTCTCAAACATTGTTCTTGAGAAAGGGGGTTGTTTCGGGGTGGGGCGCGTTCCCGAATACGTCAAAATTAAGGCTAGAGAACGGGGGCCGATGGGGGGCGGTGTGTAATAACCCGAAAATTTTATTGAATAAAATAGGTTGTTTTATTTAATTTAAAAGAAAAGTGAATAAATTTGGTAGAACAAATGGTTTTTAATTTAGGTTCGGGTCCCAGTGAAATTAAGCCGGGGTTTTACTTTAAAAACAAGATTTATTGAAATTCGAAATGGTCGAAAACACGGGAGGGCAAAACGGTAAATGATGATATATTAATGTTTTAATAAGATTTATTATTATTATTATTATTATTATTATTATTATTATTATTATTATTATTATTATTATTATTAATTAAAACAACAGAATGGCTCGAAGGAGCCATTCTGTTGTTCGAGCCTTCGGTGCTCGCGATCGGAGGAGGAGAGGGAGGGACGAGGAACGCCGGCGATTCCTCACCGTTTTCAGGCCAGACGACGGCGGCGCTTCCAGGGCTGCCATTTCCGGCCGTCTCCGTGCACAAACCGAACGGTAAGCCTTCCCCTTCCTATTCCCTAGTTTCGGTTCTGTTTGTGGCCGAGGGTGATGAGCGAGTTTGGGCTCCGATCACCGGCCGTTTTTGGGCGTTCTTGGCTCGAGATTGCCGGACATTAGGCCGGCTTTAGTCGCCTGGCCGTGAGGAGTTCAATTTGGGCGAAAAACCAGCAAGCCCGATTTGAACATTTTGGTTTTTGGTGTGTGTAGCCTAGGGATTTTGGTTAGTTTATGTTAATTAGGTATGAGGGGGATTGATTGGTGAGGAAATTGGTGTGAATTGATGAAAAACCATAAAAGGGAAAAATTTTGATTTAGGGCAGAATCGGGTTTTTGCCATTTTGACCTAGTTACGGTTGTTTATTTTAAAATTCCTTTTGGAAGGTTAAAATAGGTTATTAGAGAAGTACGTGGAAGCTGGAATCGTTTGATTCCGATAACCGACGTGAAAGTTATGCACGTTTGAAGTTTAGAGTCAGTTTTTACCGAACCCAAATTAGTGGCCCATTTAGTCAGGTTTTAGTTGGATTAGGTTAGAAATAGTAGTTTGAGAATAATTGGTGAATGTAAGTTTGATTTTGATGAAGTTTGAATTTTTGTCGTAGGTCGAGCCGTAGGCGGGCAAGAAATCGAACATCCTCAGCAAGCTAGGACGCCAGGTAAGTAGTAGTGTGGGTGTAATGCTTGAGATTCGCCCAGAAGGGCCTATATCACAGTTGGTTGCGTATTGTGAGTCGTAAACACGTTTTGAGTAGTTTGTATGTGATGTGCTCCTTGAATTCAGAGTGGGACTCGGGCCGGAGGTGATGTGCTCCGCGAATTTCGAGTGGGACTCGGGCAGGAGGTGGTGTGCTCTGCAAATTCTGAGTGGGACTCGAGCCGGAGGTGATGTGCTCTGCGAATTATGAGTGGGACTCGAGCCGGAAGTGGTGTGCTCTGCGAATTCCGAGTGAGACTCGGGCCAGAGGTGATGTGTTCTGCGAATTCCGAGTGGGACTCAGGCCGGAGGTGATGTGCTCCTTGAATTCCGAGTGGGACTCGGGCCGGAGGTTATGTGCTCCGTGAATTTTGAGTGGGACTTGGGCCGGAGGTGATGTTCTCCGCGAATTCCAAGTGGGACTCGGGCCGGAGGTGATGTGCTCCGTGAATTCTGAGTGGGACTCGGGCCTGAGGTGATGTGCTCCGCGAATTTCGAGTGGGACTCGGGCCGGAGGTGATGTGCTCCGCGAATTCCGAGTGGGACTCGGGCCGGAGGTGATGTGCTCCGCGAATTCCGAGTGGGACTCGGGCCGGAGGTGATGTGCTCCGCGAATTCCGAGTGGGACTCGGGCCGGAGGTGATGTGCTCCGCGAATTCCGAGTGGGACTCGGGCCGGAGGTGATGTGCTCCGCGAATTCCGAGTGGGACTCGGGCCGGAGGTGATGTGCTCCGCGAATTCCGAGTGGGACTCGGGCCGGAGGTGATGTGCTCCGCGAATTCCGAGTGGGACTCGGGCCGGAGGTGATGTGCTCCGCGAATTCCGAGTGGGACTCGGGCCGGAGGTGATGTGCTCCGCGAATTCCGAGTGGGACTCGGGCCGGAGGTGATGTGCTCCGCGAATTCCGAGTGGGACTCGGGCCGGAGGTGGTGTGCTCCGCGTATTCTGAGTGGGACTCGGGCTGGAGGTGATGTGCTCCGCAAATTCCGAGTGAGACTCAGGCCGGAGGAGGTAGCAGGTTACGGGTCCGTAGATTACGTATGTATGGAAGTCGTTCGGTAAGTTTGGTTTTTCAGTAGTAGGCTTGAGCCTTGTGAGGGTTGTGGGACAGTTGTACGTAGATGGTGAGACTTGTGAGGGTTGTGGGACGGTTGTACGTAGGTAGTAAGCCTTGGGAGGGTTGTGGGACAGTTGTACGTAGATGGTGAGCCTTGTGAGGGTTGTGGGACGGTTGTATGTAGGCAGTGAGCTTTGTGAGGGTTTTTGGAGTAGGTAGTGAGCCTTGTGAAGGTTGTGGGACGGTTGTACGTAGGTAGTGAGCCTTGGGAAGGTTGTGGGACGGTTGTGTGTAGGCAGTGAGCCTTGTGAGAGTTGTGGGACGGATGTACGTAGGTAGTGAGCCTTGGGAGGGTTGTGGGACAGTTGTACGTAGATGGTTAGCCTTGTGATGGTTGTGGGACCGTTATATGTAGGCAGTGGGCGTTGTGAGGGTTGTGGGAGTAGGTAGTGAGCCTTGTGATGGTTGTGGGACAGTTGTACGTAGATGGTGAGCCTTGTGAGGGTTGTGGGACGATTGTACGTAGGTAGTGTAACAACCCCAGAAGGATTGTCACATAATCCATATCTTTCTTAATCATTTAATTCTTATTGCTCACACTCAACCTATTTTCGGTAATATATTTTTTTTTTTTGAATATCTCTTAAACTGGGTCTGACAACAAAGAAATAACTTACATCGACCGGTGGTCATGTGTGCTTCACGTGACCGACTTAAAACATTGTCTGGACATTAAACAATAAGAGAATACTCACATCATCCGGTCACTTATTACACTACATCTGCTGATCACTAGACGACAAAATAACACTTTCATCATCCGATGGCTTAAACACTCTACATCTGCCGATCGCTAGACGACAAAATAGCACTTTCATCATCCGATGGCTTAGACACTACATCTGCCGATCGCTAGACGACAAGATAACACTCTCATCATCCGATGGCTTAAACACTCTACATCTGCCGATCGCTAGACGACAAAATAGCACTTTCATCATCCGATGGCTTAGACACTATATCTGCCGATCGCTAGACGACAAAATAACACTCTCATCATCCGATGGCTTAAACGCTCTACATCTGCCAATTGCTAGACGACAAAATAGCACTTTCATCATCCGATGGCTTAGACACTACATCTGTCGATCGCTAGACGACAAGATAACACTCTCATCATCCGATGGAAATTACCACAACTCACCCGAATCTTAACTTAGTAACCATAAACCTCAAAGAGTAAAAATCATAAACTCATCTAAAATACGCATAGCGGAAGACTCAAGCAAAACAAACCATTCATTAATCCTTAAAATCGTATTCAGACTCTAAAGACAAGCTCTTCAAATCCAAATCTCATTGTTATAAGAAATTCTGTTCTATTTAGTCATCTATTCATCGTAAACTTTTCTGACTTACTATTAGCATAACCAGGGAGCTTAATCGCCTATCCAGCCTTCATTGTCACACTGAGCATCCTCCGGCAACCAACTTTAAACATCATCTCTGGACTGGAAATCCTCACCTTCTAACTCTTCACCTACATCATAAGATTTAACTATAAGCCTAATGCTTAGTAAGGAATGCAACACTAACATGGATGCATAAATGTATAATTTGGGAAAATCACATGCTCATAAGTCTTTTCTTGTTCATATCTTTGCTCGTAATCATCATTCATAGTCATGGATCATATTCGTCATTCATAGTCATGGATCATATTCATCATTCATAGTCATGGATCATATTCATCGTTCATAGTCATTGATCATATTCATCATTCATAGTCTTTGATCATATACTTTGTTTAGGTTGTGTGGATTAAGAGAGGATTTGTGCCGGTAAAGGGGTTCGACAGTGAGTTGGTCTTGTTCCCTACTGCGGGTCGTATTCATATGTCCCTCTTTGGACTGTGACATACGCCGAACCGCCCCAACCCTCACTTAGTCCACGTTGCATAAATCTTATATATATATACATATATACATACATATCTTGTTCATGGAAAACATGCATTAAAACATTTTCTTATGCTTGAGAAACATTCATGATGCATGAACATGAGAACTTTTAACCCATCAGACTATGACAAGGATCATATCAGAGCAGACAACTTCACATTCACTAGCAGGTCATCAAATAGTATAACTCACATCATTCATCAATCCTTCAAGTGCAAACAAGCTCATCATCATAAGGTAAACATTAGATCTCTAAGACAACCTAGTACTCCCACGATATAGGGCTCTATTAGCAGGAAATCTTAATACATTCAGTTACCTGGTCTCCTTAGCACTTGAGCTCCTTTCTCTTCAAACTTCTTCACCTAAAACATTTACATTGCAGTAGTTAAAACAAAATCCTAATAGTTCTAATCTCAAGTTATCCTAAGATTTAATAGCTAAAGTCATTCCCGAATCCTTAGTCTAGTACCCTGTGTAGTTTGAAATCCAAATCCCAGAACAGACAGATTCGATTATCGATTACTCAGGGTTGGTTGTTCTAAATGTCCAGATTCGATTTGATAAAAGCATTCCCACTCTCAGATTTCAAGTGTTCTTATTATTAGTCGGCCATTGGAAAATCCAAAACTCCAATGCCGAGTAGAAAACAGGGATAACAAACTAACAGATAGCTACATTGTCTATTGCATACCTCGGGCACAGAGTAGTCAAGTAGTGGCAGAGAAACCGATCGTCGAAGAGAGTGTGCTGAAAGCAGAGAGCAAGAGCTTTGGAGGCAAGAAATCGCCGAAAAGGAATGTGTCGGCTACAGTGGTTCAAGTGAGGTTTAAAACATTTCCTTTTTCTTTATATATTGGTCATCACCCTCCATTATTACAACTTTTCCACCCAACCTAGTTTAAATCCACATGAAATTAATTATTCTTGGTATAAAACTCTAAACCGTGAAGATTGAATATTTATGACCATTAGTACAGTTAGGAAGTCACCTGGCTGAAGTTGTCGGGTGTTACATCCACCCCTCCTTAAACCAAATTTTCGTCCCCGAAAATTGATCAAACAAATAACTCTGGATACTCGCCTAACATGTCTTGTCGTCGCTCCCAAGTGGCTTCTTCAATGCCTTGATTCTTCCATAAGACTTTGACCAACGGAATCTCTTTATTCCTCAGAGTCTTAACTGCGGATTCCAATATCTGCACTGGCTTCTCTTCATACGTTAGGGTCGGCTCAATCTCAAAATCCACTGGTTTAACAACTTGTGTAGGGTCCCGTGTACATTTTCTTAACATTGACACATGGAAAACATTATGAACTTTATCCAATGATGGAGGCAACTGCAGTCTGTAAGCTGTACTACCGATTCTAGCTAAAACAGAGAATGGTCCAATAAATCGTGGATTAAGCTTTCCCCTCCTGCCAAATCTTAGTACTCATTTAAATGGTGAAACCTTCAGGAAAACTTCATCACCAACAGCAAATTCAAGATCTCTCCTCCTTTGATCTGCATAACTTTTCTGTCGGCTTTGTGCAGTATTCATTTTCCTTTTAATAGTGGCAATCTTGTCTGACATCTGCTGCAACATCTCGGGACCTAGGAGTTTTGCTTCCCCAACTTCATCCCAATACAGAGGTGATCTACATTTCCTACCATACAACGCCTCATAAGGTGCCATTCCGATAGTGGACTGATAACTGTTATTGTAAGAGAACTCAACCAAGGGTAGGTATCGGCTCCAAAATGTCTGGAACTCTAGCACACAAGCCCTCAACATGTCCTCAAGTATTTGGATAATCCTTTCTGATTGACCATCTGTCTGCGGGTGGAAAGCAGTGCTGAAAGACAACTTTGTACCTAATGTGCCTTGCAAACTTTGCCAAAACCTTGAGGTGAATCTAGGATCACGATCTGAGACAATAGATGCAGGGATTCTGTGACGACCCCAACCCGATCAGGGCCGCCACGGACTAGCCGTGACATAACCATTACCTAAGCCCTCGTGTTTTCTCATAAACTTTTTCATTTTTACTTAACACTTTAAAAGAAAACTAACTTAGACAATTGACCTACCTCTAACGACCTTTAGGGTCTAACTTTGACTTAAACATTTGACTTAAACATTTTGAGCGTAAAACATTTTGACTTTTAAAACATTTGGAACTAAACTAAAACCATTACTAACTTAAAACAATTAACACTTAAAGTAAGATCAATTAAAACAAAACACTAATATAACCTATACTCAAGAAAACAAACTGCGTGGATCGCTCTAAAAATCGAGCGTATCCTTACCTGTTTTAAAAAGACCAAACAGTTCAAAATAACCAAACAGTTCCAGTATATTCTCCAAAATAAAGACTTTACATTCTAAACAATCTACTACCACTACCTTTACATCATTCTAAACAATCTAGTGCCACTACATATACATCAAAACTTGACTTTTCGTACATTTTTCTATCAAAACATATAATCTACATACTTAAACACTTTGATGCTTTCACAAATTAAACCTACACGTAGACCTACTAACCAACAAAACTAACTCACATCATTCGACATACATCATTCAAGCCATCGGATCATCAAGCCAACACACACCCCGTCGCCACGAGCACCACCCATCGACCACCTTTTCCTTGTCATCATGAGGAACTCTCACCTTCACACCTGTCACCTACACCATACAACATAAACAGTAAGCCTAATGCTTAGTAAGGGGATGCACTATATGAATTTAAAACATTTTACTTAACATATGCAGTTACTACAGTTTCATCGTACATAATCGTTTCGTTTTGTTAACATTTTCTCATTTGTCTACGTAGTAGACCATTTCCTTGCCCCGTGAGAACACATAACTTGCCCCGTGAGAACATACATAACCTGCCCCGTGAGAACATACAGTCAGACCCGTGAGAAACATACAGTCAGAACCATGAGAACATACAGTCAGAACCATGAGAAACGTACAGTCAGAACCATGAGAACATACAGTCAGAACCATGAGAACATACAGTCAAAACCATGAGAACATACAGTCAGAACCGTGAGAACATACATCATTCACTTGATCGTTCTTTACTTCAACGTTTCACATATTATCTTTAAATCATTATCGTTCAATTCATCGTAAAAAAACATGCTCGTAAATAGTTCGTATGCACATTTTATAAAACATGATGCATGAGGAGTTCATAGACATACATAGACATATCATCAACCAATTCACTACATACATGGACATATACTATTCTTAACGAACTTCATAAACAACTAACATTCTAAGCTACCCGACTCATTAATCCCCACAATCAAGAAATCATCACTAAAACGGAAAAACCTAACGTTGACATGATGTAGGGCCTTAAGGGCCGGAAGCCTAACATCCACTTACCTGGCGTCCGTAGCAAACCGTGCACCGTCCGAAAGTCGTCTCCACCTAAGGCATTTCATAAATAAAGTACATTAAAATCGATCCGAATTAAACGAACCTCAAACTTAAACTAAGCTCCCAGCTAAAGCAATTTCTTCTAAACTTTCACTTTCTCCATTCGGGCATTTCATTGAACACGTGGTGCCCACAATTTACTTAACCTCCGTTAATGGTTTTCTAATAATCTCTAATATCCAAACTTTAACCTAAATCCACCAAAAATCATCAATTCATTTAATCTACCTAAATAACAAGTGCATTCACTAATAAGCATAATATCATCAATTTCTAACTAAAACTTAATTAAACGGCCACTAATTTGAGTTCGGTAAAAACCGACCCGAAACTCAAACGCGCGTAACTTTTGCGTCGGTTATCGGAATCGAATGATTCCAGCGGCCACGTACTCCTCTAATAACCTATTTTAATCTGCCAAAAGGAATTTTAAAACAAATGACCGGAGCTAGGTCAATTTAGGCAAAACCCGAATCTGCCCTTTACCCGGAAAATCCCCCTTTTTGATTTTTCATCAAATTCCATCAATTTCTTCACCAATCTATCCTACTAACATCCAATTAACATAAACTAACCTAAAATCGAAGTTACATTAAGCAAAACCCGAGTGCCCTAAATCGGCCTCACTGAATTTCGCTCACATTGAGCTCAACACGGCCAATCAACCAAAGCCGGCGTTAAGCTCGGCCATTTGACGCTGAAAGCAACCAAAAACGGCCGGCGATCGGAGCTCAATCGAGCTCATCACGCACGGCCACCAACCGAACCAAAACAGAGGAGAAAAATGAGCATACCGGTCGGGTTTCGCGCGGAGATGGCCGGAGATCACGCGGCGCTGTCGTCTGGCCTGAAAACGGCGAGGGATCGCTGGCGCTTCGTCGGAGGAGAGTCGCCGTCTCCCTCGTCTCTCTCGGCGTCGGGCTGGAGCTCGAACAACAACAGAATCGTTTCTGTTGTTGTTTGTTTTGTTATTATTATTATTAATAATAATAATAATAATAATAATAATAATAAAACAATAATAAAACTAATCATTAATTAATCCTCATTTATCGTTTTGCCTTCCGTAAATCCCGTTAAATCCCGTATATCCCCACAAATTCCAATTTAATCTTAGAGTTCTAACAAAACTCACCGTTCCCAAAACGGACTTATTTTGCTATTTTTACAAATTGATACATTGAAAGATTAAAACGGGAACTCTAGTATTACTCTTCTCGATTTGGGTTTCTAAAATTTCACTTATTCTTCTACAAATCCCCATAAATTTCTAGGGTCCTAATAAAACTATCCGCTCGCAAAACGGACCTAATTTACTTAGTTACGAAAATAGCCTTGGAGCGGAAACCCGAAAACTCGGGTGTTACATCATTCCCTCCTTAATTGGAATTTTGTCCCCAAAATTATTGCTTGGTTAACCTTCTAATTACTCACCCTCACATTATCTAAGTACAATGCTCGAAATACTATCCTCGACACCCTTATGGTCTTACTCACCCTTCGGGTCTTCATAGTTTTCTATATCTCCGAAGCTTTCAATCCATCTAACTTCGCACTTCGTAATTCAATCGCTCATCCACTCATCGACTTTGACTTAATCCTTTGTCACTTAGAACCTCGAATTTCCTCTAACTTAACCTCGAGCTAAGTTCATTCGGCTTCTAACTCCTCAAAGCTTCTTCAATTATATGACACTAAGGACTTGATAATTAAATTTCTCATCCTAATTCTCCATTTCGAACTCTTCTCCACACTATTATCTCTTTCCCAAATCATCACTTTCACTTTTTAAACCTACTTACCTTGGGCAATCATAACATTTCCTTAACTACTCTAATGCCATTCCTGTATACAGGACGGTAATTACTAAATCTATTTCTTTATGCTTTTACAGTATCCACTAGGTCTCTATAATTATTTCCATTACGCTCGTTTTGTCCAACTTTTATCTCGGTCGTCATTAATCACTAACATCATCAATTACTAACAAATTCTTAAGTCTAAACCAATTCGTTAAACTATCCACCCAACACCTAAAAGAAAATGTGCATAAGCACTTCGACGTAACTTACAAGTCAACTTTACTAAACCTCAAAATCTACTCTCACTTCTAAGTTCACTTGCATAGCTTTCATGCAATTCTCCCTTCATTTCATCCAACATGCTCCCAATTTCTCTACCTTAACTACTTAACTCTTATTTCGAGTTTCCGTTCGATCTAGTAAAACTTCTTACTTACTCGTACTACACTATTCGAAATCCAAAGATCTACCTAACCGGTCATTTTATCTCACATCACACATTCTCTATTTCCTCAAGTCGCGATCTTCTTCACACACTTAAGCTTATCATTCTTAACCTTAGCCATTTACAAAATCATTGGCTCCGACTTCAGTACATAAGGGTCGAGCCTTCGAAATTTCCTAATTTAATCTTATCTCGATGCACTTGAACATTATTTGTGCAATTTCTCGTCCTCCTCGTCTGGTGACTCCTTAATCTATCAATCCGCACAACACTAACATTCGATCATAATTTCAAATCTAAACCCTTTATTTCATTTAGATAATGTCCTAAACTTATTCTTAATATCACACTAAGACTTCCTCGGAAGTTACGAACTAATCTACTACTCGGTCATTTCTTCTAGTCAGGTTCATAATGTTCTCCTTAGCTTCTGCACAATAATTCATCCAGCTTCTTCACAATAATTTATCTAACAACCTTCTTGTTAGCAAACTTGTTGCAGGCAGATTTACCACCTTAATCCTAATCTTCTAAAATCCTCCAATCTTGTTCTTCCATTTTCCAAAAACTTAGAAGCATTCCTTACTTTTAATGAAACCAAACATGTTATGGCTTATACCACAAGCCCTGCCAACTCTCTAAGTCTCCAGAATAACAAAGCGGCCAAATTAATATCCTTAATTCCCACACGAATCAGCCTCCACTTAATCTTTTATAGGTCAATCTTTCTAACTTACCTAACTTGGCTTAATTAAGTTTTCTAACATCCTTTGGGTTAATTACTATCTCGAGACTCTTACTAACCCATGGGTTGTAACCTAACTCGCGCCTAAACTTATCTGCTTTACCCATAGTCATAGCATACGACACTCAGTTCCCACCTTTCTTTAGTAAAGGTCTCTCGTAAATCCGTCATCAATAGTATCCTAAGTCACACACCTAAACTCTCCAGTACATTCTTTTCCCAAAATATGGGAATGACTTTTCATTACGATCTACCTCTCGGGTCCTTTAAACACTAAAGTTCCTACTTCCATCCTGGAGGTAAGTCACAGGTTACGGCGTTTAACTCGAACTGCATCAACTTTATACTTACCACTTATCTCTTATCCTTTTTAAACCAAGAGTTAGAAATCAACTATTCGTTACTTTTCCTAATTTGGTACTCACTCCGCCAAACAACACGTACTCACGACTTGACGCGTCTAATATCCACAGATCGCCCTTAGCTTAACTAAGTTTTCTCCCTTATCGCTTTGGTCGTAAACCTCACGCATCAAAGAGAGAAACAAAGCTCCCCTTTATCGACTAACCTTCTAAGGTGGTACGTACCTCCTAGCCAACGTCTAATTCTTGTAACTTGAGTACCACCTCACATAAAATTTCCTATTTTCTAACGTCTCTAAATTTGTTAACCTTCCAACTCCGCCTCAACATCTTTATTCTCTTCACTGATATTTACTAAGTCAAATGCTTTTATTCGACAATTCACCTAAGCTAGACTTTTGGTTATTGCCTTCATTTAAATACTTAGGGGGTTTCGTCAAACTATTAGATCTCCTAAGTTGTATCCCTCCAACGGTAATAAATTCTAAGTATGTCCACACTTGCACAATTATCCCAGGTTATTCATCTCAACGCATAACTTTCTCTATTCACAATCCTCCTTCTATCTAATATACAAAAGTTACGTTTTAAACCCCTACTCTAATTACACTTCTTCTCCAACGCTCCTTATCTTATTAATCGTCACTATATGAATATACCTGGAATAACCGATGGTTGAGTGGTTCCTTCCTCCTCGATCAAGGTATACATCCTCGGAGGACAACACGGTGGTATCTTATTCGGTCTTAGACAAATCTCTGGCCTTGTGCCCCACCTTGTCGCACCGAAAACATCAACCGGAATGCAACTTGCACTCCCACCGGATGACACATCGCATAAGAAACCTTATCTACCTCCTTCACATTAATAATGTCAAACAATCTTTCCATTGCTCGAACCTACACCTCGGCCTGTATCGGATCTATAGCACATTCATCAAATATCGGAGGTCGAACTGCCTAGTTCGTTCACTACCCTGGTTCCATGAAGTACTATCTTGTCTTTTACCATTTCCATCTCGGTTGAGCAAGATCTCTACTTGTTCTGACCATTGGTGCACTATGTCCATAAGCTGACTAATGGACTTCTCCTTGAGTTTTCTAGGTGCTTTCGGCATTTTCTTGTTCCTTCACATTAAGAAACACATGCAAAATAAACAATTTAGAATCATACATAAACTTAAACACTTACAGTCGATGGAGAGTCCTCGTGCGGCGGTGTGTTTTTGGCAGGCATATCACAGAACTCGATTTTAAAACTCCGTCTCTCTGATACCATAATTGTGACGACCCCAACCCGATCAGGGCCGCCACGGACTAGCCGTGACATAACCATTACCTAAGCCCTCGTGTTTTCTCATAAACTTTTTCATTTTTACTTAACACTTTAAAAGAAAACTAACTTAGACAATTGACCTACCTCTAACGACCTTTAGGGTCTAACTTTGACTTAAACATTTGACTTAAACATTTTGAGCGTAAAACATTTTGACTTTTAAAACATTTGGAACTAAACTAAAACCATTACTAACTTAAAACAATTAACACTTAAAGTAAGATCAATTAAAACAAAACACTAATATAACCTATACTCAAGAAAACAAACTGCGTGGATCGCTCTAAAAATCGAGCGTATCCTTACCTGTTTTAAAAAGACCAAACAGTTCAAAATAACCAAACAGTTCCAGTATATTCTCCAAAATAAAGACTTTACATTCTAAACAATCTACTACCACTACCTTTACATCATTCTAAACAATCTAGTGCCACTACATATACATCAAAACTTGACTTTTCGTACATTTTTCTATCAAAACATATAATCTACATACTTAAACACTTTGATGCTTTCACAAATTAAACCTACACGTAGACCTACTAACCAACAAAACTAACTCACATCATTCGACATACATCATTCAAGCCATCGGATCATCAAGCCAACACACACCCCGTCGCCACGAGCACCACCCATCGACCACCTTTTCCTTGTCATCATGAGGAACTCTCACCTTCACACCTGTCACCTACACCATACAACATAAACAGTAAGCCTAATGCTTAGTAAGGGGATGCACTATATGAATTTAAAACATTTTACTTAACATATGCAGTTACTACAGTTTCATCGTACATAATCGTTTCGTTTTGTTAACATTTTCTCATTTGTCTACGTAGTAGACCATTTCCTTGCCCCGTGAGAACACATAACTTGCCCCGTGAGAACATACATAACCTGCCCCGTGAGAACATACAGTCAGACCCGTGAGAAACATACAGTCAGAACCATGAGAACATACAGTCAGAACCATGAGAAACGTACAGTCAGAACCATGAGAACATACAGTCAGAACCATGAGAACATACAGTCAAAACCATGAGAACATACAGTCAGAACCGTGAGAACATACATCATTCACTTGATCGTTCTTTACTTCAACGTTTCACATATTATCTTTAAATCATTATCGTTCAATTCATCGTAAAAAAACATGCTCGTAAATAGTTCGTATGCACATTTTATAAAACATGATGCATGAGGAGTTCATAGACATACATAGACATATCATCAACCAATTCACTACATACATGGACATATACTATTCTTAATGAACTTCATAAACAACTAACATTCTAAGCTACCCGACTCATTAATCCCCATAATCAGAAAATCATAACTAAAACGGAAAAACCTAACGTTGACATGATGTAGGGCCTTAAGGGCCGGAAGCCTAACATCCACTTACCTGGCGTCCGTAGCAAACCGTTCACTGTCCGAAAGTCGTCTCCACCTAAGGCATTTCATAAATAAAGTACATTAAAATCGATCCGAATTAAACGAACCTCAAACTTAAACTAAGCTCTTAGCTAAAGCAATTTCTTCTAAACTTTCACTTTCTCCATTCGGGCATTTCATTGAACACGTGGTGCCCACAATTTACTTAACCTCCGTTAATGGTTTTCTAATAATCTCTAATATCCAAACTTTAACCTAAATCCACCAAAAATCATCAATTCATTTAATCTACCTAAATAACAAGTGCATTCACTAATAAGCATAATATCATCAATTTCTAACTAAAACTTAATTAAACGGCCACTAATTTGAGTTCGGTAAAAACCGACCCGAAACTCAAACGCGCGTAACTTTTGCGTCGGTTATCGGAATCGAATGATTCCAGCGGCCACGTACTCCTCTAATAACCTATTTTAATCTGCCAAAAGGAATTTTAAAACAAATGACCGGAGCTAGGTCAATTTAGGCAAAACCCGAATCTGCCCTTTACCCGGAAAATCCCCCTTTTTGATTTTTCATCAAATTCCATCAATTTCTTCACCAATCTATCCTACTAACATCCAATTAACATAAACTAACCTAAAATCGAAGTTACATTAAGCAAAACCCGAGTGCCCTAAATCGGCCTCACTGAATTTCGCTCACATTGAGCTCAACACGGCCAATCAACCAAAGCCGGAGTTAAGCTCGGCCATTTGACGCTGAAAGCAACCAAAAACGGCCGGCGATCGGAGCTCAATCGAGCTCATCACGCACGGCCACCAACCGAACCAAAACAGAGGAGAAAAACGAGCATACCGGTCGGGTTTCGCGCGGAGATGGCCGGAGATCACGCGGCGCCGTCGTCTGGCCTGAAAACGGCGAGGGATCGCTGGCGCTTCGTCGGAGGAGAGTCGCCGTCTCCCTCGTCTCTCTCGGCGTCGGGCTGGAGCTCGAACAACAACAGAATCATTTCTGTTGTTGTTTGTTTTGTTATTATTATTAATAATAATAATAATAATAATAATAATAATAAAACAATAATAAAACTAATCATTAATTAATCCTCATTTATCGTTTTGCCTTCCGTAAATCCCGTTAAATCCCGTATATCCCCACAAATTCCAATTTAATCTTAGAGTTCTAACAAAACTCACCGTTCCCAAAACGGACTTATTTTGCTATTTTTACAAATTGATACATTAAAAGATTAAAACGGGAACTCTAGTATTACTCTTCTCGATTTGGGTTTCTAAAATTTCACTTATTCTTCTACAAATCCCCATAAATTTCTAGGGTCCTAATAAAACTATCCGCTCGCAAAACGGACCTAATTTACTTATTTACAAAAATAACCTTGGAGCGGAAACCCGAAAACTCAGGTGTTACAGATTCCATGCAACCTAATAACTTCTCGTACATAAAGATCAGCAAGTTGGTCCATCGAGTAAGTTGTTCTTACTGGTAAGAAATGGGCTGATTTTGTCAATCTATCAATCACAACCCAAATACTATCATGTCCCTTAGTTGTCTTAGGTAATCCTACAACGAAATCCATAGCTATGTGTTCCCACTTCCACTCGGGAATAGGTAGAGGCTGAAGGGTACCTCCTGGACGTTGGTGCTCGGCTTTAACTTGTTGGCAAACCAAACATGACTCTACATGCATAACAACATCCCTCTTTAAGTTTGGCCACCAATAGAGTAACTTCAGGTCCCGATACATCTTGATGCTGCCAGGATGTACAGAAAAGGGAGACGAATGCGCCTCAGCCAAGATTAACTTACGTAATCCTTCATCATTAGGGACATACCATCTATTTCTAAACCTCAGAATCCCATCCTTGGAAAGACTAAACTCGGAGGTGGTGTCCTTCACCTCATTCATCATACTGTTATTCTCCTCAGAGTCCTTCTGTTGATCCTCTTTGATCTTTTCCAAAACCGTTGGTTGAATGGTCAAATCGGCAAGTAAGGTTGATAACTCTAGAACTATCTCTAATTCAAACCTCTGAACTTCTGTCCTTAAAGGTATAGACATGGTTGATGCAACGGGTTGCATAGTTGTTGACATCCTGCTCAATGCGTTAGCTACAGAGTTAGCCTTGCCCGGGTGATACTTGATCTCAAAGTCGTAATCCTTAACAAATTCCAATCAACGCCTCTGCCTCATGTTCAATTCCTTTTGTGTAAAGAGGTACTTCAGACTTTTATGGTCAGAAAACACCTCACACTGCTGTCCATATAAGTAGTGTCTCCATATCTTCAAAGCAAAAACAACAGCGACTAATTCTAAATCATGGGTGGGATAGTTCTGTTCATAATTCTTTAATTGCCTAGAGGCATACGCTACAACTTTGCCTTCTTGCATCAGAACATAACCTAAACCAACTTTAGACGCATCACAGTAGACACTAAACTTTCCTTCATCGGTTGGGAGAGTCAATACCGGGGCTGTTGTTAACTTCACCTTCAATGTCTGGAAGCTATTCTCACAAGCTTCGGTCCAAGAATATTTATTGTCCTTCTTTGTCAAATTCGTTAGGGGCTTAGCTATCATAGAAAATCCTTTGATGAACTTTCTGTAATAGCCTGCCAATCCAAGGAAACTGCGGACTTCACTGGCATTCTTTGGTTGTGGCCAATCTTTTACTGCCTGAATTTTGGTCGGGTCCACAGATATGCCATTAGCAGAAACTACATGGCCAAGAAAATTAACCTTGTCCAACCAAAATTCACACTTGGACAATTTGGCATAAAGTTGGTGCTCCTTCAATGTTGTCAAAACTATTCTTAAATGCTCTGCATGGTCAGCTTCAGTCCGTGAGTATATCAGGATATCATCTATGAACACAATTACAAATTTGTCCAAATACTCACGAAACACTCGATTCATTAAGTCCATAAAGGCTGCAGGTGCATTGGTCAGTCCAAATGACATGACCAAGAATTTGTAGTGTCCATAACGGGTTCTGAAGGCTGTCTTTGGTATATCTCCTTCCTTAACTTTCAGTTGGTAATAACCCGAACGTAAATCTATTTTTGAAAACACCTTTGTTCCTTGCAATTGGTCAAACAAATCATCAATCCGAGGTAAAGGGTACTTATTCTTGATTGTCAACTTATTTAGCTCCCTATAGTTTACGCACATTCTAAGGGAACTATCTTTCTTCTTGACAAATAAGACAGGTGCACCCCAAGGGGAACTGCTAGGGCGTATAAATCCTTTGTCTACTAATTCCTGTAGTTGGACTTTTAACTCCTTTAGCTCAACAAGTGCCATCCGATAAGGATTCTTAGATACGGGTAAGGCCTCAGGGTACGTATCTATTACAAATTCTATTTCTCTATCAGGTGGTAATCCTGGCAAATCATCCAAGAATGCCTTAGGGAACTCTCGGACTATGGGGATATCTTGTAACTCTATCTTATTCTTCACCCGAACATCCATTATGCTAGCTAAGTAACTCTAACAACCATTTTTCAGTAACCGGTAAATTTCTAGTGAGGATATAATCGGTATTTTGCTTATCTTAGGAATAGCTTGGAAGAAATAATGATCACCATTTGGGGGTCGAAAATCAACCATCCCAGATCTACAACTTATTGTGGCATAATGCCTAAATAACCAATCCATTCCTAATATCACCTCATACTCTTTCATGTCAATTACAATCAGTTCTACATATAGTTTCTTACTTCCTAAGGACACAACATCATCTTTAACAATCTGTTCTGAATGTAGGGAATTCCCTGATGGTAACATAACATTATATGGCCTTTCGGCTGGTAAAAGTTCTAAGTTGTGTTGGAATACAAACAAAGTTGATATAAACGAGTGTGTGGCTCCCGTATCTATAAGTGTGTAAGCAGCAAAACCACAGATCATAATGGTACCTGTTATGACTGTATGCTGCACGGCTTCCTCATCCTCCATCATTGCATAGACTCTAGGTGCTATCCTTGCACGGTTCGGATCTGGCGGTATGGGACAGTCTCTGACTATATGTCCAACCTTATCACATCTGAAACAGCGGCCAGAACGCAACTTGCATTCGCCGGGGTGGTTCTTCTGACAGGTGGGGCATAAGGGTGCCAGAGGCCTCTTCCCTTTTCCTTGGTCATCATTCTGGTTGAGGGGTCTCTTTATACCTTGTTGTTGTTGCTGTGGTCCCCTGTTCTGTTGCGGCTGCCATCCTTTATTCTGACGTGGTGGCGGCTGAGTTTCCTTCGTGAATTTTCTTGGCTGCTCACGCTGTGCATATGCTTTCACTTCCGCCTTTTCCAACTCCAAGGCCTTAGCCGTCACTTCACCATAAGGTACATTGTGTATCCCAGCAGTCTTTACTTTCATGTACAAACTCGGCTTCAGTCCTTGAACAAATTGGTAAATCCTGTCCTCATCATCCTCAATCATTCGGGGAGCAAATCGTGATAAAGCATCAAATTTGCATATATAATCCGTCACAGAGCCAGTTTGTCGTAGATTCATGAACTCCTTTTTCTTGTTGGCCCGAATAGTCCTATTGAAGTACTTGTCAAAGAAGGCAGTCTTAAACATTTCCCAGGTCATAGCTTCGGCATTAGCGGTGTTCTGGATCGAGTCCCACCAATGCCTTGCACTTAATTCCAAATGAAAGACAGCATATGTGACCTTATCTCCTTCATCAACTTTTGCGTACTTAAACATGTCTTCTATCTTTCGAACCCACTCCTCAGCATAAATAGGATCTGAAACATGTCCATTAAACACCGGGGGTCGAAGCCGGTGGAAACGCTCACCCCCATGATCATGAGTTGCATTAGTACTGGAGTTGCCTTGTTCCTCTCTAGCAGTCATCAGTTGTTCGATCTGACGAGATTGGCGCATGACCAACTCTGTCAACTGAGCAATGGCATTGCTATCCTCATTGGTCTCTCTCTGCTGACCTCTAACCATTTTGGGATTCCTAGACAATTAATTATAAATGCATCTTAACTTAGTGACATTTACTGAAATTATAAATACTTACAGTTGCTGGAATGTGCTCACGTGACAGTCAGTGCTGGAAGGCAGTCTGCAGAATCGGTTTTAGAACCCGGTTATGCTTCGATACCATAATTGTAACGACCCTAGAAGGATCGTCACATAATCCATATCTTTCTTAATCATTTAATTCTTATTACTCACACTCAACCTATTTTCGGTAATATTTTTTTTTTTGAACATCTCTTAAACTGGGTCTGACAACAAAGAAATAACTTACATCGACCGGTGGTCATGTGTGCTTCACGTGACCGACTTATAACATTGCCTGGACATTAAACAATAAGAGAATACTCACATCATCCGGTCACTTATTACACTACATCTGCCGATCACTAGACGACAAAATAACACTCTCATCATCCGATGGCTTAAACACTCTACATCTGCCGATCGCTAGACAACAAAATAGCACTTTCATCATCCGATGGCTTAGACACTACATCTGCCGATCGCTAGACGACAAGATAACACTCTCATCATCCGATGGCTCAAACACTCTACATTTGCCCATCGCTAGACGACAAAATAGCACTTTCATCATCTGATGGCTTAGACACTACATCTGCCGATCGCTAGACGACAAAATAACACTCTCATCATCCGATGGCTTAAACGCTCTACATCTGCCGATCGCTAGACGACAAAATAGCACTTTCATCATCCGATGGCTTAGACACTACATCTGCCGATCGCTAGATGACAAGATAACACTTTCATCATCCGATGGAAATTACCACAACTCACCCGAATCTTAACTTAGTAACCATAAACCTCAAAGAGTAAAAATTATAAACTCATCTAAAATACGCATAGCGGAAGACTCAAGCAAAACAAACCATTCATTAATCCTTAAAATCGTATTCAGACTCTAAAGACAAGCCCTTCAAATCCAAATCTCATTGTTATAAGAAATTCTGTTCTATTTAGTCATCTGTTCATCGTAAACTTTTCTGACTTACTATGAGCATAACCAGGGAGCTTAATCGCCTATCCAGCCTTCACTGTCACACTGAGCATCCTCCGGCAACCAACTTTAAACATCATCTCTGGACTGGAAATCCTCACCTTCTAACTCTTCACCTACATCATAAGATTTAACTATAAGCGTAATGCCTAGTAAGGAATGCAACACTAACATGGATGCATAAATGTATAATTTGGAAAAATCACATGCTCATAAGTCTTTTCTTGTTCATATCTTTGCTTGTAATCATCATTCATAGTCATGGATCATATTTGTCATTCATAGTCATGGATCATATTCATCATTCATAGTCATTGATCATATTCATCGTTCATAGTCATTGATCATATTCATCATTCATAGTCTTTGATCATATACTTTGTTTAGGTTGTGTAGATTAAGAGAGGATTTGTGCCGGTAAAGGGGGTTCGACAGTGAGTTTGATCTTGTTCCCTACTGTGGGTCGTATTCATATGTCCCTCTTTGGACTGTGACATACGCCGAACCGCCACCAACCCTCACTTAGTCCACGTTGCATAAATCTTATATATATATACATATATACATACATATCTTGTTCATGGAAAACATGCATTAAAACATTTTCTTATGCTTGAGAAACATTCATGATGCATGAACATGAGAACTTTTAACCCATCAGACTATGACAAGGATCATATCAGAGCAGACAACTTCACATTCACTAGCAGGTCATCAAATAGTATAACTCACATCATTCATCAATCCTTCAAGTGCAAACAAGCTCATCATCATAAGGTAAACATTAGACCTCTAAGACAACCTAGTACTCCCACGATGTAGGGCTTTATTAGCCGAAAATCTTAATACATTCAGTTACCTGGTCTCCTTAGCACTTGATCTCCTTTCTCTTCAAACTTCTTCACCTAAAACATTTACATTGCAGTAGTTAAAACAAAATCCTAATAGTTCTAATCTCAAGTTATCCTAAGATTTAATAGCTAAAGTCATTCCCGAATCCTTAGTCTAGTACCCTGTGCAGTTTGAAATCTAAATCCCAGAACAGACAGATTCGATTATCGATTACTCAGGGTTGGTTGTTCTAAATGTCCAGATTCGATTCGATAAAAGCATTCCCACTCTCAGATTTCAAGTGTTCTTATTATTAGTCGGCCATTGGAAAATCCAAAACTCCAATGCCGAGTAGAAAACAGGGCTAACAAACTAACAGATAGCTACGTTGTCTATTGCATACCTCGGGCACAGAGTAGTCGAGTAGTGGCAGAGAAAACGATTGTCGAAGAAAGTGTGCTGAAAGCAGAGAGCAAGAGCTTGGGAGGGAAGAAATCGCCGAAAAGGAAAGTGTCAGCTACAGTGGTTCAAGTGAGGTTTAAAACATTTCCTTTTTCTTTATATATTGGTCATCACCCTCCATTTTTACAACTTTGCCACCCAACCTAGTTTAAATCCACATGAAATTAATTATTCTTGGTATAAAACTCTAAACCGTGAAGATTGAATATTTATGACCGTTAGTACAGTTAGGAAGTCACCTGGCTGAAGTTGTCGGGTGTTACAGGTAGTGAGCCTTGTGAAGGTCGTGGGACGATTGTACGTAGATGGTGAGCCCTGTGAGGGTCGTGAGACGATTGTATGTAGGTAGCTAGCCTGGTGAGGGTTGTGGGACAGTCATACGTATATGGTGAGCCTTGTGAGGGTTGTGAGATAGTTGTACGTAGGTAGTGAGCTTTGTAGGGATTTTGGAACGGTTGTATGTAGGTGGTGAGCCTTATGAGGGTTGTGAGATAGTTGTACGTAGGTAGTGAGCTTTGTGGGGATTTTGGAACGGTTGTATGTAGGTGGTGAGTCTGGTGGGTTTGTGGGTAAGTTGTGCATAGGTGGAGAGTCAGTCGTGCGTAGGTTGTAAGTTTGGTGAGGTTGTGGGTCATGGTATGTAAGTTGCGAGTCTTGCGTACGTGGTGAGTCATAAGTACGGACGTGGACGAGAAGCTGTCGATAGTTGGTCATAGTGTAGGATGTGAGTCTTGTGTGTGTTGTGGCCATTGGTACGTATGTGTATTTGTAGTCATTGTTAGTTGTACGTTGTGAGTCTTGCATACGTGGCGGGTTGTTGGTATGAGTTGTGAGTCATGTGTAGGTTGTGGGATAGTCTTGTGTAGGTTGTAAATCTTGTGTAGGTTGCGGCCTAGTTGTGTGTATGTTATGAGTCTTGTGCAGGTTATGGGTTGTAGGTACATTTGTGATGCGATGCGGTGAGATGATGACAATGTGTGTTGGGACCTGCATGTGTTAGGATTGCATAACTAGTTTTCATGCCTCGCGTTTATTTTCCAGCACTTTTCTTTCTAAGCTTTGAGCTTACGGTGTGTTCTGTGGTGTAGGTACTGCTGAGCTGGTGGGTGTGTACCGAGAATCTGACTAGGAGTAGGTGGCAGTAGGTGGCGTGCGACCAGGGCCCCGGTTGATGACAGTGTTAGGGCGACCCGACCCAGGATGAGCCCTAGCATGGTGTTGATGGGGAGTATGATTTTTTTTTTGTATTTTGTGGGGGTATTTGTATTTGTTGTATATAGTCATAGTTATGGGTGATATGTCACCCTATACTGTGGACTTTCTTCATTTTGGTCGATAGTATTTTCGTTCTGTTATGATGATTGTTTGGAGATTTCGTAGACTAGATAGTTGTGTAGAAGTATTCTGGATTGGTTGGGATTTATTCGTTTGCAGGTACTTAGCATTTTGGGGGCGCCATTTTTAGGCGTTACTCTGCCGAAATTTTCGGGGAGGACGTCGTGGTTCTTATTGGTTAGGATTAATGAAAAATTAGTGAGTCGTTTAGCTCAGAGTAGTCCCTGTAGCAAACCGCGAATCCGGGTGGGTTTTCGGGGCGTTACCGTTATGGTATCAGAGCGATGGGGTCGGCGTCATTCAGTGGATTACCTAACACCGTCAGCCGCTGCTTGGGATCGTTTCGCCGACTGTAAGTATTTCTTAGAACCCTTGTGTTTTTATTTTTTAGACTTACGATAGTGTTAAGTGGTTCAAGGATAGAGAGATATGTCGAGGGATTTTAGAGGACATGGAGCGACAGTTTCTTGAGTCATTCGGTGCGTAAAATTTGGGGACAAAATTCTTATAAGGTGGGGAGGATGTAATAACCCGAAAATTTTACTGAATAAAATAGGTTGTTTTATTTAATTTAAAAGAAAAGTGAATAAATTTGGTGGAACAAATAGTTTCTAATTTAGGTTCGGGTTCCAGTGAAATTAAGCCGGGAGTTTTACTTTAAAAACAAGATTTATTGAAATTCTAAATGGTCGAAAACACGGGAGGGCAAAGCGGTAAATGATGATCTATTAATGTTTTAATAAGATTTATTATTATGATTATTATTATTATTATTATTATTATTAATTAAAACAACAGAATGGCTCGAAGGAGTCATTCTGTTGTTCGAGCCTTCGGTGCTCGCGATCGGAGGAGGCGGGGGAGGGACGAGAAATGCCGGCGATTCCTCGCCGTTTTCAGGCCAGACGACGGTGGGGTTTCAGGGCTGCCATTTCCGGCCGTCTCCGCGCACAAACCGAATGGTAAGCCTTCCCCTTCCTGTTCCCCTGTTTCGGTTCTGTTTGTGGCCGAGGGTGATGAGCAAGTTTGGGCTCCGATCACCGGCCGTTTTTGGGCGTTCTTAGCTCGAGATTGCCGGACATTAGGCCGGCTTTACTCGCCTGGCCGTGAGGAGCCCATTTTGGGCGAAAAACCAGCAAGCCCGATTTGAGCATTTTAGTTTTTGGTGTGTGTAGCCTCATGATTTTGGTTAGTTTATGTTAATTAGGTATGAGGGGGATTGATTGGTGAGGAAATTGGTGTGAATGGATGAAAAACCATAAAAGGGAAAAATTTCGATTTAGGGCAGAATTGGGTTTTTGCCATTTTGACCTAGCTACGGTTGTTTGTTTTAAAATTCCTTTTGGAAGGTTAAAATAGGTTATTAGAGGAGTACGTGGCTGCTGGAATCGTTCGATTCCGATAACAAACATGAAAGTTATGCACATTTGAAGTTTAGGGTCGGTTTTTACCGAACCCAAATTAGTGGCCCGTTTAGTCAGGTTTTAGTTGGATTAGGCTAGAAATAGTAGTTTGAGAATAATTGGTGAATGTAAGATTGATTTTGATGAAGTTTGAATTTTTGTCGTAGGTCGAGCCGTAGGTGGACAAGAAACTGAACATTCTCAGCAAGTTAGGACGCCAGGTAAGTAGTAGTGTGGGTGTAATGCTTGAGATTCGCCCAGAAGGGCCTACATCACAGTTGGTTGCGTGTTGTGAGTCGTAAACACGTTTTGAGTAGTCTGTATGTGATGTGCTCCGTGAATTCCTAGTGGGACTCGGGCCGGAGGTGATGTGCTCTGCGAATTCCGAGTGGGACTCGGGCCGGAGGTGGTGTGCTCCGCAAATTCCAAGTGGGACTCGGGCCAGAGGTGGTGTGCTCTGTGAATTCCCAGTGGGACTCAGGCCAGAGGTGGTGTGCTCCGCGAATTCCGAGTTAGACTCGGGCAGGAGGTGATGTGCTCCGTGAATTCCCAGTGGGACTCGGGCCGGAGGTGATGTGCTCCGCGAATTCCGAGTGAGACTCGGGCTGGAGGTGATGTGCTCCGTGAATTTCGAGTGGGACTTGGGCCGGAGGTGATGTACTCCGCGAATTCCGAGTGGGACTCGGGCCGGAGGTGATGTGCTCCGCGAATTTCGAGTGAGACTCGGGCCGGAGGTGAAGTGCTCCGCGAATTTCGGGAGGACTCGGGCCGGAGGTGATGTGCTCTGTGAATTCAGAGTGGGACTCGGGCCGGAGGTGATGTGCTCCGCGAATTTCGAGTGGGAATCGGGCCGAGGTGATGTGCTCTGCGAATTTCGAGTGGGACTCGGGCAGGAGGTGATGTGCTCTGCGAATTCGAGTGGGACTCGGGCCGGAGGTGGTGTGCTCCGCAAATTCCAAGTGGGACTCGGGCCAGAGGTGGTGTGCTCTGTGAATTCCCAGTGGGACTCGGGCCGGAGGTGATGTGCTCCGCGAATTCCGAGTTAGACTCGGGCAGGAGGTGATGTGCTCCGTGGAATTTCCAGTGGGACTTGGGCCGGAGGTGATGTGCTCCGCGAATTCCGAGTGAGACTCGGGCGGAGGTGATGTGCTCCGTGAATTCGAGTGGGACTCGGGCCGGAGGTGATGTGCTCCGCGAATTCGAGTGGGACTCGGCCGGAGGTGATGTGCTCCGCGAATTCGAGTGGGACTCGGGCCGGAGGTGAAGTGCTCCGCGAATTTCGGGAGGACTCGGGCCGGAGGTGATGTGCTCTGGGAATTCAGAGTGGGACTCGGGCGGAGGTGATGTGCTCCGCGAATTGCGAGTGGGAATCGGGCGGAGGTGATGTGCTCTGCGAATTTCGAGTGGGACTCGGGCAGGAGGTGATGTGCTCTGCGAATTCGAGTGGGACTCGGGCCGGAGGTGGTGTGCTCCGCAAATTCCAAGTGGGACTCGGGCCAGAGGTGGTGTGCTCTGCGAATTCCGAGTGGGACTCGAGCCGGAGGTGGTGTGCTCCGCGAATTCCGAGTTAGACTCGGGCAGGAGGTGATGTGCTCTGTGAATTCAGAGTGGGACTCGGGCGGAGGTGATGTGCTCCGCGAATTCCGAGTGGGACTCGGGCGGAGGTGATGTGCTCCGCGAATTCGAGTGGGACTTGGGCCGGAGGTGATGTGCTCCGCGAATTCGAGTGGGACTCGGGCCGGAGGTGATGTGCTCCGCGAATTTCGAGTGAGACTCGGGCCGGAGGTGAAGTGCTCCGCGAATTTCGGGAGGACTCGGGCCGGAGGTGATGTGCTCTGTGAATTCAGAGTGGGACTCGGGCCGGAGGTGATGTGCTCCGCGAATTTCGAGTGGGAATCGGGCCGGAGGTGATGTGCTCTGCGAATTTCGAGTGGGACTCAGGCCGGAGGTGATGTGCTCTGCGAATTCCGAGTGGGACTCGGGCAGGAGGATATGTGCTCTGCGAATTTCGAGTGGCACTCGGGCCGGAGGTGATGTGCTCCGCGAATTCCGAGTGGGACTCGGGCCGGAGGTGATGTGCTCCGCGAATTTCGAGTGGGACTCGGGCCGGAGGTGGTGTGCTCTGCGAATTTCGAGTGGGACTCGAGCCGGAGGTGGTGTGCTATGCGAATTCCGAGTGGGACTCGGGCCGGAGGTGGTGTGCTCCGCGAATTCCGAGTGAGACTCAGGCCGAAGGAGGTAAGCAGGTTAAGGGTCGTAGATACGTATGTGATGGGAAGTCGTCGGTAGTTGGTCAGTATGTATGCAGTGAGCCTTGTGAGGGTTGTGGGATAGTTGTACGTTGATGGTGAGCCTTGTGAGGGTTGTGTGACGGTTGTACGTAGATGGTGAGCCTTGTGAGGGTGGTGGGACGGTTGTACGTAGGTAGTGAGCCTTGGGAGGGTTGTGGGACGGTTGTACGTAAATGGTGAGCCTTGTGAGGGTCGTGGGACGGTTGTATGTAGGTAGTGAGCCTGGTGAGGGTTGTGGGACAGTCATACGTATGTGGTGAGCCTTGTGAGGGTTGTGAGATAATTGTACGTAGGTAGTGAGCTTTGTGGGGATTTTGGAACGGTTGTATGTAGGTGGTGAGTCTGGTGGGTTTGTGGGTAAGTTGTGCGTAGGTGGAGAGAGATAGTTGTACGTAGGTAGTGAGCTTTGTGGGGATTTTGGAACGGTTGTATGTAGGTGGTGTGTAACACCCGAGTCAACGGCCATGTGATTTTCTTAACTGTACTAACGGTCATAAATAAATAATTTTTACAGTTTAGGACTTATACCAAGAATAATTAATTACATGTGGATCTAAACTAGGTTGAGTGGCAAAGTTGTAATAATGGAGGATTGAGGCCAGTATTTAAAGAAAAAGGAAAAGATTTAAACCTCATTTAAACCACTGCAGCCGACACCACCCTTTCCGGCGATTTCTTCTCTCGCAAGTCCTTACTCTCTACTATCAGAAAACTCTCCTCGACGGCCGGTTTCTTCCGCCACCACTCGACCACTCTGCGCCTGAGGTATGCATTAGACAATGTGGCTATTTGTTAGTTTATTAGCCCTGTTTTCAGCTCTGTATTGAAGTTTGGATTCTTCAATGGCCGAATATTAATAAGAACATTTTGAAACCCGAGACTGGTAATATCATTCCGAATCGATTCTGGACATTTAAAACAACCAACCCTGAGTTATCGTTATCGAATCCGTCTGTTTTGATTTTTGAATTTCAGGTTACATTGAGTTTGTCTTTTTTCATAGTTTGATGAGTTAAAAAGTTCTCGTGTTCATGCATCATGAATGTTTCTCAAGCATAAGAAAATGTTTTAACGCATGTTTTCCATGAACAAGATATGTATGTATATAAATATATATATAAGACTTATGCAACGTGGATTAAGTGAGGGTTGGGGAAGGTTCGGCGTATGTCACAGTCCAAAGAAGGACATATGAATACGACCCGCAGTAGGGAACAAGATCAAACTCACTGTCGAACCCCCTTTACCGGCACAAATTCTCTCTTGATCCACACAACCTAAACAAAGAATATGATCAATGACCATGAATGATGAATATGATCAATGATCATGAATGATGAATATGATCAATGACTATGAATGATGAATATGATCAATGATTATGAATGATGATTTTGATCCATGACTATGAATGATGATTACGAGCAAAGACATGAACAAGAAAAGACTTATGAGCATGTGATTTTCCAAATTATGCATTCATGCATCCATGTTAGTGTTGCATTCCTTACTAAGCATTAGGCTTATAGTTTAAACCTTATGATGTAGGTGACGAGTTTTCAGGTGAGGAACTCAAGGTCAATGAAGATGTCTAAGCTTGGTTGCTGGAGGATGCTCAGTGTGACAGTGAAGGCTGGATAGGCGATCAAGTTCCCTTGTTATACCCATAGTAAGTCGGAGAAGTTTATAATAAACAGATGACTAAGTAGAATAGAATTTACTTATAACAAGGAGATTCGGATTTTTAATGGATTGACTTCAGAGTCTGTTAACGATTTTAAGGATCATTGAATGGTCTGTTTTGCTTAAGCCTTCCGCTATGTATATCTTGTATGGGATATGGTTTTCACTCATTAGGGTTTATAATTCCCAGGTTAAGATTTGGGTGAGTTGTAGTATTTTCTGTCGGATGAGGTTGTTTGATGATCATAGTGTTTTAATGCCATAAGATAGAAGCTGGATGAGGCATTCATCCGGCTGACGTCATCGGCAGATGTAGAGTGTTTAGCCATCGGATGATGAAAGTGCTATTTTGTCGTCTAGCGATAGGCAGATGTAGAGTGTTAGCCATCGGATGATGAAAGTGCCATTTTGTCATCTAGCGATCGGCAGATGTAGAGTGTTTAGCCATCGGATGATGAAAGTGCTATTTTGTCGTCTAGCGATCGGCAGATGTAGAGTGTTAGCCATCGGATGATGAAAGTGCCATTTTGTCGTCTAGCGATCGGCAGATATAGAGTGTTTAGCCATCGGAAGAGGTGAGGGTTTCCTTGTCGTTTAGTGACCGGGTCATGTTTTAATTATGCACGTGGGGAGCACATGTCCATCGGATGATATAGAGCTTGTAAGCTGTCGGAAGACGTCATAGATGAACACGTGAATATCACATGTCTATCGGTGGATGTTTTAAATTTGTCAACTGAGATGCACGTGATCGTCGGTCGATGCGAGTATTCGCATCTGCCGTTGGGTGTTTAAATGAGTCATGAGAGGTGCACGTGCCATCCGGAAGATGCAATGTCTATCTGTTGATGTATGCAGACCCATGCAACTTCTACGTCGAATGGAAGCATGTACGAGGGACTAACTTTCCAACCATTAAGTTGAAGTCTTTAAGCCTGTTAGGTATACTGTTATAAAGAAAAAAAAAGGGAGAAGGAGAAAAGAGTTCAAATATGAGTTAAAGTTTTATGAAAAGTCAAGAATTTCGTGGCGATCCTCCCCGGGTCGTTACATGGTGAGTCTGGTGGGTTTGTGTGTAAGTTGTGCGTAGGTGGAGAGTCAGTCGTGCGTAGGTTGTAAGTTTGGTGAGGTTGTTGGTCATGGTATGTAAGTTGCGAGTCTTGCGTACGTGGTGAGTCGTAAGTACGGACGTGGACAAGAAGCTGTCGATAGTTGGTCATAGTGTAGGATGTGAGTCTTGTGTGTGTTGTGGCCCTTGGTACGTATGTGTATTTGTAGTCATTGTTAGTTGTACGTTGTGAGTCTCGCATACGTGGCGGGTTGTGGGTATGAGTTGTGAGTCCTGTGTAGGTTGTGGGATAGTCTTGTGTAGGTTGTGAATCTTGTGTAGGTTGCGGCCTAGTTGTGTGTATGTTATGAGTCTTGTGCAGGTTATGGGTTGTAGGTACATTTGTGATGCGATGCGGTGAGATGATGACAACGTGTGTAGGGACCTGCATGTGTTAGGATTGCATAACTAGTTTTCATGCCTCATGTTTATTTTCCAGCACTTTACTTGCTAAGCTTTGAGCTTACGGTATGTTCTGTGGTGTAGGTATTGCTGAACTTGTGGGTGTGTACCGAGAATCTGACTAGGAGTAGGTGGCAGTAGGTGGCATGCGACCAGGGCCCCGGTTGATGACAGTGTTAGGGCGACCCGACCCAGGATGAGCCATAGCGTGGTGTTGATGGGGAGTATGATTTTTTTGTATTTTGTGGGGGTATTTGTACTTGTTGTATATAGTCATAGTTATGGGTGATATGTCACCCTATACTGTGGACTTTCTTCATTTTGGTCGATAGTATTTTCGTTCTGTTATGATGATTGTTTGGAGATTTCGTAAACTAGATAGTTGTGTAGAAGTATTCTGGATTGGTTGGGATTTATTCGTTTGCAGGTACTTAGCATTTTGGGGGCGCCATTTTTAGGCGTTACTCTACCGAAATTTTCGGGGAGGACGTCATGGTGCTTATTGGTTAGGATTAAGGAAAAATTAGTGAGTCATTTAGCTCAGAGTAGTCCCTGTAGCGAACCGCGAATCCGAGTGGGTTTTCGGGACGTTACACGGTGACCCCAGTTCTTAAAATTAGGGCGGAGAACGAGGGTCATTGCCCCAGAACGGGAGGGGGGGGGGGGGGGGGGGGGGTAAAAAATCGCTGAAAATTTTGATTTCCTCTCGGCCCTTACCACGATTCCAACACAAAATTCGACCATTTTAGGACCCTTCCGTGTTGATTTGCCTATCCCTAATCCTTGCATTCCAATATTATCAAAAATTCCCACAAATCCAAGCCCTAAATCATCAAATTTTCCAAATCCCAAATTCAATCTAAATCGCCAAATTTCCCTCAAATGACACTTAAATTGACGATTAAAAGAAAAGTTGCCCCATCACAAGGAAGTCTGTCACAATGTGGCCCTACCAATCGGCCTCCGCCAAATTGCCCATCATTGTTACAAGGAGGACCATTTTAAGGGGGTTCGACAAACCGGCCACCGTCATCACAAGGTGCTCCATATGAAGTGCGACAACTGTAAACTAGGTATATTTTGAATGAATTTCCAAATTAGATGTGTAAGGAGCAGTTTGAGCGAGATATGTCAAACTGCTCGGTTTTTCATTCAAAGATTATCAACTTTAGAGGTTGGAAGTCATTGGAGATCAAGGAGATGTTTGATAGAATCGCCCTACACAGATTGAGAGACGATAGCTGTGATAGAATTGTTCGCCTGTTTTATGCAAACTTGACCTCTATTGGGAAGTCAAGATGTTTGAAGAAGTACATCCTTGGTACAAAGATTGTTATACCTCCAGAGATGGTTAATGAATTGCTCAATTTTGCCAGAGAAGGGAATCGGGTGAAGAGATACTACCATGTTGTAACCCCGGTTTTACGAGATTTTATTATTCCAATAAATAAGGGTATTTTTGTAAATATGTCAAATTAAGTCTGTTTTGCGAACGGAAAGTTTTAATGGAGCCTTAATAATAAATTGGAATTTATGGTGAAATATGAAAAATTGGAGAAACCGAATCGTTAGATCAATTAACAAATAAGCGAACAAACAAATAGAAAATCCAAGGGAGGGCAAAATGGTCATTTAAGCACTAAAATTTTTATTAAAAGGCAAATGCCTTCCACGATTTTTCATTCTGAAAAATCGTTCTCCAGAGAACTTGCGACTTCCCTCCCTCCCTCCCGCTTTTCTTCTTCCGGCGACGAGAGCTCGCTTTCCGGCGATCCATCCTTCGCGTTTCTTCCTTACCTTTGCTCCCTATGTAAGAATCTACTGTTTTGGAATGTTAGATTTCGGTTTTTGCCGAGTTATACGATTAGGGTTTTGTTAAAAACGTGAATTAAGGTTGGAAATCGATAGGTTAACGTGATTATGGCCTTCATGGGCGTATTTATTATTATTGGTGAGTGTTAGATGAATTAATAAGGGTTGTTGAGGTTTTGGGTGGTTGGAGGTTTTAAAAACCCCATTAATGGAGGTTTAGAAATTCACGAGCATGAATTGCTCGATAAAATGCCTCAACGAGTTAAATTAGAGTTTTATGAAATTTCCTTTAGCTAGGAGTTTTGTAGTTTTCGAAACTCGATGGTTTGGATTCGATTTAATGACGAATGTTGTGAATTGCCATAGGTGAACAACGCTTGTCGACGAAGCTTAAATTGTAACGGACGCGAGGTAAGTCTTCGCGCTTTGTTTGGCCGATCCGGCCTACACTTGGGATAAGTTTTGTTGATTGAGGTTTTTGGTGAATTCAGATGCTTCGGGGAGATAGGATGGATAGTTTAGGTTTATTGTAACGACCCGGCCAGGAGCCGTCACGTATTCATAATCTTTCATTAATCGTTCGCTTGACTTTTACTATTATTACATCTTCTCTAACTCTCGACAGACATTCACATTTGCATAATACATATTTTGTTTTAAAACTGGAAACAGAGACGCAGAACCATCAAGGAAGACGAATCCTCTCGTGCACGATTTCCTACACCTCGTCGGCTCAAACTCTCATAGAGTCGAGCGACTAGGCTCGGTCATCGGTTTCTTGACAAAATTCGGGCAAGGAAGGAATGCCCTCAACTCTCTTAACATAATTCTACTCGGGTTTGCATGGGTTGCATATGTTGACAATCCACAGGAATTTCATCGTCCGGTCATCACGTGCATTGCGCGTGACTCGCTTAACACCGCCTAAAAGGAGACATATTCCGGTGGGCACGTGGGCCTCGCGTGCTCAATTAAAACATCATTCGGTGACATCCACCGGTCACTAGATTCCGGTGACGTCAGCCAACATCCACCGGTCACTAGACGACAAAACACATTCTGCATCTACCGGTCACTAAACGACAAAACACATTCTGCATCTACCGGTGACTAAACGACAAAACACATTCTGCATCTACCGGTGACGTCATCCGGAAGACTAACCCATCAAACTATTATCATTCGGCATCTGCCGATGACGTCAGCCGGAAGACTACCTCATCCAGCTTCCATCTTACGGTAGAAAACACTAAATCATCAAATGACACCTTCCAACAGAAAGAACCACAACTCATTCAGAATGTATATAGCGGAAGACTTAAGCTACAGATCATTTATAAATCTATATAATCATTCCTTGACTCAGTGATCAACTAGACAGTCTCAAGGCTCAACATTATAAAATAATCTCATCCTACTTAAACTACCATATCCTTTATTATACTGAAACAAAAGAGCGTTAACCAGGGGTCATAAATCGCCTTTCCAGTCCTGCACTGTCATTTTGAGCTTCCTCCAGCAACCAGCCTTAAGCATCCTCTTTGAACAAAGTATCCTCACCTGAACCTCCTTCACCTACACCATAAGGTTCAACTATAAGCCTAATGCTTAGTAAGGAATGCATGCTGACAGATATACATGAGTGCACAAATTAAAGAACACAAGTTCATAAACCTTTCTTCATTCATGTTCATTTTCATTATTTACATGGCATGTATTAAGGCAGAAAACGAGGGAGAAGGGCAGGGGTACATAGTCATTTGCCAATCGCGGCAATCATAGTAACGACTTGCTCGACCTCCACCAGTGGGAGAATTCGCGAGCCATACATGTCATCAACTCGGCCTCCACCAGTGGGAGAATCCGCGAGCCATAATAATCGTTAACTCGGCCTCCACCGGTAGGAGGATTCGTGAGCCATTCATATCATAGTCTTTTCCCCCGCTCTGCACTTAATCATGGTTACATTTGCTCTTCATGTTCTTAACTTAGTCATAAACGTGGACATAATACATAAACATGAAGTTCACAGAGAGAAATCATACCATAAGGACAAGCAAAACATCTTGTAACTTAACATCTTCTTACACAATTTCTTCATATCATGGCAATAACTAGTCATAGTCAACAGACAGACATCTCAATGATTTCCTAATACCCTTGCGGTGTAGGGCCCTAGTGGCCGGATATCTTAATACATTCACTTACCTGGTTTCCTTAGCAATCCGAGCTTCTTCCCTTTAAACTTCTTCACCTAAAACATGTACATTACAGTAGTTAAAACAAAGGTCCTAATAGTTCTATTCATAAATCGTCCTAGGACTCTAATAGCTAAGGTTACTCCAAATCCTCTGTTTGACACACTGCAGTCTGAAATCTGAAACTAGGTGGACAGGTTTTACCATTGATTAAATCCGAGTTGGTTACTTTGAAATGTTTAGAATCGATTTGGGATGACATTTCTACTCTCAGACTTAAAAGGGTCTTAAACTACTCGGCCACTGCTAAGAAAATTCCGAACTCAAATGCCGAGCTGAAAGCAGAACTTTAATCACTAATAAATGACTACATTGTCCATTTCATACCTCGGGTGCGGATTTGCAGAGAAAAGCAGGCTGAAACCAGCCGTCAGCAAGGGAAGATTCTGGTAGCCGAGAGCAAAAGCTTGGGAGAGAAGGAATCGCCGAGAGGGAATGTCGGCTACAGTGGTAATAAAATGAGGTTTAAGGTTTCCATTTTCTATTTATACTTAACCCATCAATCTTAATTACAAAACTGCCACCCAACCTAGTTTTACTCTACTTGTAATAAATTTGTCTTAACATTAAATTTAAATCATAAAGGTTAAATAAGAGGGTGACAATGAAAATGGTCAGAGAATCACCTGGCCGAAATGTCGGGTGTTACATCCACCCCTCCTTAAACAAAATTTTCGTCCTCGAAAATTGCTCAAGCAAATAACTCTGGATAATTGTCCAACATCTCCTGCTGTCTTTCCCATGTGGCTTCTTCAATGCCGTGATTCGTCCATAAAACTTTCACCAATGGAATCTCCTTGTTTCTCAGAGTCTTGATTGTATATTCCAAAATCTGTATTGGTTTCTCCTCGTACTCCAGTGTCGGCTCTAAACCAATATCTGATGGCTGGATGACTTGCATTGGATCACGCATGCACTTCCTTAACATTGACACATGGAAGACATTATGAACTTTATCCAATGATGGAGGCAGTTGTAGTATGTACGCTGTACTCTCGACTTTTGCCAAGACAGGGAAGGGTCCAATAAATCTCGGATTAAGTTTTCCTTTCTTGCCAAATCTTAAGACTCCCTTAAATGGTGACACCTTTAAGAGTACTTCATCTCCTACTGCAAACTCGAGTTCCCTCCTCCTTTGATCTGCATAACACTTCTGTCGGCTTTGTGCAGTCATCATTCTTTTTCGAATAGTGGCAATCTTATCTGACATTTGCTGCTGAATATCGGGTCCAAGAAGTTTTGCTTCACCAATCTCATCCCAATAAAGAGGTGACCTACATTTCCTACCGTACAGTGCTTCATATGGTGCCATACCAATGGTGGACTGATAACTGTTATTGTAGGAGAACTCAACTAGCGGTAAATGTCTACTCCAAGTTGTCTGAAAGTCAAGTACACATGCTCTCAACATATCTTCGAGTATTTGAATAGTCCTTTCTGATTGGCCATCGGTCTGTGGGTGAAAAGCCGTGCTGAAAGATAACTTTGTACCTAATGTGCCTTGCAAACCCTTCCAGAATCGAGAGGTAAACCTGGGGTCACGGTCAGAAACAATGGATACCGGGATTCCATGTAACCTAATAATTTCCTGAACATAGAGATCAGCAAATTGGTCCATCGTATAGGTGGTCCTTACAGGTAAGAAATGGGCTGATTTTGTCATCCTATGCACCACAACCCAAATACAATTATGTCCTTTTGTCGTCTTAGGTAGTCCTACTACGAAATCCATAGCTATGTGTTCCCACTTCCATTCGGGAATAGGCAAAGGCTGAAGAGTACCTCCTGGACGTTGGTGCTCGGCTTTGACTTGTTGGCATACTAAACAGGACTCTACATACTTAGCAACATCCCTTTTTAGGTTAGGCCATCAGTACAGTAACTTCAGGTCTCGGTACATCTTGGTGCCGTCAGGATGTACAGAAAAGGAAGAGGAGTGCGCCTCAGCTAAGATCAACTTACGCAATTCCACATCATTAGGAATGCACCACCGATTCCTAAACCTCAGGATTCCATCCTTGGAGAGACTGAACTCGGAGGTGGTGTCTTTCAACTTATTCATCATGCTGATATTTTCCTCTGAATCCCTCTGTTGCGCATCCTTGATCTTTTCCAAAATTGTTGGTTGAATAGTTAACTCAGCGAGCAGGATTGATAACTTTGGAACTATCTCCAAGTCAAACATCTGAACTTCTGTTCTCAAAGGTATAGACATGGTTGAAACCACGGGCTGCATTGTTGTTGACATCCTACTAAGTGCATCAGCTACAGAGTTAGCCTTCCCCGGGTGATACTTGATCTCAAAATCGTAGTCCTTGACAAATTCCAACCAACGTCTCTGTCTCATGTTCAACTCCTTCTGTGTGAAGAGGTACTTTAGGCTTTTATGGTCAGAAAACACCTCACATTACTGTCCATATAAATAGTGTCTCCAAATCTTCAGGGAAAAAACAACAGCAGCTAGTTCTAGATCATGGGTGGGGTAATTCTGCTCGTGATTCTTTAGCTGCCTAGAAGCATACGCTATAACTTTACCCTCTTGCATCAGGACACAACCTAAACCGACTTTAGACGCATCACAGTAAACACTAAATTTTCCTTCTTCGGTTGGGAGGGTCAAAACAGGGGCTGTTGTTAACTTCAGTTTCAATATCCGAAAGCTATCTTCACAGGCTTCGGTCCAAGAATACTTAATGTCCTTCTTCGTCAAACTCGTCAGGGGTTTAGCTATCATAGAAAATCCCTTGATGAATTTTCTGTAATAGCCTGCCAATCCAAGGAAGCTGCGGACTTCACTGGCATTCTTTGGTTGTGGCCAATCCTTTACAGCCTGAATTTTGGTCGGGTCCACTGATATTCCATTAGCAGAAACTATATGGCCAAGGAAATTAACTTTGTCCAACCAAAACTCACACTTAGACAATTTGGCATAAAGCTGGTGCTCTTTCAATGTCGTCAAAACTACTCTTAAATGTTCTACATGGTCAGCTTCAGTCCGCGAGTATATCAGGATATCATCTATAAACACAATCACAAATTTGTCCAAGTACTCCCGAAATACTCGATTCATTAAGTCCATAAAGGCTGCAGGGGCATTTGTCAATCCAAACGACATGACCAAGAATTCATAATGTCCATAGCGGGTTCTGAAGGCTGTCTTTGGTATATCTCCTTCCTTAACCTTCAGTTGGTAGTAACCCGAACGTAGATCTATCTTTGAAAATACCTTAGCTCCTTGCAATTGGTCAAACAAATCATCAATCCTAGGCAAGGGGTACCTATTCTTGATTGTCAACTTATTTAGTTCCCTATAGTCTATGCACATTCTAAGGGAACCATCTTTCTTCCTCACAAATAAGACTGGTGCACCCCAAGGAGAACTGCTGGGGCGAATAAATCCCTTGTCAACCAATTCCTGCAGTTGGACCTTCAATTCTTTCAATTCAACAGGTGCCATACGGTAAGGATTCTTAGATACAGGTGATGCCTCGGGGTATGTATCAATTACAAACTCTATTTCCCTATCGGGTGGTATACCCGGTAAGTCATCCAAGAATGCCTCGGGAAACTCTCGGACTATAGGAATATCCTGCAGCTCAATTCTATTCTTCACCCGGTCATCCTTCACACTAGCCAGGTAGCTCTCGCAACCACATCTCAGCATTCGATATACTTCTAGTGAGGATATAATTGGTATCTTACTTATTTTAGGAATAGCTTGGAAAGAATAATGATTGCCATTTGGGGGTCTAAAATCAACTATTCCAGATCTACAACTTATCGTGGCATGATGTCTAAATAACCAATCCATCCCTAATATCACTTCATACCCTTTTATGTCAATGACAATTAATTCCGCATAGAGATTCTTATCCCCTAAGGACACGACGTCACCCTTAACAATCTGTTCTGAATGTAGGGACTTCCCTGATGGTATGTAACGACCCGAGGAGGATCATCACGTGTCATGACTTTCCTTTAAACTTATCCGTACTTTTATACCTCTGTAATCGGTGTATATATATTTTTTTTTTTATATATATATCAAATCTCATTCTAACTTAACTTAAGTTCGCTGAACAACCACATTTAACTTTCACTCCTGCCGGTCGCTAAACGACAAACATCCAGTTGTTCTACCGGCCTGCACGTGCATCTCACATGATTCATTAGACATCTATCGGCAGGCACACATATTTGCATCTGCCGATGGTCACGTGCATCACGCGTGACCAATTAAATCATCACTCAATTACAACGACAAAAGACTGACTTATCTACCGATGACAAGGCACTCCATCTGCCGATGGCAACACACAACATCTGCCGATGGCATTTATACTACATCTTCCGATAGATTAACTCACATCATCTGCCGATGACGTGGCACTACATCTTCTGGTAGATTAACTCACATCATCTGCCGATGACGTGGCACTACATCTTCTGGTAAGGCGGAATGACATTTCCATCTTCCGGTATCTTGACCTACTACACATGCCGATCTCTAGGCATATCGTCTGCTGATGACGTCAGCCGGAAGACAAATACTTTTCCTCTTCCGATGACGTCCTCCGGAAGACAGACTTACCCGACTCCCATCACAATCCTCCTGTCGATTTCTACACTTCAAAATAACACATCTCCTGCCGATAGACAAGTACTTTCATCTACCGACTACTAAACATTAACCTAACATCTTCTTCTTCCGGTAGACAAGCAACTTCATCTACCGATTTCTAAACTCCATAATAACACTCACACCTTCCGATAGACAAATACATTTCGTCTACCGGCAGCACAAACATCATAACTTCAAACTTAATACCGGGACACCAACAGAATAAACCACAGATTCATTAAAACTCATACAGCGGAAGACTTAGTTAAAATCACTCATTCTATATTCTTATAATATACTCATAATCAGTATTCAAGCTAGACAAGTTCAAGCTCCATAATCATAAGTAACATCATCCTACTTAAACTTTTATGTTCATAGTTATCATTAAAACCTTAAGAGTAAAACCAGAGGGTCATAATCGCCATCCAGCCACAGACTTTCCACCCTGAGCACCTTCCAGCAACCAGCTTAAACTTCATCCTCAACTTTGTATTCCTCACCTGATATTTCTTCACCTACATCGTAAGGTGTAACTGTAAGCCTAAGGCTTAGTAAGGAATGCAAACTATTATGAGTTCATGAATGCATAACTTGGAGAAAAACATGCTCATAAGTCTTTTCTTTTCATGTACTTATCTTAATCATCATTCATAATCGTATCTCGTATTCATTGTTCATAATCATCATTCGTAGACATGCTCATATTCATCATTCCTTTCATCATTCATATTCTTCATTACATTATGTGGTTTAAGGGAGGATTTGTGCCGGTAAAGGGGGTTCGACAGTGAGTTTGATCATGGTCCCTACTGCGGGTCGTATTCATATGTCCTACTGCGGACTGTGACATACGCCGAACCACCCCCAACCCTCACTTAACCACGTTGCATAAGTTTTATCTTCTTATTTTATTCATGAGAAAACATATTTCAAAACATTTTCATATGCTTGAGAAGTAAAACATGATGCATAACATAAATGCACTTAATCATCGAACTAAGACAGGGGAGAACATCAGAATAACATAACCATATCCATCGACATTTCGTCAAACATATAGAAGACAATGTTCACTAAATCTAACTTAATCCTTTGATGTAGGGCCCTATTGGCCGGAAACTTAATACATTCACTTACCTGGATTCCTTAGCAACTTGAATCACCTTCTCTTCAACTTCTTCACCTAACACATTTCACATTACAGTAGTTAAAATCAAGTCCTAAAAGTTCTAATCGAAAGTCATCCTAGAATCTAGCAGCTAAGGTTCTCTGTGCAGTCTGAAATCCAAAACCGAAACAGCTAGATATAGCTATCGATTAAACGGGGTCGGTTATATAAAAGGTCCAGAATCGATTTAAGGGTGACATTACCAAATAAAGATAAAGAACGATAACCAACTGACTCAGCCATTGAAGAGCCCGAAAGTACAAGTTCAACTGAAAATAGAGTTCTAAATGACTACCCGGCATCTACATTGTCAAAATCTTACCTAGAATGCGGGTTATCGGAGTAGAGGCTGAAAAACCAGTTGCTGGGGAGGAAGAAAGTTCCAGAGAAGAAGGGAGTCGCCGAGAGGAAATGTCGGCTGCAGTGAGGTTTTAAATGAGATTTAAGGTTTCCATTTTCTATTTATACCTAATCCTTCAATCTTTATTACAAAATTGCCACTCAACCTAGTTTTACTCAACTTGTAATGAATTTGCCTCAACGTTAAATTTAATCATAAAGGTTAAATAAGGGTAACAATTAGAATGGTCAGAAAAATTCACCTGGCCGAAATGTCGGGTGTTACATGGTAACACGACACTATATGACCTTTTAGCTAGCAAAGGTCCTATGTTATGTTTGCATACAAACAAGGTTGATATAAACGAGTGTGTGGCCCCTGTATCTATGAGTGTATAAGCAGCAAAACCACAGATCATGATAGTACCTGATATGACTGTATGCTGAACAGCTCCCTCATCTTCCATCAACGCATACACTCTGGGTACAACTCTTGTACGATTCGGGTCTGGCGGCATGGGGCAGTCTCTGACTAAGTGTCCGGTCTTATCACACCTGAAACAGCGGCCAGAATGCAACTTGCACTCACCAGGGTGGTTCTTCTGACATGTAGGGCATAGAGGTGCCAGAGGTCTCTTTCCCTTTCCCTGGTCACCATTCAGGTTGAGGGGCCTCTTTATTCCCTGCTGTTGTTGCTGTGGTCCCTTGTTCTGTCGCGGCTGCCAACCTTTGTTCTGACGTGGTGGCGGTGGAATGTCCTTCATGAGTTTCTTTGGCTGCTCGCGCTGTGCATATGCTGTCATTTCTGCCTCTTCCAGTTCCAAGGCCTTAGCCGTCACTTCACCATAAGGTACATTATGTATCCCAGCAGTCTTCACTTTCATGTACAGACTTGGCTTCAGTCCTTGAACAAACTGATAAATCTTGTCTTCCTCATCCTCAATCATACGGGGAGCAAACCGTGATAAGCCATCAAATTCGCATATGTAATCCGTCACAGAGCCAGTTTGTCGAAGATTCATGAACTCCTTCTTCTTGTTGGCCCGTATAGTCCTATTAAAGTACTTGTCAAAGAAGGCAGCCTTGAACATCCCCCAGGTCATAGCTTCGGCATTAGCGGTGTTCTGGATCGAGTCCCACCAATGCCTTGCACTTAACTCCAAATGAAAGATAGCATAGGTGACCTTATCCCCTTCATCAACCTTTGCATACTTAAACATGTCTTCTATCTTTCGAATCCACTCCTCAGCATGAATAGGATCTGAAACATACCCATTAAACACCGGGGGTCGAAGCCGGTGAAAGCGTTCACCCCCATGATCATGAGTTGCGTTAGTACTAGAGTTGCCTTGTTCTTCTCTAGCTGTCATCAGTCGTTCTATCTGGTGAGATTGGCGCATGACTAACTCAGTCAATTGAGCAATAGCATTGCTATCCTCATTGGTCTCCCTCTGTTGACCTCTAACCATCTCGGGATTCCTAGACAAATCATTACAGGCATAACTTAACTTAATGACATACATGAAATCATAAATACTTACAGTTGCTGGGGTGTGCTCAAGTGACGGTCAGTGCTGGAAGGCAGTCTACAGAATCGGTTTTAGAACCTGGTTTTGCTTTGATACCATAATTGTAACGACCGGCCAGGAGCCGTCACGTATTCATAATCTTTCATTAATCGTTCGCTTGACTTTTACTATTATTACATCTTCTCTAACTCTCGACAGACATTCACATTTGCATAATACATATTTTGTTTTAAAACTGGAAACAGAGATGCAGAACCATCAAGGAAGACGAATCCTCTCGTGCACGATTTCCTACACCTCGTCGGCTCAAACTCTCACAGAGTCGAGCGACTAGGCTCGGTCATCGGTTTCTTGACAAAATTCGGGCAAGGAAGGAATGCCCTCAACTCTCTTAACATAATTCTACTCGGGTTTGCATGGGTTGCATATGTTGACAATCCACAGGAATTTCATCGTCCGGTCATCACGTGCATTGCGCGTGACTCGCTTAACACCGCCTAAAAGGAGACATATTCCGGTGGGCACGTGGGCCTCGCGTGCTCAATTAAAACATCATCCGGTGACATCCACCGGTCACTGGACGACAAAACACATTCTGCATCTACCGGTCACTAAACGACAAAACACATTCTGCATCTACCGGTGACTAAACGACAAAACACATTCTGCATCTACTGGTGACGTCATCCGGAAGACTAACCCATCAAACTATTATCATTCGGCATCTGCCGATGACGTCAGCCGGAAGACTACCTCATCCAGCTTCCATCTTACGGTAGAAAACACTAAATCATCAAATGACACCTTCCAACAGAAAGAACCACAACTCATTCCGAATGTATATAGCGGAAGACTTAAGCTACAGATCATTTATAAATCTATATAATCATTCCTTGACTCAGTGATCAACTAGACAGTCTCAAGGCTCAACATTATAAAATAATCTCATCCTACTTAAACTACCATATCCTTTATTATACTGAAACAAAAGAGCGTTAACCAGGGGTCATAAATCACCTTTCCAGTCCTGCACTGTCATTTTGAGCTTCCTCCAGCAACCAGCCTTAAGCATCCTCTTTGAACAAAGTATCCTCACCTGAACCTCTTTCACCTACACCATAAGGTTCAACTATAAGCCTAATGCTTAGTAAGGAATGCATGCTGATAGATATACATGAGTGCACAAATTAAAGAACACAAGTTCATAAACCTTTCTTCATTCATGTTCATTTTCATTATTTACATGGCATGTATTAAGGCAGGAAACGAGGGAGAAGGGCAGGGGTACATAGTCATTTGCCTATCGCGGCAATCATAGTAACAACTTGCTCGGCCTCCACCAGTGGGAGAATTCGCGAGCCATACATGTCATCAACTCGGCCTCCACCAGTGGGAGAATCCGCGAGCCATAATAATCGTTAACTCGGCCTCCACCGGTAGGAGGATTCGCGAGCCATTCATATCATAGTCTTTTCCCCCGCTCTGCACTTAATCATGGTTACATTTGCTCTTCATGTTCTTAACTTAGTCATAAACGTGGACATAATACATAAACATGAAGTTCACAGAGAGAAATCATACCATAAGGACAAGCAAAACATCCTGTAACTTAACATCTTCTTACACAATTTCTTCATATCATGGCAATAACTAGTCATAGTCAACAGACAGACATCTCAATGATTTCCTAATACCCTTGCGGTGTAGGGCCCTAGTGGCCGGATATCTTAATACATTCACTTACCTGGTTTCCTTAGCAATCCGAGCTTCTTCCCTTTAAACTTCTTCACCTAAAACATGTACATTACAGTAGTTAAAACAAAGGTCCTAATAGTTCTATTCATAAATCATCCTAGGACTCTAATAGCTAAGGTTACTCCGAATCCTCTGTTTGACACACTGCAGTCTGAAATCTGAAACTAGGTGGACAGGTTTTACCATTGATTAAATCCGAGATGGTTACTTTGAAATGTTCAGAATCGATTTGGGATGACATTTCTACTCTCAGACTTAAAAGGGTCTTAAACTACTCGGCCACTGCTAAGAAAATTCCGAACTCAAATGCCGAGCTGAAAGCAGAACTTTAATCACTAATAAATGACTACATTGTCCATTTCATACCTCGGGTGCGGATTTGCAGAGAAAAGCAGGCTGAAACCAGCCGTCAGCAAGGGAAGATTCTGGTAGCCGAGAGCAAAAGCTTGGGAGAGAAGGAATCGCCGAGAGGGAATGTCGGCTACAGTGGTAATAAATTAGGGTTAAGGTTTCCATTTTCTATTTATACTCAACCCATCAATCTTAATTACAAAACTGCCACCCAACCTAGTTTTACTCTACTTGTAATAAATTTGTCTTAACATTAAATTTAAATCATAAAGGTTAAATAAGAGGGTGACAATGAAAATGGTCAGAGAATCACTTGGCCGAAATGTCGGGTGTTACATTTATTGTGTATTATAATGTTTTCCTAGGTTCTTTTATGCATTGTTCTATGTTTTACTCGTATCGCACGATCCATGTTCATGCACCTTGTTTTCGAAAAGCATAGAAAATGAGTTTCCGCATATGTTTTCATGAAAAGAAACGCCTAATGAAAAGATATGAAATGCATGTAATCCTGGTCACGTCGGGGTGGGGTTCAGACATGGCTGTCCTGAGAGGAGGAACATATTTTCCCCTGTAGATGGAAAGGGCTATCTAACTGTGAAATGTGCCCTCTCTATCAGGTGAGTCAACCCCCGGTGACACCTCCCGCTATGTAACTAAATAATGAAAAAGAAATGCATGTTTTTACAAACCCCGCACGCATAGCATTCATCTTCATTTACGAGATTTGTTGAGCTCTTTAGCTCATAGTTTATTTTCTATGGTGTAGGTGACTTTGATATAGGTGAGGACGACGTTCCTCCACCTCACGTATGAGCATGTTGATGGAGGATGGCCCATGGGAGTGTGCTGGGCAGTCGATGCTATTTTGACCTGTGGGGATGTAAGTAAATGTTTTGGAGATTTTGATAGATAAAAGGATAGGAAAATTGTATAGATGACTCATTTTAGGATGCTTGGTAACTGGATAGATAAGGTATAGTATTTTGTTGTGTTTTCGATATTTTCAAATAGAGGGGAATGTTCAATTTTTAAACGGATCCACGCGGTTCGTTTTTATGAAATTTGGTTATGTTTTAAATATGTTTTGAGTCGGTTTTTGGGTGATTGGTGGAGTGAAGATTGTATGTGGGTAGTAGTGTTGTTATGAAATGTATTTAGAGGAAGTGATGAAGTTGTGGAGTGGAAATGAGGAATTGTGAAGTGTTTAAGTGTGGTGTACAGGGTAACGAAGGGAGAAATAAAAGGGAAGAGGAAGAGGAGAAGTGGAGCAGCTCTTTGGATTTCAAAATCCAGAGAATCTGCCAATCGATCGCCAGTAGGGGCGATTGATCAGCAGAAGAGAGGTGACTCTCTGGAAATTCCAGAGAGTCTGCCGATCGATTACCTGTAAAAGGGTGATCGATCGGCTGGTGATCGATCGCAAGGGGGGATCGATCGCCTGGTGTGAGGGCGATCGATCGCCCCCCTTATTTTGGTAACAGCCGATCGATCGACCATGCAAATTTGGGCACAGTTGCCCTTTTTGCCCTCGGCTCGATTGTTCTGTGATTTTCCTATGTGTTTATATGTTTTCTTCAATGATTTTTCAACAACTTAGACCTTGATTTAAAGTGTAAAAAAGATAAAATATAATTGCAGTCAACAAAATGAATTTTTTTTTACGGGAAATTAGGATATGGGTTGAAGGGTCGCTACACATGCTTCTCGAGATTGTGATTTATTTAGATCGGCTGAGGAACTGGACTTCCTTAGGGAAATTCATTGAAATGCCAACATCGGAGGGTTCGGAAGTCAAAATCTAGGGATTTGAATGTTAGAGCTCAAGTTATTCACAATTTGATAACCCAAACCATTATGTATCGGGATGGACATAGAGATCTCGTGAGCTGTATGGATCTCTATGTGATGGCGAAGCTTTACAACAGGAAGATGTTCGACCATGGCTTCGTGATTTTAGGTCACATGCATGAGATCGGTCGGACATGCAACAAGAATCTACCATACAACACGTTGATACAGAAGAACGTCGAGCGAGCTCGGTTTCAGCTACCGATTAGAGAGCAGCTGAGAACACAGAGATCCGACGATGTATTTGATAGGTTTCCTTTGATTCGGATGAGCCTAGTTGACGTCGACAAGACTTGGGCGTTCAAGGGAAATCAGGGGACCTCCACCTCTGCAGATGTTCCTATGGAGAAGGTCACCGCGCAGCCATTATCCCCTTAGACGGCTAGTAGGTAGGACAGATTGGAGCAGAAACTAGAGTTCCTCGTAAGCAAAGTCGAGGAGTTCACCGTCACATAGAGAGAGCTAGTTGAGTCCTAGAGAGAGCTGACGAAAACCCTCATGGATTGGATGGAGCAAGATGATGACGATGTCTTACCGCAGTTTAGTTTATATTTTGTATTTCATTTTATGTACTTTACTTTATGTTTGTATTTTAGTTTATACTATGAGTATTATGATTGTACTTTAGTTTATGCTTGTCATTTAGTTTATGTTATGTGATGGTTGTGCTTTACTTTATGATTGTACTTGAGTGGTACTTAATTATCTGAAAGTGGCTGTTGGTTATAAAATTGTGATTTGAATATGCATGAATTGTTTGAAGCTAGCTATGAGGGAGTCAAAGAAATGTGTAAAAAAAAAGAGAAGTACTCGGCCACATGGCTTGGCCGAGTGCACTTCCATAATGTATTCAGCTCATGCATGCCATAAGAACACAAAATAAACTAGAGTTTTTGAAGAAAAATGAAGACAAACTCGTTTACATCATTTGTCACAAGGAAGACAATTTTTTTTTCCTTGATTGGTCTGGGTGAGAGTTGCTCTTATGATAGAAAATAGAAGGGCTTCTCCATGTCTTGGTTGCTAGGCTTCCACCTCAAGTCTTCAAAATAACCTTCACCTACAAAAAGAACACACTTGTTAGATGATGGTTCAGCCGAGGCCAAAGATTTGGCTCGGGATCGTGTCATGGCTCTTCTTGGCACATTATCAGTGATATGAGAAATCCCTAACTCCACCACAAAAGCGCGCTCAATAGTGGAAGTTTAGACCCAACATATATACTAACCCAGACAACCTTCTGGAACCAATGTGGGATTCACATCATTCTCAAAAGGCGACTGCCTCAGTCGACGATCTATCAGACCCGTAAAGACAACTACCTCAGTCGGCGATCTGTTGGCTGTGTTCACTGTGACCCACAGAGGTTAGGTTCTAATACCAAGTGATATGAGAAACTCCTAACTCCACCACAAAAGCGCGCTTAAGAGTGGAAGTTTGGACCCAACATATATACTGGCCTAGACAACCCTCTAGAACTGATGTGAGATTCACATCAAAGTGCGAATATTATGCCCTTGACGCCGACAAATAGCACAAGACATCATTGAGCTCTTCCTAGTAATTGCCGAACTTAGTGGCTCAAGACATGTTGAACTCTTTTCTTCTTCGGTCTACCAGGCTGGCATTTTTTTATGAGCGGCAGAGTTTGCTTCATATTTTGTACGAGCGGCCACATGTGTTGGCCACTAATAGAATGAATGAAGTGTGAGTACATCTGAAGATAAGATCCCCGGTGATAGTATTGATGAACGTAATTTTCCGGTACTAGTCTCATGAAATGAATAAGGGAATGGAATGGACACATGAAATTCCAGTAAGCTCCCACTTGTAACAGTTGCACACACATGTATTCATGTCGACAACATATTGTTCATTGTCGTTGCTGACCTCAAATCGTGCAGCTTTTGCAAATATAGCACTCCAATTTTGAGCTGCACGTTCTAGCTTTACAAGCTTTTTTCTTATATGGGTGTAACGACCCTTATTCTATACCCTTAAAATAACCTAATTTCCTATCCCTTAAAATTCCCGTAAAAATTTTTCTTTTTATAACACTCATAAAATTTTGACTTCTAACCCTCTAAATCGAAGTCTCGGATTGTTGAAATTGTTTAAAATCATTCGAATAAAACAATACATTAAACTGAGGGAAATCACAGTGCAAAAGCTGAGTACAAAACTGTCCGAAGCAAGAAAACAAAAAAGGCGATCGATCAGCCATTTGACAGCCGATCGATCGGCTTTTTGATAGCTGATCGATCGCCCCTTTCTGGAGATCGATCGGCTGCTGCTCTGGAATTTCTTCCAGAGCGTAGCCTGTAAGAGCCGATCGATAGCCCCTTTAACAGGCGATCGATCGATTAACTCTCTAGAAAAAACCGAAGAGTTGCCATCCTTCTTGCCGATTGATCGCCCTCCCTGGCGATCGATCGGCAACCTCCCTGGATTTTGAAATCCAGAGAGATTGCCTTACCCTTTCTTTTTCTTTGAACTCCCAGCACACACACACACACAAAATTTTTCTTCCATCCTATTTTCCTTTTCATCAAATTCGATAAAACACTATAACTCTTCTACCTTCATGCACTTCTCAATTTCATCAATCACCCAAAAACTACTCGAAACGTATTAGAAAATGTAGCCAAATTTCATATAAACAAACTGCATGGATCCGTTTAAAAACTGAACACATCCCTATGAGTTTTAAAATATCCAAAACACAACAAAATACTATCAATCATTAAAACACTATACATCATCAATCCAGTTACCAAACATCCTAAAATGAGTCGTCCATACCATTATAATGTCATCTAAGTCTAACGCATCCAAAATACCCATACAACTTTCCCCCATGGGTCAAAATAGCACCGACTGCGCCAGCCACTCCCACGAGCATTCTCACTCAACACGTGCGTTCATCAGGTGGAGGAACGTCATCCTCACCTTGTTCTATATCACCTACACCATAGAGACATTCTATGAGCTAAAGGCTTAATAAGTCTACATAAATGCGAATGCGTGCAATGCATATGCTATTTAGAAATCATGCAGTCATTTTATTCATTTAGTTACATAGCGGGATGTTACCGGGGGTTCGCTCTCAATAGATGAAAACGGCATATCCTACGGTTGGATAGCCCCTTTCATCTACCAGGTGGGAAAACATGCTTCCCCTATAGGACAGCCATGTCTGAACCACCTCCCCGACGTGACCGTGGTTACATGCATTCTTATCTTTTCATTATTCATTTTCTTTTCATGAAAACGTATGCGAAAGTTCATTTTTCGTGCTAGTTCGGAAACATGATGCATGAACATGGATTGTGCATTAAAATTATTGAAAGCATACAGCAATACATAAAAACCTAGGAAAGCATTCTAATACAACAATCCACCTAAACTACCCACCCGACCTACACTAAAATAACATCATCACCAAATATCCTCGATCAATAGACACTCCTATGGTGTAAGCCGAATCGGCCAAACAAAACACAAAGACTTACCTCGTGTCCTTAGTGCATCGAGCTCCTCCCACGAGCGTTGTTCATCTAAAGCAATTTATAGCAATCGTCATTAAACCGAGTCTAAACCGTTGAGTTTCAAAAACTAACGAAACTCCTAGCTAAAGAAAATTTCTTAAAACTATATTTTAACTCATTGAGGCATTTCGTCGAGCAATTCGAATTCGATATTTGTAAACCTCCATTAATGGAGTTTTCCAACGTTTCAAATACCGGATTTTTAACCAAAACACCAAATACCTCTATCATTGCACCCAACTATGCTCATTACTCATAAATACATCTATTAGAGGCGTAATCACGATAAACCTATCGATTTCAAACCTAAATCTAAGTTTTTAACAAAACCCTAACTAAAGCTTCAACCGTTTCTTAGCCCTAAACCGAAAACTAAATCATCCAAATGCTAGAAGCTTACCTAGAATGTTGATCGGAGAAGAAAACGTGAGGAGTCGAGTCGCCGGAGAGGTGGCGTTGGTCGCCGGAAAAGAGGAGTCGGGCGAGAGAGAAAATCGCCATTGAGGTTCTCTGGAGGAGAAATGAAAATCGTGGGAGAAGAAAGAGGGTTTTTGATTTTTTTATAAAATTTAACTTGTCAAATTACTATTTTGCCCTTTAGTCAGTTTTCTATTTAATCATCGTCCGATTTCGTTATTTATCCAACGATTCGGTTTCTCCAAATTTTCATATTTCACCATAAATTCCAATTTATTATTAAGACTCCATTAAAACTTTCTGTTCGCAAAACGGAATTAATTCGACATATTTACAAAAATGCCATTATTTATTGAAATAATAAAATCCCGTAAAACCGGGTGTTATATTCCATCCACCTTAATTAAAATTTTGTCCTAAAAATTTGATTGTACAAACAGTTTAGGATACTTGGACATCATATCCTGTTGCCTCTCCCAAGTAACTTCGTCTACGTCATAGTTCTGCCACAGGACTTTTACCAGCATAATTTCTTTATTGCGCAATACTTTGATAGAGGACTCTAGAATCCGCACCGACTTCTCCACATCAGTCATTGTTTGTTGTACCTCAATCTCCCTTACTTCCACGACACGAGATGGGTCATGCAAGCACCTTATGAGCATAGATACGTGAAACACGTTGTGGATGCCTTCCATTGATACCGGAAGCTGCAATCGGTATGCCATCTTCCCGATCCTCTTCAAAATAGGGAAGGACCCCACATAACGAGGACTCAACTTGCCTCTTCTCCCGAACCGCATCACACCCTTAAACGGAGAAATCTATAAGTATACCTCTTCACCTTCTTTGAACTCCAATTCCCTCCTTCTAGTGTCAGCATAACTTTTCTAGTGGCTCTGTGCTACCTCAATGTGCTGCCTAATAACGGCGATCTTCTCCGCCGTTTGCTGTAAAAATCTGGGCCAATTATGCTAGCTTCACCAATTTCGTCCCAATATAGCGGAAACCTACATTTTTTCCCATATAGCGCTTCATATGGAGCCATACCGATCGTAGCTTGGAAGCTATTGTTGTATGAGAATTCTATCAGTGGCAAATTCCTGCTCCACGAGCCTTGAAATTGCAACACACACGCTCTAAGCATATCCTCCAGAATTTGATTTGTCATTTCTGTTTGACCATCGGTCTGAGGATGAAATGATGTGCTGAAATTTAGCTGAGTTCCCATGGCTTTGTGCAGATTTTTCCAGAATTTAGATGTGAATCTCGGATCTCTATCGAAAACAATCGAGACTGGGACTCCGTGTAATCTAACTATCTCTTGTACATAAAGTTCTGCAAGCTGATCCATGGAATGTGTCATCTTAACTGATAGAAAATGGGCCGATTTCGTTAGACGGTCAACTATAACCTAAATCCCATCTTGCCCTTTCGTCGTTCTCGGGAGTCCAACAATGAAGTCCATAGAGATTTGCTCCTATTTCCATTCCGGGATTGGCAGAGGCTATAATGTTCCTGCTAGCCTTTGGTGCTCTGCCTTAACCTGTTGATAAACCAAACAGGTTTCTACGTACTTGGCGACCTCTCTTTTCATATTCGGCCACCATAAGTGTTTTTTAAATCCCGATACATCTTGGTGCTTCTTGGATACACGTAGTATGCCGAGGAGTGTGCCTTGGTCAAAATTTCCTTCTTTAACTCCTTGTCGTTAGACACGTACCACCTATGTCTGAATCTCAATACGCCATCATCCGACAGGCTGAATCGGATGGGTCCTCAGATGTCATACTCAACCGATATTTCTCACACTACAAGTCTTTCTGTTGAGCTTCTCGGATTTTGTCTATTATTGTCGACCTTAGTGAAGTATTCGCAAGCATATTGGACAACTCGGTAACAATCTCCACATTAAACTTCACAATCTCCGTTTTTAGCGTTACCGACATTTATGTAAGCGAAGGTTAACTCGTAATAGGCATTTTGCTCAAGGCATCTGCGACTTTATTGGCCTTTCTTGGATGGTATTTAATTTTGAAGTCGTAGTCTTTGACGAACTCCAAGCACCTTCTTTGCCGCATGTTCAATTCCTTCTACGTAAACAGATACTTTAAGATCTTGTGGTCCGAATACACTTCGCATTGCTGCCCGTAGAAATAATGTCTCTAAATCTTTAATGCAAAGACAACTGCCGCCAGTTCTAGGTCGTGCGTCGGATAATTTTGTTCATACGGCTTCAATTGCCGAGAAGCATACGCAATAACCCTTCCTTCCTGCATAAGTATGCATCCAAGTCCAACCTTAGACGTATCGCAGTATATGCTGAACTTGTCGCCCTCAATTGGAAGTGTCAAAACTGGAGCCATTGTAAATTTCTGTTTCAGCTCTTGAAAGCTTTTGTTGCATGCAGCCGACCATACAAATTTTTCATTCTTCCTGGTCAAACGGGAAAGAGAGACTGCAATCTTTGAGAACCCCTCAATAGACTTCCGGTAATACCCGACAAGTCCAAGAAATCCTCGTACTTCAAGCACATTCTTAGGCTGCGGCCAATCTTTGACAACTTGAATTTTGGTCGGGTCCACAGAAATTTCCTCTTGAGATACAATATGGCCGAGGAAACTAATTTGGTCCCACCAAAACTCGCACTTGGAGAACTTTGGGTACAGTTGGTGTTGCTTTAAAATTCCTAAGACAATTCGTAGTTGCTCCTCGTGTTCCTCTTTTGTCTTTGAATAGATTAAGATGTCGTCAATGAAAACAACAACAAACTTGTCTAAATACTCCTTAAAGACGCGATTCATCAGATCCATAAACGCTGCAGGGGCATTTGTAAGTCCAAAAGACATTACCAAAAATTCATAATGCCCATATCTCGTTCGAAACGCCATCTTTTTAATATCTTCCCTCTGGACCTTCAACTGATAATAATCCAAGCGTAGGTCAATTCTCGAAAATATGAGAGCACCCTGCATTTGGCAAATAGGTCATCTATTCGGCGCAACAGATACTTATTTTTCACTGTTAACTTATTCAACTCTCTATAGTCGATTCACATCTTGAGAGTTCCATCTTTCTTCTTAACAAATAGAACCGGCGCACCCCATGGAGAGAAGCTAGGTCGGATGAATCCCTTGTCCAACAACTCTACTAACTAAGACTTCATCTCCTTTAGTTTAGCAGGTGCTAGTCTGTATGGATTCTTAGATACAGGCGCAGAGCCTGGATATACATCGATCACAAACTCAATCTCTATGTCCGGCGGGAATCCCAGAAGATCATCACAAAAGATCTCTGCAAATTCTTTAACTATTGGAAGGTCACTTGGCTTTACTTCACTTAACAATCGAGTATCAACCACTACGGCCAAGTAGACTAAGCATTCATCCTTAAACTGCTCTCTGACCTTCATAGAATAGAAAGTCGGCAATCCTCTTAACCTATTCATAGCCTGGAACATAAACTCCTCTTTGTTCAGGGGGCAAAAAATCACCATCCCGGACCTGCAATCAATCGTGGCGAAATGGCGCGATAGCCAATCCATTCCCAAAATAAGATCATACCATTCTATGCCAATAACTATCAGACGGGCATAAAGGGTATTATTCTCCACCGAGACAACATTGCCCTGAAAGATACGATCCGACTGCATAAACTCTCTCGAAGGCAGCATCACTTTATACTCACACTCTGCTAATTCAGGCACTAACCTCAGTCTAGTCATACAAGCAGTTGAAATAAAAGAGTGCGTAGCTTTTGGAACCTCTCCATACCATGATTGTTTGGAACGACTATCTCTTGGGCCCTGAGACCCTCACGGTTTACTAGCCTCTCTATTTGCTGTGGTTGCATATCCATGTGTTAGGCCTGACGATTAAGCAAATCCGTCAGCCTATCCAGGGCTTCGTCCTTAGCGTCTCTACCTCGAACCATTTTATAACTCCTATAAAAGTTAAAACAAATAATTCTAAGAAATCTAAATCAAAGAAATATTAAAAATGTACTTACAGTTGAGGAAGCATGTCCGTGTAGTGGCTTGCACAGTCGAGCAGTCTACAGAATCGATTTTAAAACCCGGGGGCTCTGATACCAAAACTGTAACGACCCTTATTCTATACCCTTAAAATAACCCAATTTCCTATACCTTAAAATTCTCGTAAAAATTTTCTTTTTATAACACTCATAAAATTTTGACTTCCAACCCTATAAATCGAAGTCTAAGATTGTTGAAATTGTTTAAAATCATTCGAATAAAACAATACATTAAACTGAGGGACATCACAGTGCAAAAGTCGAGGACAAAACTGTCTGAAGCAAGAAAACAAAAGGGGCGATCGATCGGCAATTTGACAGTCGATCGATCGGCTGCTGCTCTGGAATTTCTTCCAGAGCGTAGCCCGTAAGAGCCAATCGATCGCCCCTTTAACAGGCGATCGATCGGCTAACTCTCTGGAAAAAATCAGAGAGTTGCCATCCTTCATGCTGATTGATCGGCCTCCTTGGCGATTGATCGGCAACCTCCCTGGATTTTTAAATCCAGAGAGCTTGCCTTCCCCTTTCTTTTTCTTTCAACTCCCTGCACACACACACACACACAATTTTTCTTCCATCCTATTTTCCTTTTCATCAAATTACAATAAAACACTATAACTCTTCTACTTTCATTCACTTCTCAATTTCATCAATCACCCAAAAACTACTCAAAGCGTATTAGAAAATGTAGCCAATTTTCATAAAAACAAACTGTGTGGATCCGTTTAAAAACTGAACACATCCCTACGAGTTTTAAAATATCCAAAACACAACAAAATACTATCAATCATCAAAACACTATACATCATCAATCCAGTTGCCAAACATCCTAAAATGAGTTGTCTATACCATTATAATGTCATCTAAGTCTAACGCATCCAAAATACTTATACAACTTTCCCCCATGGGTCAAAATAGCACCGACTGCGCCAGCGCACTCCCACGAACATTCTCACTCAACACGTGCATTCATCAGGTGGAGGAACGTCATCCTCACCTTATTCTATATCACCTACACCATAGAAACATTCTATGAGCTAAAGGCTCAATAAGTCTACGTAAATGCGAATGCGTGCAATGCATATGCTATTTAGAAATCATCCAGTCATTTTATTCATTTAGTTACATAGCGGGATGCCACCGGGGGTTCGCTCTCAGTAGATGAAAACGACACATCCTACGGTTGGATAGCCCCTTCCATCTACCAGGGGGGAAAACATGTGTAATAACCCAGAAATTTTATTGAATAAATTAAAAGTTTTGTTAGGATTTCGTGAGAGATTTTAACGGGTTAAATAGCTTATTAAAATTTGGGATTTTATTATTGCAAAAAAAAGTGGACGAGAATTTAACGAGAATATGGAAGTTTAAACACGGGAGGGCAAAACGGTAAATGAGGATTAATTAATGGTTAGTTTTATTATTATTATTATTATTATAAAAAAAAACATAAAAACAACAGAATAGCATTCTGTTGTTCGTCGAATGCCCGAGCGCCGAGGGCCGTGAAACAGGGGAGAGGGGAGAGCGACGGGAGGCGACGTTCTCCGACCAAAATCGACGGCGTTTTCTGACGCTCTCCGGCCAGACGACTCTGGCGAGGAGGTTCTGGCTGTCTCCGCGTGCGCACCAACTAGTAAGCGGGATTTTTCCCCCTGTTTTCCTCTCTGTTCGAGGTCGTGGATCTCCGAGCTGCTAGAGCTCCGATCGCTACCCGTTTTTGGTTTCTCTCGGCGTCGAATTGCCGTGCTCGGTGCTGGCAAAGGTTGCCGAGCAATGGTGAGCTCGGATTGAGTGAAAAACCGAGGGCTCCAATTTGGGAAATTCGGGTTTTGTGTGTGTAGCTCGGGATTTTGGGTTAGTTTACACTAATTGGGTATGTGAGAGATCGATTGGTGAGGAATTAGGTGGAATTTTATGGAAAACTGAAATGGGGAAATTTTGTTGGTGAAGGGCAGTTTGGGTTTTCGGATAATTGACCTAGCTAGGGTCGTTTGTTTTCAAATTCCTTTTGGCAGGTTAAAATAAGTTATTAGAGGAGTACGTGGCCGCTGGAATCGTTCGATTCCGATATCCGACGCGAGAGTTATGCACGTTTGAAGTTTTGGGTCGGTTTTTACCGAACCCAAATTAGTGGCCGTTTAGTTAGATTTTAGTTGGATTAGACTCGAAATAGTAGTTTGAGAGTAATTGGTGAATGTAAGTTGATTTTGATGAAGTCTGAATTTTTGTCGTAGGTCGAGCCGTAGGTGGACAAGAAACCGAACATCCTCAGCAAGCTAGGACGCCAGGTAAGTAGTAGTGTGGTTGAGAATGTTTGAGAGTCGCCCAGAAGGGCCTACACCATAGTTGTTTGCTTGTTGTGAGTCGTGTGTATGCCGTGAGTGGTTTGTATGCAATTTGTGTGTGTGGTGGCCATAGGTACGTGTGTGGTGTGATGTGGAGGTGAAGTCATCATTAGTTGGTCATGGTATGCAGGTTGTGAGTCGTAGGTGCGTGTGTGATGTGATGTGGAGGTGAAGTCATCATTAGTTGGTCATGGTATGCAGGTTGTGAGTCGTAGGTACGTGTGTGAAGTTATGTAGATGTGAAGTCATCGTTAGTTGGTCATGGTATGCAGGTCGTGAGTCGTAGGTGCGTGTGTGATGTGATGTGGAGGTGAAGTCATCATTAGTTGGTCATGGTATGCAGGTTGTGAGTCGTAGGTGCGTGTGTGATGTGATGTGGAGATGAAGTCGCGTTAGTTGGTCATGGAATGCAGGTTAGGGGTCGTAGGTACGTGCGTGAAGTGATGTGGATGTGAAATCGTCGTTTAGTGGTATGTTGTGAGTCTTGTGCAGGTTGTGGGCCAACTTTGCATAGGTTGCGGTGTAGGTTGTAGGTAGTGGGTAGGTTGTGAGTCCTGCGCAGGTTGTGGGCCATCTCTGCATAGTTGGTGAGTCTGGTGAGGTTGTGGGTCAGTTGTGCGTAGGTTGTGGGTTTGGTGAGCCTTGTGTGTGTTGTGGCCATATGTACGTATGTGTAGGTGTAGTCATTGTTCATTGTATGTTGTGAGTCTTGCATCCGTGGCGGGTTGTGGGTACGGATGTGGGCGAGAAGTTTTTTGTTAGTTGGGCATGTCGTGTAGGTTGTGAATCTTGTGTAGGTCGTGGGCTAGTTGTGTGTATGTTATGAGTCTTGTGCAGGTTATGGGTGAATGACAAATATGTTACGGGTCTTGTACTGGTTGTGGGTTAGTGGCACGTATGTTAGGAGTCTTGTGCAGGCAGTAGGTGAGTTGTACGTCAGTTGAGAGTTTTGAGCACGTAATGGGTTGTAGGCATGTTTGTGATGTGATACATATGTGGAGTCGTTAATTGATTGTGATGCGTATGTGGAGTCGTTGTTAATTGATTGTGATGCGTATGTGGAGTCGTTGTTAATTGATTGTGATGCGTATGTAGAGTTGTAATTAGTTGATTATGGTCAGCATGCATCATGTTTTAAAAGCTACGCAAAATGTTTTGAGCATGTTTTCAACCACGGAGGGAGAGTAGTGGAGGTGAGGTACGGTGCGGACAGGCGACAGTGGGCTGGAGTGTGATTGTGGGCCCGGCTTCCGGGACGAGCTGGAGCGGTGGCGACGTGCTGGTGGTAGTGCGGTGTATTGGCCGATTGCCCGGACGGTTGCACTTCGAGTCGTGATAGTGGCTGGAATGTGACTTATGGACCCCGTTCCTGGAGGAACCGGGACGGCGGTGACGTGCCGGTAAACAGTGCGGTGTACGGACCGACTGCCCGGTGCGGTTGCATTTCGAGTCGGGACAGGGGGGTTTGGGTGTGAATTTTGGACCCCGTTCCTGGAGGAACCGGGACGGTGGTGACGTGCCGGTAAACAGTGCGGTGTACGGACTGACTGCCCGGTGCGGTTACATTCCAAACCTCGGTGAGAAGCGATGCGGAGAGATGTTGACAACGTGTGTAGAGACCTGCATGTGTTAGGATTGCATAACCAGTTTTCATGCTTCACGTTTATTCTTTTTTTTTAGCACTCTACTTGCTAGGCTTTGAGCTTACGGTGTGTTCTGTGGTGTAGGTACTGCTGAGCTGGCGGGTGTGTACTGAGAATCTGACTAGGACTAGGTGGCAGTTGGTGGCGTGTGACCAGGGCCCCGGTTGATGACAGTGTTAGGGCGACCCGACCCATGATGAGCCGTAGCATGGTGTTGTTGGGAGTAGGACTTTTGTCCTTTTGTTGGGGTGTTTGTATTTGTTGTATATAGTCATAGTTAAGGGTGATATGTCACCCTATACTGTGGACTTTCTTCATTTTGGTCGATAGCATTTTTCGTCCTGTTATGATGATTGTTTGGAGATTTCGTAGACTAGATAGTCGTGTAGGAGTATTCTGGATAGTTTGGGATTTATTCGTTTGCAGGCACTTAGCATTTTGGGGGCGCCATTTTCAGGCGTTACTCTGCCGAAATTTTCGGGGAGGACGACGTGGTGCTTATTGGTTAGGATTAAGGAAGATTAACGAGTCGTTTAGCTCAGAGTAGTCCCTGTGGTGAACCGTGAATCCGGGTGGGTTTTCGGGGCGTTACAACATGCTTCACCTATAGGACAACCATGTCTGAATCACCTCCCCGACGTGACCGTGGTTACATGCATTCTTATCTTTTCATTAGTCATTTCCTTTTCATGAAAACATATGCGGAAGTTCATTTTTCATGCTAGTTCGGAAACATGATGCATGAACATGGATTTTACATTAAAAGTAAGGAAAGCATAAAACAATACATAAAAACCTAGGAAAGCATTCTAATACAACAATCGACCTAAACTATCCACCCGACCTACACTAAAATAACATCATCACCAAATATCCTCGATCAATAGACACTCCTATGGTGTAGGCCAAATCGGCTAAACAAAGCACGAAGACTTACCTCGTGCCCTTGGTGCACCGAGCTCCGCCCACGAGCGTTGTTCACCTAAAACAATTTATAGCAATCATCATTAAACCGAGTCTAAACCGTTGAGTTTCAAAAACTAACGAAACTCCTAGCTAAAGAAAATTTCTTAAAACTCTATTTTAACTTATTGAGGCATTTTGTCGAGCAATTCACGTTCGATATTCGTAAACCTCCATTAATGGAGTTTTCCAAAGCTTCAAATACCCGATTTTTAACCAAAACACCAAATACCTCTATCATTTCGCCCAACTACGCTCAATAACCATAAATACATCCATTAGAGGCGTAATCACGATAAACCTATCGATTTCAAATCTAAATCTAAGTTTTTAACAAAAACCTAACTAAAGCTTCAACCGTTTCCTAGCCCTAAACCGGAAACTAAATCATCTAAATGCTAGAAGCTTACCTAGAATATTGATCAGAGAAGAAAACTTGAAGAGTCGAGTTGCCGGAGAGGTGGCATTGGTCGTTGGACGAGAGGAGTTGCGCGAGAGAGAAAATTGCCGTTGAGGTTCTCTGGAGGAGAAATGAAAATTGTAGGAGAAGAAAGAGGGCTTTTGATTTTTTTATAAAATTTAACCTGTCAAATTATCGTTTTGCCCTTTAGTCAGTTTTCTATTTAATCCTCCTCCGATTTTGTTATTAATCAAACGATTCGGTTTCTCCAAATTTTCATATTTCACCATAAATTTCAATTTATTATTAAGGCTCCATTAAAACTTTCCGTTCCCAAAACGGACTTAATTCAACATATTTACAAAAATACCATTATTTATTAGAATAATAAAATCCCGTAAAACCGGGTATTACAATGGGGATACAAAACGTCTGTTGATGATGTTAACTTATCATATTTTTTGACAATCCTAATCATTAAACACTTTTAGATCATCTCGAACATGGTCAGAATCACTTTGTCCTTGACAGGTACTAGAATTGCATTGAATGACTCACATAAATTGTTTATCGAATTCACACTTGGGAATCAAAGAAAATGCATGATTAGTCCAATATGTAGGGTTTGTGCCTCGAAGATATATGTGGGCATCCGGGTTAATCTTATGTAAGTTCCTCATTTCTATCTTGAAATGAAAAGTTGTGGTTGCTCTGACTGCATTTCACATTGCATCTTTGTATACTCTACCCCGAAATTGGTTTTTAAAATTTGCTTACACATGCCAGATGCAGTAGCGGTGGTCGGCTGACGATAATTCCTGCTGCACAGCAGACAACAACTCTTGGTATTTGAAAGAACAAGAAAGTCAACATAAAATAATATAACTACCACAACGTCCCAATATTTGAAAGAACAATTTGAAATGCATTATACCTTTTGTCGACCCGAAACAAATGTCTATTTGTATCCTGATTCAGTCTGTAGGTCTTTCTTCAATAATTTCAAAAACCAGGTCCATGAGTCCATACACTCTGATTCCACATTGGTAACAACAACGAGATTTATTCCATCATTGCCATCAATACTGACGGGTGTTAGTAATTGGCCGGAACACGAGTTTTTTAGATGACAACCATCCACACAAATAATAGGTCTACCACATTACAGCTAACCTGCCTTGCAAGCAGCCATACACATATACATTATTTTGAATACACATGACTCACTATCGGCAGAGCCCATCAAGTAAGTCTGTAGGCCCAATGTGCTACCCAGATTTAATCTACGTATTTCTTTTGCGTATGACCACAAAGCTTGTATTGTTCGTTGCTCTTCCCTTCATTAAATTTTTGCGCTTCACTTTTTTCTCTTTTGGAAAGACCTAGTGTAATGTTGACATTCAAATCCTTTCTCACTGTCTCAATAATGGAAGGAATTTTCCATGTAGGTTGACTTTTAAACATATCCAAATAATGATTTGCCACCTATTTTGCAGTTGCGTGTCGATTCTCAATTTTTCTCGAACAGTTGTGAGAATCGTTGAAACTCTTTATTTGAAACGTAAGCTCATTTTGTATCTTTGAACCATGCAGTCGCCAATCAAACCTATTTCACACATGGCCGTGAGCCGCCGAGATTCACTTTTAATAAAATTGATTCCATAACCATTATTCAAAACATATTCTAGTATTTCTACTCTATTTACCTTTAAAGAACTATATATTTTTTAAATATAAAATATCATCGAAAATTCTTTCCTTACCGATATGCTTTCCAACGCATCATCCTCCTAGTCAACCGATGTTCGAAACTCATCATCTAGAGTTTTTGATTTTGATTGCATCTCTATTTCTTCTCTACCTTCTAGGTGATCGAATGCCCGAGGATCACCATATATAGGTGTAGAGTATGAATACCATTCCATATTGGCATCACAAGCTGTTGTCTCGTCTAGATCAACAAATCTACTCGAATCAGAATCCATCAACGTCGATAATACAGAGAAAATTCATCTGAACAAGAAAATGGTGGAGAGGTTTTAGGGTTTTTGCCAGCCAAGTGTGAGAATGAAGAGTTGTTTTCTTATATAGTGCCGGAGAATGACCCCCTTTTCTCAGGCAAAATAATTGAGATCGGGGGCCTGTTTTGAGGCGGCGACCCCCGTTCTCAATCTTACCAAAAATATGGCCAACAACGGGGTGGGTGGGTGGGTTGGGGGGCGAGGGGGGGATGCCGGTTGGGGTAGTTTCGGGGAGGTGATCCCCAGTTCCCGAACACCCTTTAAAATGGGGAGCTAGAGAATGAGGGGTTGTTTTGGGACGGCGATCCCCTAATCCCGAATACCTCTAAAATGGAGAGGCAGGAACGGGGGGCCGTTGGAGGGCCAAGAGCCCCCATTCTCCAATCACGTGTGGTGTACATTGGATTGGGGGGTTCCCGCCCTCCACATCGACCCTCCGACCAAGTACGTCCAGTGTCACATAAACACTAGACAGAACGAAGGGTGATCGGCCCCACGTTCGCAGCGTTAATTCAGAATGGGAGGTGATCGGGCCCCGTTCTAGGCGTAAATTGAGAACAATGGTGATTGGCCTCCCGACAGGGTTTGATATGTTACATTTTTTATAGTTCAAGGTTTTAGTTTAGTAGGTATTTCAAATTAAACTCATACTTTGGGGTTCAAATTTGTTTTAACCGTTAAAGAAAACACTGTGATTTGTTGAGTTTTCATGCAAAAATATGATGAACTTGGCAACGTCAATTTAAAAAAAAAACATGTGAAATGTAGAAACATGGGGGTGAGGAAATTGATGAGACACCTCAAATCTAAAAAACACATGAGTAAGTTTGCAAATATTAAGAGGAAATATGTGATGGCCTTGACGAAGTACACCACAGCCATCGTGTTGATATAGGAGTGCTTCAAGATTCTTTCTCAACATTATATACCGGTATGTTCAAGTAATTTACAATGCCGTTGATCTAAAAGTAGGCTACATCATCCAAGGGTGTACTTAAACAAATCATAACTTCAATCACATGATTTTCTCATTATTTATTTTATTTTATTTTGTACATCCTCATGAGAGAAGTGGTAGAAAACTGCTTTGCGGTGGCCCACTTACAGAACAGGCTATTGTATTCTGCAACTACATATGACATATTGTGATGAATACATTCTATGTGATCTCATGTTTGAAGTCTCAGAAAATGCATTGCTGCATTCAGAACATCCTTACAGGTTCGCTTATCTCTTAACTACTTAATTTTTTATTGTAAAAACATTGAAATCTACTTTACAATTATTTGTTAACTATATGTTGTTTTAATGGTGCTTTAATGGTGCAGGAACTACGTGGTACAATGTCGGATAGAGTTGGTAAATAAAAGACTTTTTTCTCCAGACATATTAAGTAAGTTCAAGGGACACTACGCAGACATGAGCATGAACAAGTACGGAAGTCGTGTGGTAGAGAAATGCATAAACTACTTACCAAACACAGACGCATTTAGGGTTGTAAGGGAAATCATCGACTCCCTGAGATTCGTGATTGTTATTCAACACTCATTTAGAAACTATGTTCTTCAATGCACTGTCAAAAAGTTCGGGGTTAGATTTTCAATTTTCTACTTTTTTTACTTTTACAAAGCTGTAAATCAAGAATATTCATGAGTTTTTGCTAAGTAATAGTGTGATGACCCCAACCCGGTCAGGACCGCCGCGGACTTGCCATGACGTAATCTTAACTTAAACACTCGTAAGTTCACATAAAATTTTTCATTTTTACTCAACATTCTATAATAAAACAGACATAGACAAATAACCCACCTCGATCGACCCTTTAGAGTCTAACTTTGACTTAAACATGTTGGGCGTAAAGTTTGTCGACATTTGAAACATTTAAAACAAGGATAAAACCATTTTTTTCGATAAAATGTCGACTCAATTTTGGGGTCCTTAAAATACGCGCTCGTAAAATACGTTTAAAAAGTATCGTAAAAGGTTGGGTTGAAACGTGTTTTGAAAAGTCAACTTTAAAAAAAAACATGTTGGGTCACATGTGGTGCGCGCGTCGCCCAGATAGCGCATGCACTGCGCGCTATCGCACGCTTCTGCTGCGCGCCGCAATGCACGTGCGCATCGCCCACCCAGGTGCGTGCAATGCCCGGGTGGCATGTGTATTGGGCGACTCTCACGCACCATGCATGAGCTAGGGCCGATTGATCGGCAAAAACGCCAATCGATCGGCAACCTCTCTGGATTTTTGACCAAAAACCATCAAAAACGCCGATCGATCGCCCCTCGAGCGCGATCGATTGGCTGTGCGCATCCTGGGCGCGTGCACCCCGCGCGCCACCAGCGCACCTTTTGGCTTCTTTTTCACACAACCATTTTTTTCCATTTCAACCACTTACTTTTCACATTAAACTTCCCTAAAACCTTTACCAACCTCTTTAAACACGAAAATCTTCAACAGAAAACCCGACTCAAAAACGTATTCGAAAACGTATTGAAAATTCATGAAAACAAACTGCATGGATCACTATAAAAGTCGAGCATATCCTTACAGGTTCAAAGTACCTAAAGTCATCAAATACAATCCAACCTAATCCATAACACAAACATCGAACATAAACACGAAATTTTCTAAAACATCCCCAAAACAAATCCGTTTATCAAACCATTTAGTATAACATAACTCCAAGCCTAAATCTACTACACAATTCACAAAAAAAAAAAAATCAAACTTCCCTATACATCCTAAAATCCATCACATTACCCAATATCGATCTAGTTCACACCTATTTACCATAAAACGACTCGGAGCACACCCACGAGTCATCAAGCCTAGCCAAAACACGCCCCGTCGCCACGAGCTCTGCCCATCGACCACCTATGCCTGATCATCGGGAGGAGGTTCCTCACCTTCGTTCTCGTCACCTACATCATAAGATAAACACATTAAGCCTGATGCTTAGTAAGGGGTGCACTAAAATATATGTACACATAAATGCATGATTTCTCAAAACATGTTCATTTTCACTTATTTTCGTTACATAACATGGAAGAGTAAGTTTAGGTATGAGTAGTCGCAGACACCACCCTGTCTACCCCGTAGACCACACACTTGTCCTGAGTTGCCATGATTGGGTGTATTGTCTTGCCATGAGTTGCCATGATTGTGCCCTGCGCCCTACTCATCCTCAAACCTTACTCAACATTTACATACTTTATTTCATTCACTTGAAAACATGCATGAAAGAATATTTCACATAGTTTTAAAAAGAAAACATAATGCATAGAGAGAGAGTACTCAATATGATCATCAAAACAATTCATAATATACATATACAAGCTTAACTCATAAACGAACCTAACCGACCACTATTAGGAAACGTCCTAGGCTACCCGGCTCTTCAGAACCCCAAAATCGTGAAAACATCATTAAGACATTCAATTCCTAACATCGACATAATGTAGGACCTTAGGGGCTGGAAACCTAACACCACTTACCTGGCATCCTAGAAATGCCGAGTACCGTCCTTTAAGTTTGGGTTACCTAGAGCAATTCACAATTCATCATTAGAGTCGACTCTAAACGACCGAATTCCAAAAATTAACCGAACACCCAACTAAGGTAATTTTTCCTAAAACTCAATTTCACTTCATTCTTGCAATTCATCGAGCAATTCGCGCTCAAAACAAACCAAACTCCATTAATGGTTTTCAACAACCGAAAATCTAACCTAAATCCATCAATAACTATCGCCAAGTGTTTCTTGTAATTTTGCTAATACTTTTCTTTTGAACAAATGAAAACTTACTTTTGGTTCCCTATTCTTTCTCCCTCGTAAAAGAAATAAGGTACTTAGGTGTAACACCCCTAATACTGTACCCGTATTTTTCCGTAATATATTTTTTTTTTTATACTCTTTACTTTCCCTTACTTTAATTTAAACTTTGTGCGGAATTAAAACTGTAGTTGAAATCAAAACCGAAATCGGAATTAAAATGGAACCTTGAACATTTAAATCAAACTATAAAACATTTAATAAAAACTTAAAAACATTTATAAAAGAAACTTTAAAACAGATCAGAAAAGAGGGAGGGCAGAATTGGAACTCTGCCCTCGAAAAGATGCAGCGACCGGGCGCTGCTATATGCAGCGCTCAGTCGCCGAGTGCGCTGCATAATGCAGCGCACGATCACTGCATTATGCAGCGCCAGATCGCTGCATAATGCAGCGATCTGTTGCTGCCTGCAGCGACCAGCACGGCGCCCAGTCGCCATGCAGCGATCCCCCACGGCGCCCAGTCGCCAGTAGCCGACCATGAACACTTAGCTCTCTGGAATTTCCAGAGAGCAAATACTTCTACTTCACTCTCTGGAATCCGATTCCAGAGAGCAATAACCTCACCATTCATTAACCACTTTCTCATTTTTTTCATTCATTATCACAACACTTATACTTAAACTCAACCGACTCGCAACGGACTTTACGAAGTCCAACTGGGTGGATATATCTAAACATCGAGCATAACCGTATCAACCTAAAACCAATCAAAATATTTCCAAAATATTCAGTAAACAGTTTAAACCAAAACGTTTTACATACAATTACCAAAACGTTATCTAATCCCTATCCAGATCCAAACAACCTAAATATTCTATACAATTATCAATTCAGACATCCCAAAATAAACCCAGAGTCCAGACATACATCCCCACGGGTCGTATCGCGCCCCGACTACTCAGCGCACTCCCACGGCCATCATCCATCAACTGTCCCGACATCAGGAGGAGGAACGTCGTCCTCACCTGGATCTACGTCACCTAGCAGATCACCTACACCATACAGAAACATATGAGATATTGAAATCTCAGTAAGCTACGTAAATGCAGATGCATGCGTGCGTATGCCATTCAGAAATCATGCTCAGATTCAGATTACAGATACAGAATTACAGATTACAGATTCATTACGTCACAGACAGACAGAATTGTCACCGAAACCTCTACCCACTAAGCGGAGAGGGCCCATCCAGCGGTCAGACTACCCTTTCCACCTAGAGAGGGGGGGTACACGCTTGCAACACGCACAGCCGTGCCTGAGCCCCATCCCGCGTGACCAGAAACAGACAGATTACGTTTATTCATTCAGATTTCGTTACAGATTTCATTTCAGATATACGTTCCTTTTCTTAAAAACACGTGCAGAAATTCCTTTTCATGACTTTCGAAAACCGTGATGCATGAACAGTTCATATCAGCGGAAAGTAAACAAACAGTTCATATCAGCAGACAACATAACATAACCTATAAACAATTAACCTAACTACCCAACCTAAACAACGTAAAACAAGGAACCCTCAAGGATCCTTGATACGACGACGAAGTATGGTGTAGACCTTTCGGTCAAGCAAGTCACGAGAACTTACCTTGAGTGCGCTGGATCTCAAGCTTCGTCCACTGGAGTCGCGTGTCTGAGGTAAAACACGATATTTGTCGTTAAACCCAATTTAAACGATTAAATGTCCAAACTAATAAAATCCTTAATTTAACAAATCGAAGCTTTTAAACAACGACACAACGCTCGATAATTCTGGAAATCCATATTACGAGTTATTTCCGAAAACCCGAAAATTCTATAATTTATATTTTTTTACAAATTGGTTTATCTTCGTCCAATAACGTCCAATACGTTCGATATATACTTAATCAAGGCTAACCTATTAATTACGAACCCTAATTCGCGTTTTTCGTCGAAACCCTAATTGAAACCCTAACCCTAAATCGAACCGAAAACTCGAAATAAACGCTCAGAGATTGGGGCTACATACCGAGAGTAGCGAGAGAGGAAGAAATGACGAAGATCGGAGGAAAAACGGAGGAGAACGGAGGTCGGAATTTGACAGAAATCGCCGGCGGCCGTGAGGGAGCTCGCTCACTGTTCGTGCGTTCCAGAGAAGAGAAGGAGAGAATGAGTGAAAAAGAATGGTTTGTGATATTTTATAAATTGATTTTGCAAATTACCATTTTGCCCTTCTTTGATTTTCTTCTTTCGTTTCGTTAATTGGCTAACCGTTCGAATTCTCCAAATTTCTAAATCTTGCCAATGATTCCCATTCATTACCAGGGCTCTATTAAGACTGTCCGTTCGCGATTCGGACCTCGTTTCCTATTTTTACGAGAACGTCTTTTACGCTACGAAAAGTGTATTTACTCGAAATATAGCGTTTGACCTCTAAAAATTCCCGTAAATTCCTTAAAATTCTTATTATTCGTTAGAATCGTAATGACGCTTTCTTTTTGTGAAACGGACCTGATTTGATATATTTACCAAAAATGCCACTAATAATATAATAATAATATAATCAAAGGTCCGTACAAACCGGATATTACATTCTACCCTCCTTATTCAGAATTTTGTCCACAAAATTAAATTACACAAACAGATCAGGATACTTAGTCATCATATCCTGCTGTCGCTCCCAGGTAGCCTCTTCCACCTCGTGATTCCGCCATAGAACTTTGACTAGCGGAATTTCTTTGTTGCGTAGAACCTTGATGGAATGCTCCAAAATACGTACTGGCCTCACCTCATAGCTCAAGGTAGGCTGCACCTCGATCTCTGTAGTCTCTACGATATGCGACGGATTACGCAAGCACTTCCGAAGCATAGATACGTGAAATACGTCGTGGATACCCTCCATAGAAGCCGGAAGCTGCAATCTGTACGCCAACTTCCCGATCCTGTTCAGAATAGGAAAGGGTCCCACATATCGAGGGTTTAACTTACCCCTCCTTCCGAATCTCGCAACGCCTTTGAACGGAGAAACTTTAAGGTAAACCTCGTCACCTTCCTCGAACTCTAGCTCTCTCCGTCTGGTGTCAGCATAGCTCTTCTGTCTGCTCTGAGCTACCTCGATGCGCTGTCGAATAATGGCAATCTTCTCTGCCGTTTGCTGCAGAATCTCAGGTCCAATGACGCTGGCCTCGCCAACCTCATCCCAATACAGCGGAGATCTGCACTTTCGACCATATAAGGCTTCATACGGAGCCATACCGATAGTAGCCTGGAAGCTGTTGTTGTACGAGAACTCGATCAGTGGCAAATACCTGCTCCACGATCCTTGAAACTCAAGCACACACGCTCTGAGCATATCCTCCAAAATCTGATTCGTCCTCTCTGTCTGACCATCAGTCTGAGGATGGAACGCTGTGCTGAAGTTAAGCTGAGTCCCCATAGCTTTGTGCAGACTCTTCCAGAACTTCGATGTAAACCTCGGATCTCGATCCGAGACAATAGAAACCGGCACTCCGTGCAACTTCACAATCTCTTGTACATAGAGCTCGGCGAGCTGATCCATAGACGATGTCATCTTCACAGGCAAAAAGTGAGCCGACTTTGTCAATCGGTCCACAATAACCCAAATGCCGTCATGGCCTCTCGTAGTCCTCGGGAGCCCCACAATGAAATCCATGGAGATCTGCTCCCACTTCCACTCCGGAATCGGCAGTGGTAACAGCGTTCCAGCGGGTCTCCGGTGTTCCGCCTTTACTTGCTGACATACTAGGCAGGTCTCAACGTACTTGGCAACCTCCCTCTTCATGTTCGGCCACCAGAAGTGCTGTCTCAAATCCCGGTACATCTTGGTACTCCCCGTAGTCAATGCACATCCTGAGGGTCCCGCCTTTCTTCTTGTCGAATAGAACAGGCGCACCCCAGGGTGAAACACTGGGTCGAATGAAACCTTTCTCCAATAACTCATCGAGCTGAGTCCTCAACTCACTCAACTCGGCTGGTGCCAACCGGTATGGGTTCTTAAACCTCGGTGCAGAGTTAGGATATACGTCAATAATGAACTCAATCTCCCGGTCTGGTGGTAATCCGGGACGATCATCAAGGAATATGCCAGAGAACTCTCTGACAACAGGAATGTCGCTCGGCTTCACTCTGCTGAGCAACTGACAATTAAAGACAGAGGCCAATAAATAGAGCACGCACCTTTGAACTGCTCGTTGACCTCCATAGAATAAGAGATAGGCGATCCAGTCAATCGGTTCCTCGCCTGATAGGAAAACTCGGCTTTATCCGGGGGTCGGAAGGTCACAATCCCGGAGCGACAATCGATGGTGGCGAAGTGCTGTGCTAGCCAGTCCATCCCCAAAATAAGATCGTACCGCTCTATGCTCATAACTATCAAACGAGCATAAAGGGTAATACTCCCCACCGAGACGATATTGCCCTGGAGAATACGATCTGAACGCATATGCTCTCCCGAAGGCAGCATCACACTGTACTCATACTCTGACGGCCCAGACTCTAACCCCAATCTAGCCATACATGCAGTCGATACGAAGGAGTGCGTAGCTCCAGTATCCATCAAAGTAAACACAGTAGCGCCCATAAGCAAAATAGTACCTGCAATCACGGCAGGCTGAGCCTCATCATCAACATCGCCAGGCCCGATCAACGCAAAAACCCTGGGTACAACCCTCCTCTGATCATCGCCTGGTAAATCTCGACCCGGATGCGGGCAATTTCTAACAAAATGGCCGACTCCGCCACATCTGTAGCATTTGTTCGTGCCAACTCGACACTCGCCACTATGTTCTTTCTGGCATCTGGGGCACCAGGGCATCTGAGAAGTCCCCTGTACCTACTTTCCCTTGCCCCGATCATTTCCTCCCTCAAGAGGTCTCTTCGCACCCCTAGGCTGTGGCTGAGGTGGCTGTGCTCCAGGCTGCCATCCCTGATTCCGAGACTGAGGACGGATCTCTTGGAAGAAGTCCTTCGCTGGCTCCCTCGGTTTAACACAAGTGGCCCTGGCAGCCTCTATGTCCAGAGCTCTGGCTGTAACATCAGAATATGGCGCATCAATAATACCTGAGACTACCACGTGCATCCGAATCTCCGGATTGAGTCCCTCCATAAAGTGGTGCACCTTCTCCTCATTATCGCTGACCAGGCGAGGTGCGAATCGTGATAAAGCCTCAAATCTCTGAATATAATCCGCAACTGAACCAGTCTGCTTCAGCTGCGTAAACTCGTTCCTCTTGGCCACTCTCACTGTGCGGCTGAAATACTTGTCGAAGAATAAGAACTTGAATCGATCCCAAGTCATAACTGATACATCTGTAGTCGACTTGATCGAGTCCCACCAGAAACGAGCGTCCAACGCTAAGTGAAATGTGGCATAAGCGACCCTGCTCCCGTTGGCAACCTCGGCGTAATCTAGCATGTCCTCCATAACCCGGATCCATTCCACGGCACGTGTCGAATCGATGACTGGCCGTCGAATACTGGAGGCCGTAGGCCTTGAAACCTCTGCATACCCTGATTACTGGGGACTACCAACTCCTGAGCCCTCTGATTCTCTCGCTGGTTCTCTCGATTCACTAGGTCTGTAATTTGTTGCGCTTGTCGGTCCATATGCTGAGACTGGCGATCTAACAATTCCGTAAGACGACCCATCGCGTCGTCTCTAGGATCCCTTCCTCGAACCATATTTATAAAACTCCTATAGAATTTAAAACAAGTAATCCTAAGAAACTGAAATCAAACAAAGCAGTAAACAGACTTACAGTTGATGAAGGATGTCCGCGTAGTGGCTGCGTAGTCGAGCAGTCTACAGAATCGATTTTAAAACCCGGGGGCTCTGATACCATAAATGTAACACCCCTAATACTGTACCCGTATTTTTCCGTAATATATTTTTTTTTTATACTCTTTACTTTCCCTTACTTTAATTTAAACTTTGTGCGGAATTAAAACTGTAGTTGAAATCAAAACCGAAATCGGAATTAAAATGGAACCTTGAACATTTAAATCAAACTATAAAACATTTAATAAAAACTTAAAAACATTTATAAAAGAAACTTTAAAACAGATCAGAAAAGAGGGAGGGCAGAATTGGAACTCTGCCCTCGAAAAGATGCAGCGACCGGGCGCTGCTATATGCAGCGCTCAGTCGCCGAGTGCGCTGCATAATGCAGCACACGATCGCTGCATTATGCAGCGCCAGATCGCTGCATAATGCAGCGATCTGTTGCTGCCTGCAGCGACCAGCACGGCGCCCAGTCGCCATGCAGCGATCCCCCACGGCGCCCAGTAGCCAGTAGCCGACCATGAACACTTAGCTCTCTGGAATTTCCAGAGAGCAAATACTTCTACTTCACTCTCTGGAATCCGATTCCAGAGAGCAATAACCTCACCATTCATTAACCACTTTCTCATTTTTTTCATTCATTATCACAACACTTATACTTAAACTCAACCGACTCGCAACGGACTTTATGAAGTCCAACTGCGTGGATATATCTAAACATCGAGCATAACCGTATCAACCTAAAACCAATCAAAATATTTCCAAAATATTCAGTAAACAGTTTAAACCAAAACGTTTTACATACAATTACCAAAACGTTATCTAATCCCTATCCAGATCCAAACAACCTAAATATTCTATACAATTATCAATTCAGACATCCCAAAATAAACCCAGAGTCCAGACATACATCCCCACGGGTCGTATCGCGCCCCGACTACTCAGCGCACTCCCACGGCCATCATCCATCAACTGTCCCGACATCAGGAGGAGGAACGTCGTCCTCACCTGGATCTACGTCACCTAGCAGATCACCTACACCATACAGACACATATGAGATATTGAAATCTCAGTAAGCTACGTAAATGCAGATGCATGCGTGCGTATGCCATTCAGAAATCATGCTCAGATTCAGATTACAGATACAGAATTACAGATTACAGATTCATTACGTCACAGACAGACAGAATTGTCACCGAAACCTCTACCCACTAAGCGGAGAGGGCCCATCCAGCGGTCGGACTACCCTTTCCACCTAGAGAGGGGGGGTACACGCTTGCAACACGCACAGCCGTGCCTGAGCCCCATCCCGCGTGACCAGAAACAGACAGATTACGTTTATTCATTCAGATTTCGTTACAGATTTCATTTCAGATATACGTTCCTTTTCTTAAAAACACGTGCAGAAATTCCTTTCATGACTTTCGAAAACCGTGATGCATGAACAGTTCATATCAGCGGAAAGTAAACAAACAGTTCATATCAGCAGACAACATAACATAACCTATAAACAATTAACCTAACTACCCAACCTAAACAACGTAAAACAAGGAACCCTCAAGGATCCTTGATACGACGACGAAGTATGGTGTAGACCTTTCGGTCAAGCAAGTCACGAGAACTTACCTTGAGTGCGCTGGATCTCAAGCTTCGTCCACTGGAGTCGCGTGTCTGAGGTAAAACACGATATTTGTCGTTAAACCCAATTTAAACGATTAAATGTCCAAACTAATAAAATCCTTAATTTAACAAATCGAAGCTTTTAAACAACGACACAACACTCGATAATTCTGGAAATCCATATTACGAGTTATTTCCGAAAACCTGAAAATTCTATAATTTATATTTTTTTACAAATTGGTTTATCTTCGTCCAATAACGTCCAATACGTTCGATATATACTTAATCAAGGCTAACCTATTAATTACGAACCCTAATTCGCGTTTTTCGTCGAAACCCTAATTGAAACCCTAACCCTAAATCGAACCGAAAACTCGAAATAAACGCTCAGAGATTGGGGCTACATACCGAGAGTAGCGAGAGAGGAAGAAATGACGAAGATCGGAGGAAAAACGGAGGAGAACGGAGGTCGGAATCGACAGAAATCGCCGGCGGCCGTGAGGGAGCTCGCTCACTGTTCGTGCGTTCCAGAGAAGAGAAGGAGAGAATGAGTGAAAAAGAATGGTTTGTGATATTTTATAAATTAATTTTGCAAATTACCATTTTGCCCTTCTTTGATTTTCTTCTTTCGTTTCGTTAATTGGCTAACCGTTCGAATTCTCCAAATTTCCAAATCTTGCCAATGATTCCCATTCATTACCAGGGCTCTATTAAGACTGTCCGTTCGCGATTCGGACCTCGTTTCCTATTTTTACGAGAACGTCTTTTACGCTACGAAAAGTGTATTTACTCGAAATATAGCGTTTGACCTCTGAAAATTCCCGTAAATTCCTTAAAATTTTTATTATTCGTTAGAATCGTAATGACCCTTTCTTTTTGTGAAACGGACCTGATTTGATATATTTACCAAAAATGCCACTAATAATATAATAATAATATAATCAAAGGTCCGTACAAACCGGATATTACATTAGGTGGTATACTATATGTATATGTTATAATCTAATTTTTAAACAAATGAAAATTATTATTTTATTTCTATAATTACTGTGAACAATAAAAATTGAAACTTTACTGACTTAATAACTTAGGATTTTAATTTCATCACGTTATTTCTCTAATTTCAATCCCCACTTGTTATTTAGATCCATACCTTTAATTATTAGTCAATATTTAATATTTTTCACTAAACTCTTCTGATATTTTCAAAATATTATTCTTAATTCAATTCTCATAACTTTATGATGAACCAAAGTAAGAGTGATGCATAAAAACACAGAACTTCAACTACACGTGTCTCACAATTATATTCCTATACCGTGTAGTTTGTATGGTGATAGTGTAACGTCCAAATTAATTATTAAGTCCATATGCCAATAAAGGATGGCGCGAATTCAAAGTTTATTAAATAAAACTTATCAGTAATAAAATAATAGAGTTAAATAATATTAACACTCAAAATTTGCTAAGGAGAAACTGAAGGATTCAAATTTGGTAATTGAGTAGAAATGTTGGTAGTTAGTGCTCAACGAGAATTTGTATTTGAAAATAAATATAAAAGTTTGTTAGTTATTTAAATATATACTATATATGTGTAAAATAAAAATTAAAGAATAATAAACAAAATTGGTTCATGACTTGTATTTGAAACAATAGATCTCTTTAAATATCAAAAAGTTCTAAACTACATAATTCAAATAACCCCATGCACTTAAAAATATCACTCAAATGTAGTCCAAAAATACTAATAAAGGAAACCATACGAGAGATAATCAAAAGTTTATTTCTGAAGTATTCAACATACTGGGCTTTGAATTTGGCTGATTTGAAGTAGCGTGAGGGCCATCGTGTAGAGGAGGGTCGAGTTGTGCTACCTCAAGAATTTCCAACTTTTCGCTTGACATTTTGAGTAGTAGGATGAGAGGAAGATGCATTTGAGAAAAAAGAGAATAAAGAATGTAAGATTTCTGGGTTAAAATGGTGAGAAACAACAAATAATCGCAAGAAAATGTATTCGACGCAATGGTCGACACTTTATTAATAAGTATGATCGGTCAAGTGCAAACAAAAAGAGAGTTTTAATTTTTCCAGCTCACTTGAGGTGTAGATCGAGCTCACCATGGGTTCACACTTTAAAGAAAAATTAGAATTTTCATGAGAGTGTGAGATGTTGAACAATTCTAATGCACGCTGCATGGGTCGACACTTGAACATAGTTAAGAGTTTTCCATAGGATTCAAGGTGTCAACTGCACGCTGCATGAGTTGACACTTGTACATAATTATAATTTTTGAAAATAACAAAGGAATAAGAAGGTCAACCTGTCCCATCAATGGTCGACCTATGCAATGAAAAAAAAACTCAACTTTGATTAAATTTAATCAAGTCCAGTCTTACTTTATAGATATTGAATGTTTTCTCATATGAAGGCTTGGTAAAAATATTGACTAGTTGATCAACAAAATTAATAAACTCAAGAGATATATCTCCCTTTTGCATGCAATCTCGAATAAAATAATATCAATTTTCGATGTGTTTTGTCTTAGAATATTGGATGAGATTTTTAGAAATATTAATGGCACTATTGTTATCTCATCTAATGGAAAGTTGCTCATAATATTGATCATAGTCTTCTAGAGTTTATTTTATCTAAATCAATTGAGAACAACAACTCTTGGCAGCTATATATTCACCATCGGTTGTGGAAAGAGGCTCTGAGTTTTGTTTATTAGAGAACTAAGACACAATAGATTCTCCAAGGAATTGACAAGTTCTGTAACGCCCCCGAACCCACCATGGCTCGGTGCGCTACTTGGCTCTAACTCGGGTCGTTAAAATACTCTATGGTATACCCGTACCCTTAGACAACACTAGAAATACGTGAAAATTTAAAACTTTATTTTTTACTCAAAACTTCATCGTTTGAAAATAATGAGACTCCCTTCCAGCAGAAAACTAATAAAATACGTTAAAAGAAAATTCGGTTAAATTCTTAAATCAATTGGTTAAAAATCTAAAAATCAGCAAAGTTAGCTGAGAGTTTCGGTCGACATTTCCAAACCAATTTTGATCGATTTTGCACTACTCAGTCGATATCACCGGGGGTCGATATCGCCAGGGGCTGATATCTCAGAGGGTCGATATCGCCAGAGGACGACATCGTTAGGGGCCTATATCGCCATGGGTCAATATCGCCAAGGGACGACATTGCTAGGGGCCGATATCGCCAGGGGACGACATCGCCAGGGGCCGACATCGCCAGGGGCCGACATCGCCAGGGGCCGAGATCGCCAGGGGTCGATATCGCCAGGGGACGACATCACCACACCAACATTAATCGATTTCAGCACTAATCAGTCGACATCATCTGTAACGCCCCCGAACCCACCCTGGCTCGGAGCGCTACTTTGCTAACCAATCCCACATTAAAACATAATTTAAAATAAGCCTAGACTCGTTAATTTCCCTTAATCCTAACCGCTAAGCACCACAGCGTCTTTCCCGAAAATTTCAGCAAAGTAACGCCTGAAAATGGCACCTCCAAAATGCTAAGTACCTGCACACCGTCCAATCTCAACTAGATCCAGAATACCTATACTCAACTATCCAGCATATGAAATCTCCAAAGAGCAGTAAAGAGGTAAACTAAAATACTAACATCCCTAAGTGAAGAAAATACGCAATATAGGGCGACACATCACACTTAACTATGACAATATACAACACTCCCATAACAGTATTTCCATAAACAAAATCTACAATAAACTAGCAAATACAAAGCCCCACAAACTACCAAAATAGAAAACCCCACATTCCCCGAAGACCATGGTCGAGGCGCCCCGACAATTGCCTGCACCGGCATGCTCTGTAAATCAACGACTGCGTCCCAATCCTAGCTTTCTTCGTAGCTCTAACCTGTACTCCTGTCGTCACCTACACCACAGAACACACACACACACGTAAGCTTACGCTTAGCAAGTAGAGATTAACAAATACGACTAGATAAAATGCAAGCTACACACAACGCTGAACAAAACAACCAAACAACACAACGATACGAAACAAATCCAGATTTGCCCGCATCAACGATGCCTTATTCTTTAATACAGCACGACAACGCAACACAACACCACAACACCACAATTCAACTCAACAACCTGACTCAACACAACACGACAACACGACCAGACAATACTAGTTGCCTGCACCCGAAAGGATGCCTTACTCTTTAACACAGCACGACACAAAATGCAACTTCTACACTCACTGCTAGTTTCAGTTACATTCTCCATTTATAAATCTTTTACCCGTGCATCTTTCATAAAGACCCTCCCGAGGTGCTCCACGAGCACTACTCCCCGGCGAGGCAACTCTATTCAGGATCACTTTGCATTTCTAATTGCCTCATTACCTTTAATGCTCACTCATCAAACCTGTGCTAACAACTCATGCTCACTCATCATCAAACCCGTGCTCACAACTCATGCTCACTCAATGCACAACATAAAATAACCACAACAACCAAACAATCACCAAACAACAACGAACAAACAACACCAACAACAACAACAAACAAAGACCAAACAACAATAACCAAGCAATTCATTCCCACACTAATCAATATAAACAACACACAATGCAATCAACCTAACACATGCAGTTTCTAACACTCAATTGTGCTTATTTGCTGTTAGCCAGTCATCCTTCATAGAGATCCCCTCGGGGTGCTACACACCAGCACCTCAGCCCGACAAGGCACACTATTCAGTATTTCGTGTTTTAGCCGGTCATCTCTCATAGAGTTCCCCTCGGGGTGCTAAACACCAGCACCTCAGCCCGACAAGGCACACTATTCGAGATGCATTTTACAATTCACTTTATCTGATTATGTTCATGCTCACAATGCCAAACACAATGCCAAACAACGCCACTAATTGTACCTAACATGTTATACCATGATGTGTGCTTCAAATATGGAATACCACACGAAACCAACAACACAACGACGTACGTCTCTCGTAGAATTCCATTCTACTCGAGACACCCAGCGTACAGCTCACAGCAGACACCCAAAGCGTACATCTCTCACGAGACACAAAGCGTACATCTCTTACGAGACACAAAGCGTACATCTCTTATGAGACACCTAGCGTACAACTCTTACGAGACACAAAGCGTACATCTCTTATGAGATACCCAACGTACATCTCTTGTAACGACCCGGGGAGGATTGCCACGAAATTCTTGACTTTACATAAAACTTTAACTCATATTTGAACTCTTTTCTCCTTCTTTTTTTTTTCTTTAGTAACAGTATACCTAACAGGCTTAAAGACTTCAACTTAATGGATGGAAAGTTAGTCCCTCGTACATGCTTCCAATCGACGTACAAGTTGCATGGGTTTGCATGCATCAACCGATAGACATTGCATCTTCCGGATGGCACGTGCACCCTCATGACTCATTTAAACACCTATCGGTAGATGCGAATACTCGCATCGACCGACGTTCACGTGCATCTCATGTGACCAATTTAAAACATCCACCGATAGACATGTGAAATTCACGTGTTCATCTATGACATCTTCCGATAGCTTACAAGCTTTATATCATCCGATCACTAAACGACAAGTTATTATTTACATCATCCGGCGAGGGAATATACTTCATCTTCCGGTGAAATAGGGAAACATCATCCGATGACTAACACTCTACATCTGTCGATCACTAGACGACAAAATAGCACTTCCATTATCCGATGGCTAACACTCTACATCTGCCGATCGCTAGACCACAAAATAGCACTTTCATCATCAGATGGCTAACACTCTACATCTGCCGATCGCTGGATGACAAAATAGCACTTTCATCATCCGATGGCTAAACACTCTACACCTGCCGATGGAGAAACATACTACATCTTCCGGTGACGTCATCCGGAAGACTCAATCGTTCGACTCCTATCATTTGAAATTCTGCCGATGACGTCAGCCTGATGAATGCCTCATCCAGCTTCTATCTTATGGCAGTAAAACACTATGATCATCAAACAACCTCATCCAACAGAAAATACTACAACTCACCCAAATCTTAACCTGGGTATTATAAACCCTAATGAGTGAAAACCATATCCCATACAAGATACACATAGCGGAAGGCTTAAGCAAAACAGACCATTCATAATTCTTAAAATCGTTAACAGATTCTGAAGTCAAACCATTCAAAATCCGAATCTCATTGTTATAAGAAGACTCTATTCTACTTAGTCATCTGTTTATCATAAACTTCTCTGACTTACTATGGGTATAACCAGGGAACTTGATCGCCTATCCGGCCTTCACTGTCACACTGAGCATCCTCCAGCAACCAAGCTTAGACTTCTTCATCGACCTTGAGTTTCTCACCTGAGAACTCGTCACCTACATCATAAGGTTTAAACTATAAGCCTCATGCTTAGTAAGGAATGCAACACTAACATGAGTGCATGAATGCATAATTCAGAGAAAACATGCTCATAGATCATTTCTTGTTCATATTCTTGTTCATATTCATAATTCATTTCATCATTCATAATCATGGATCATATTCATCATTCATAATCATTGATCATTTTCATCATTCATAGTCATTGATCATATTCATCATTCATAGTCATTGATCATATTCATCATTCATAGTTATTGATCATATTCTTTGTTTAGGTTGTGGATCAAGAGAGGATTTGTGCCGGTAAAGGGGGTTCGACAGTGAGTTTGATCTTGTTCCCTACTGCGGGTCGTATTCATATGTCCTTCTTTGGACTGTGACATACGCCGAACCGCCCCCAACCCTCACTTAATCCACATTGCATAAATCTTATATATACACATATACATACATATCTTGTTCATGGAAAACATGCGTTAAAACATTTTCTTATGCTTGAGAAACATTCATGATGCATGAACATGAGAACTTTTAACTCATCAAACTATGACAAGGATCATACCAGAGCAGACAACTTCACATTCACTAGCAGGTCATCAAATAGTATAACTCGCAACATACATAAATCCTTCAAGTGCAGACAAGCTCATTATCAGAAGGTAAACGTTAGACATCTCAACCTAGTACTCCCATGATGTAGGGCTCTATTAGCTGGAAATCTTAATACATTCACTTACCTGGTCTCCTTAGCACTTGAGCTCCTTTCTCTTCAAACTTCTTCACCTAAAAATTTACATTGCAGTAGTTAAAACAAAATCCTAATAGTTCTAATCTCGAGTTATCCTAAGATCTAATAGCTAAGAGTCCTTCCCGAGTTCTTAGTTTAATACTCAATGTAACCCGAAATCCCAAAATCAAAACAGACGGATTCGATAATGATAACTCAGGGTTGTTTGTTTTAAATGTCCAGGATCGATTCGGAATGACATTACCAATCTCGGGTTTCAAAATGTTCTTATCAATACTCGGCCATTGAAGAATCCAAAACTTCAATACAGAGCTGAAAAACTGGGCTAATAAACTAACAGATAACCACATTGTTAAACCCGTACCTCGAGCACAAAGTAGCCGAGAAGCAGCAAGGAAACCGTTCGCCGAAGGAAGGATTTCCAGCTGACAGAGAGCGAGAGCTTGGGAGAGAAGAAATCACCAGAAGTTGGGGTTGTCGGCTACAGTGGTTTAAATCCTTTCTTTTCTCTTTAAATACAGGCCTCAATCCTCCATTATTACAACTTTGCCACTCAACCTAGTTTAGATCCACATGTAATTAATTAAGCTTGGCATAAATCCTAAACTACGAAGATTAAATATTTATGACCGTTAATACAGTTAAGAAAATCACCTGGCCGTTGACTCGGGTGTTACATCCACCCCTCCTTAAACAAAATTTTCGTCCCCGAAAATTGATCAATCAAACAACTCTGGATACTTGTCTAACATGTCCTGTCGTCGCTCCCACGTGGCTTCTTCAATGCCATGATGCTTCCACAAAACTTTGACCAACGGAATCTCTTTATTCCTCAGAGTCTTAACTGCGGATTCTAATATTTGCACTGGCTTCTCTTCATACGTTAGCGTCGGCTCAATCTCAAAATCCACTGGTTTAACAACTTGTGTAGGGTCCCGTATACATTTCCTTAACATTGACACATGGAAAACTTTATGAACTTTATCTAATGATGGAGGCAACTGCAGTCTGCAAGCTGTACTACCGATTCTAGCCAAAACAGGGAATGGTCCAATAAATCGTGGATTAAGCTTTCCCTTCCTGCTAAATCTTAGTACTCCTTTAAATGGTGAAACCTTCAGGAAAACTTCATTACCAACAGCAAATTCAAGATCTCTCCTCCTTCGGTCTGCATAACTTTTCTGTCGGCTTTGAGCAGTAATCATTCTCCTCTTAATAGTGGCAATCTTGTCTGACATCTGCTACAACATCTCGGGACCTAAGAGTTTTGCTTCACCAACCTCATCCCAATACAGAGGTGACCTACACTTCCTGCTATACAGTGCCTCATAAGGTGTCATGCCTATGGTGGACTGGTAACTATTGTTGTAAGAGAACTCAACCAAGGGTAAGTATCTACTCCAGGATGACTGGAAATCTAGTACACACGCCCTCAGCATGTCTTCAAGTATCTGAATAGTCCTTTCAGATTGACCATCTGTCTATGGGTGGAAGGCAGTACTGAAGGTTAACTTTGTACCTAATGCGTCTTGTAAGCTTTTCCAAAATCGGGAGGTAAATCTAGGGTCACGATCAGAGACAATAGATGCAGGAATTCCATGCAACCTAATAACTTCTTGTACATAAAGATCAGCAAGCTGGTCCATCGAGTAGGTTGTCCTTACTGGTAAGAAATGGGCTGATTTTGTCAATCTATCAATAACAACCCAAATACTATCATGTCCCTTTGTTGTCTTAGGTAGTCCTACAACGAAATCCATAGCTATGTGTTCCCACTTCCATTCGGGAATAGGTAGGGGCTGAAGAGTACCTCCTAGACGTTGGTGCTCAGCTTTAACCTGTTGGCAAACCAAACATGACTCTACATGCTTAGAACCATCTCTCTTTAAGTTTGGCCACCAATAGAGTAACTTCAGGTCTCGATACATCTTGGTGCTTCCAGGATGCACAAAAAAGGAAGACGAATGCGCCTCAGTCAAGATTAACTTACGTAATCCTTCATCATTAGGGACATACCATCTATTTCTAAACCTCAGAATTCCATCCTTGGAAAGACTAAACTCGGAGGTGGTGTCCTTCACCTTGTTCATTATACCGTTATTCTCCTCAGAGTCCTTCTGTTGTGCCTCTTTGATCTTTTCTAAAACCGTTGGTTGAATGGTCAAATCGGCAAGTAAGGTTGATAACTCTAGAACTATCTCCAATTCAAACTTCTGAACTTCTGTCCTCAAAGGTATAGACATAGTTGACATGACAGATTGCATAGTTGTTGACATCCTGCTCAATGCGTCAGCTACAGAGTTAGCCTTACCCGGGTGATACTTGATCTCAAAGTCGTAATCCTTAACAAATTCCAACCAACGCCTCTGCCTCATGTTCAATTCCTTTTGTGTAAGGAGATACTTCAGACTTTTATGGTCAGAAAACACCTCACACTGCTGTCCATATAAATAGTGCCTCCATATCTTCAAAGCAAAAACGACAGCGGCTAATTCTAAATCATGGGTGGGGTAGTTCTGTTCATAATTCTTTAATTGCCTAGAGGCATACGCTACAACTTTGCCTTCTTGCATCAGAACACAACCTAAACCAACTTTAGACGCATCACAGTAGACACTAAACTTTCCTTCATCGGTTGGGAGAGTCAATACCGGGGCTGTTGTTAACTTCACCTTCAATGTCTGGAAGCTATTCTCACAAGCTTCGGTCCAAGAATATTTATTATCCTTCTTTGTCAAATTCTTCAGGGGCTTAGCTATCATAGAAAATCCTTTGATGAACTTTCTGTAATAGCCTGCCAATCAAAGGAAACTGCGGACTTCACTGGCATTCTTTGGTTGTAGCCAATCCTTTACTACCTGAATTTTGGTCGGGTCCACAGATATGCCATTAGCAGAAACTACATGGCCAAGAAAATTAACCTTGTCCAACCAAAATTCACACTTGGACAATTTGGCATAAAGCTGGTGCTCCTTCAATGTTGTCAAAACTATTCTTAAATGCTCTGCATGGTCAGCTTCTGTCCGTGAGTATATCAGGATATCATCTATGAACACAATTACAAATTTTTCCAAATACTCCCGAAACACACGATTCATTAAGTCCATGAAGGCTGCAGGTGCATTGGTCAGTCCAAATGACATGACCAAGAATTCATAGTGTCCATAACGGGTTCTGAAGGCTGTCTTTGGTATATCTCCTTCCTTAACTTTCAGTTGGTAATAACCTGAAGGTAAATCTATTTTTGAAAACACCTTTGCTCCTTGCAGTTGGTCAAACAAATCATCAATTCGGGGTAAGGGGTACTTATTCTTGATTGTCAACTTATTTAGCTCCCTATAGTCTATGCACATTCTAAGGGAACCATCCTTCTTCTTGACAAATAAGACAGGTGCACCCCAAGGGGAACTACTAGGGCGTATGAATCCTTTGTCTACTAATTCCTGTAGTTGGACTTTTAACTCCTTTAACTCAACTGGTGCCATACGGTAAGGGTTCTTAGATACAGGCAATGCCTCGGGATATGTATCAATTACAAACTCTATTTCTCTATCAGGTGGTAATCCTGGCAAGTCATCTAAGAACGCCTCAGGGAACTCCCTGACTACGGGGATATCTTGTAACTCTATCTTATTCTTCACCCGAACATCCATTATGCTAGCTAAGTAACTCACACAACCATTTTTCAGTAACCGGTAAATTTATAGTGAGGATATGATTGGTATTTTACTTATCTTAGGGATAGCTTGGAAGGAATAATGATCACCATTTGGGGGTCGAAAATCAACCATCCCAGATCTACAACTTATTGTGGCATAATGCCTAAATAACCAATCCATTCCTAAAATCACCTCGTATCCTTTCATGTCAATTACAATCAGTTCTACATATAGTTTCTTACTTCCTAAGGACACAACATCACCCTTAACAATCTGTTCGGAATGTAGGGACTTCCCTGATGGTAATATAACATTATATGGCCTTTCGGCTGGTAAGGGTTCTAAATTGTGTGGGCATACAAACAGAGTTGATATAAACGAGTGTGTGGCTCCCGTATCTATAAGTGTGTAAGTAGCAAAACCACAGATCATAATGGTACCTGTTATGACTGTATGCTTCACGGCTTCTTCATCCTCCATCATTGCATAGACTCATTGTGCTACCCTTGCACGGTTCGGATCTTGCGGCATGGGGCAGTCTCTGACTATATGTCCAACCTTATCACATTTGAAACAGCAGCCAGAACGCAACTTGCATTCGCCGGGGTGGTTCTTCTGACAGGTGGGGCATAGGGGTGCCAGAGGCCTCTTTCCCTTTCCTTGATCATCATTCTGGTTGAGGGGTCTCTTTATTCCTTGTTGTTGTTGCTATGGTCCCCTGTTCTGTTGTGGCTGCCAACCTTTGTTCTGACGTGGTGGCGGCTGAGTGTCCTTTGTGAACTTTCTTGGCTGCTCACGCTGTGCATAGGCTGCCATTTCTGCCTCTTCCAGCTCCAAGGCCTTAGCCGTCACTTCACCAAAAGGTACATTGTGTATCCCAGCAGTCTTCACCTTCACATACAGACTCGGCTTCAGCCCTTGAACAAATTGGTAAATCTTGTCCTCGTCATCCTAAATCATACGGGGAGCAAACCGTGATAAAGCATCAAATTTACATATGTAATCCGTCACAGAGCCAGTTTGACACAGATTCATGAACTCCTTCTTCTTGTTGGCTCGAACAGTCCTATTGAAGTACTTGTCAAAGAAAGCAGTCTTGAACATTTTCCAGGTCATAGCTTCGGCACTAGCGGTGTTCTGGATCGAGTCCCACCAATGCCTTGCACTTAACTCCAAATGAAAGACAGCATAGGTGACCTTATCTCCTTCCTCAACCTTTGCATACTTAAACATGTCTTCTATCTTTCGAATCCACTCCCCAGCATAGATAGGATCTGAAACATGTCCATTAAACACCGGGGGTCGAAGCCGGTGGAAACGCTCACCCCCATGATCATGAGTTGCATTAGTACTGGAGTTGCCTTGTTCCTCCCTAGCAGTCATCAGTCGTTCTATCTGGTGAGATTGGCGCATGACCAACTCTGTCAACTGAGCAATAGCATTGCTATCTTCATTGGTCTCTCTCTGCTGACCTCTAACCATTTTGGGATTCCTAGACAAATCATTACAGATATATCTCAACTTAATGACATAAACTGAAATCATAAATACTTACAGTTGTTGGAGTGTGCTCATGTGACAGTCAGTGTTGGAAGGCAGTCTGCAGAATCGATTTTAGAACCCGGTTTTACTTTGATACCATAATTGTAACGACCCGAGGAGGATCTCCACGAAATTCTTGACTTTACATAAAACTTTAACTCATATTTGAACTCTTTTCTCCTTCTTTTTTTTTTCTTTAATAATAGTATACCTAACAGGCTTAAAGACTTCAACTTAACGGATGGAAAGTTAGTCCCTCGTACATGCTTCCAATCGACGTACAAGTTGCATGGGTCTGCATGCATCAACCGATAGACATTGCATCTTCCGGATGGCACGTGCACCACTCATGACTCATTTAAACACCTATCGGCAGATACGAATACTCGCATCGACCGACGTTCACGTGCATCTCGTGTGACCAATTTAAAACATCCACCGATAGACATGTGAAATTCACGTGTTCATCTATGACATCTTCCGATAGCTTACAAGCTCTATATCATCCGATCACTAAACGACAAGTTATTATTTACATCATCCGGCGAGGGACAATACTTCATCTTCCGGTGAAATAGGGAAACATCATCTGATGGCTAACACTCTACATCTGCCGATCGCTAGACGACAAAATAGCACTTCCATCATCCGATGGCTAACACTCTACATCTGCCGATCGCTAGACCACAAAATAGCACTTTCATCATCCGATGGCTAACACTCTACATCTGCCGATCGCTGGGCGACAAAATAGCACTTTCATCATCCGATGGCTAAACACTCTACACCTGCCGATGGAGAAACATACTACATCTTCCGGTGACGTCATCCGGAAGACTCAATCGTTCGACTCCTATCATTTGACATCTGCCGATGACGTCAGCCGGATGAATGCCTCATCCAGCTTCTATCTTATGGTAGTAAAACACTATGATCATCAAACAACCTCATCCAACAGAAAATACTACAACTCACCCAAATCTTAACCTGGGAATTATAAACCCTAATGAGTGAAAACCATATCCCATACAAGATACACATAGCGGAAGGCTTAAGCAAAACAGACCATTCATAATTCTTAAAATCATTAACAGATTCTGAAGTCAAACCATTCAAAATCCGAATCTCGTTGTTATAAGAAGACTCTATTCTACTTAGTCATTTGTTTATCATAAACTTCTCTGACTTACTATGGGTATAACCAGGGAACTTGATCGCCTATCCGGCCTTCACTGTCACACTGAGCATCCTCTAGCAACCAAGCTTAGACTTCTTCATCGACCTTGAGTTCCTCACCTGAGAACTCGTCACCTACATCATAAGGTTTAAACTATAAGCCTAATGCTTAGTAAGGAATGCAACACTAACATGAGTGCATGAATGCATAATTCAGAGAAAAACAAATTCATAGATCATTTCTTGTTCATATTCTTGTTCATATTCATAATTCATTTCATCATTCATAATCATGGATCATATTCATCATTCATAATCATTGATCATATTCATCATTCATAGTCATTGATCATATTCATCATTCATAGTCATTGATCATATTCATCATTTATAGTCATTGATCATATTCTTTGTTTAGGTTGTGTGGATCAAGAGAGGATTTGTGCCGGTAAAGGGCGTTCGACAGTGAGTTTGATCTTGTTCCCTACTGCGGGTCGTATTCATATGTCCTTCTTTGGACTGTGACATACGCCGAACCTCTCCCAACCCTCACTTAATCCACGTTGCATAAATCTTATATATACACATATACATACATATCTTGTTCATGGAAAACATGCGTTAAAACATTTTCTTATGCCTGAGAAACATTCATGATGCATGAACATGAGAACATTTAACTCATCAAACTATGACAAGGATCATACAAGAGCAGACAACTTCACATTCACTAGCAGGTCATCAAATAGTATAACTCGCAACATACATAAATCCTTCCAGTGCAGACAAGCTCATTATCATAAGGTAAACGTTAGACATCTCAACCTAGTACTCCCATGATGTAGGGCTCTATTAGCCGGAAATCTTAATACATTCACTTACCTGGTCTCCTTAGCACTTGAGCTCCTTTCTCTTCAAACTTCTTCACCTAAACATTTACATTGCAGTAGTTAAAACAAAATCCTAATAGTTCTAATCTCGAGTTATCCTAAGATCTAATAGCTAAGAGTCCTTCCCGAGTTCTTAGTTTAATACTCAATGTAACCCGAAATCCCAAAATCAAAACAAACGGATTCGATAATGATAACTCAGGGTTGGTTGTTTTAAATGTCCAGGATCGATTCGGAATGACATTACCAATCTCGGGTTTCAAAATGTTCTTATCAATACTCGGCCATTGAAGAATCCAAACCTTCAATACAGAGCTGAAAAACTAGGCTAATAAACTAACAGATAACCACATTGTTAAATCCGTACCTCGAGCTTGGGAGAGAAGAAATCGCCGGAAGTTGGGGTTGTCGGCTATAGTGGTTTAAATGAGGTTTAAATTCTTTCCTTTCTCTTTAAATACAGGCCTCAATCCTCCATTATTACAACTTTGCCACTCAACCTAGTTTAGATCCACATGTAATTAATTAAGCTTGGCATAAATCCTAAACTACGAAGATTAAATATTATGACCGTTAATAAAGCGTACATCTCTTACGAGACACAAAGCGTACATCTCTTACGAGACACAAAGCGTACATCTCTTACGAGACACAAAGCGTACATCTCTTACGAGACACAAAGCGTACATCTCTTACGAGACACAAAGCGTACATCTCTTACGAGACACAAAGCGTACATCTCTTACGAGACACAAAGCGTACATCTCTTACGAGACACAAAGCGTACATCTCTTACGAGACACAAAGCGTACATCTCTTACGAGACACAAAGCGTACATCTCTTACGAGACACAAAGCGTACATCTCTTACGAGACACAAAGCGTACATCTCTTACGAGACACAAAGCGTACATCTCTTACGAGACACAAAGCGTACATCTCTTACGAGACACAAAGCGTACATCTCTTACGAGACACAAAGCGTACATCTCTTACGAGACACAAAGCGTACATCTCTTACGAGACACAAAGCGTACATCTCTTACGAGACACAAAGCGTACATCTCTTACGAGACACAAAGCGTACATCTCTTACGAGACACAAAGCGTACATCTCTTACGAGACACAAAGCGTACATCTCTTACGAGACACAAAGCGTACATCTCTTACGAGACACAAAGCGTACATCTCTTACGAGACACAAAGCGTACATCTCTTACGAGACACAAAGCGTACATCTCTTACGAGACACAAAGCGTACATCTCTTACGAGACACAAAGCGTACATCTCTTACGAGACACAAAGCGTACATCTCTTACGAGACACAAAGCGTACATCTCTTACGAGACACAAAGCGTACATCTCTTACGAGACACAAAGCGTACATCTCTTACGAGACACAAAGCGTACATCTCTTACGAGACACAAAGCGTACATCTCTTACGAGACACAAAGCGTACATCTCTTACGAGACACAAAGCGTACATCTCTTACGAGACACAAAGCGTACATCTCTTACGAGACACAAAGCGTACATCTCTTACGAGACACAAAGCGTACATCTCTTACGAGACACAAAGCGTACATCTCTTACGAGACACAAAGCGTACATCTCTTACGAGACACAAAGCGTACATCTCTTACGAGACACAAAGCGTACATCTCTTACGAGACACAAAGCGTACATCTCTTACGAGACACAAAGCGTACATCTCTTACGAGACACAAAGCGTACATCTCTTACGAGACACAAAGCGTACATCTCTTACGAGACACAAAGCGTACATCTCTTACGAGACACCCATGCATTTCATACTCACCATCTAAAAACCATACATGGCCCAACAGAATGTAACTAGACACAAACAAGCAAAGCAATCAACCTTCAACAATTCCCAAACAAAGCAAAGCAATCAACCAACAATGCTTAACCACAAAGAAACAGCCTTAACCAGACCAAAACAAAGCAAAGCAATCAACCTTCAACAATTCCCAAACAAAGCAAAGCAATCAACCAACAATGCTTAACCAACAAAGAAGACAACCAAACAACAAACAACCAAATAAATCCTACCGTTCCGGCTGTAGCCCCTAAGGCAAAACACACTTCCTCACTACCTTGGCATCCTACCCGATTGAGGAGTCTCGTTACCTGTCCACCTACGCCCGAATCTACGACAAATAGTCCAACTTCATTAACTCTCAAGGTTACATTCACCAATTACTCCTCGAAACACGATTTCTAGCCTACCCAACTCAAATCTAACTAATGGGCCACTAATTTGGTTCGGTAAAAACTGACCGAAACCGTCAAGGCGCGAACTTTGTGCGGCTGTTTATCGGAATCGAACAATTTCATCGGCACGTACTGCCTCTAATCCCTATTTAACCTGGCCAACAGGAATTTTAAAAGCAAATAACTAGCTAGTCAAATTGCAAAAACCTGAACGCCCTTAAACCCGAAAAATCCCCTTTTTCGATTTTTCCATCAATTCCTCCTCCGATTCTTCACCAATTAATTTCCCCGCTCCTAATAATAATAATAATAATAATAATAATAATAATAATAATAATAATAATAATAATAATAATAATAATAATAATAATAATAATAATAATAATAATAATAATAATAATAATAATAATAATAATAATAATAATAATAATAATAATAATAATAATAATAATAATAATAATAATAATAATAATAATAATAATAATAATAATAATAATAATAATAATAATAATAATAATAATAATAATAATAATAATAATAATAATAATAATAATAATAATAATAATAATAATAATAATAATAATAATAATAATAATAATAATAATAATAATAATAATAATAATAATAATAATAATAATAATAATAATAATAATAATAATAATAATAATAATAATAATAATAATAATAATAATAATAATAATAATAATAATAATAATAATAATAATAATAATAATAATAATAATAATAATAATAATAATAATAATAATAATAATAATAATAATAATAATAATAATAATAATAATAATAATAATAATAATAATAATAATAATAATAATAATAATAATAATAATAATAATAATAATAATAATAATAATAATAATAATAATAATAATAATAATAATAATAATAATAATAATAATAATAATAATAATAATAATAATAATAATAATAATAATAATAATAATAATAATAATAATAATAATAATAATAATAATAATAATAATAATAATAATAATAATAATAATAATAATAATAATAATAATAATAATAATAATAATAATAATAATAATAATAATAATAATAATAATAATAATAATAATAATAATAATAATAATAATAATAATAATAATAATAATAATAATAATAATAATAATAATAATAATAATAATAATAATAATAATAATAATAATAATAATAATAATAATAATAATAATAATAATAATAATAATAATAATAATAATAATAATAATAATAATAATAATAATAATAATAATAATAATAATAATAATAATAATAATAATAATAATAATAATAATAATAATAATAATAATAATAATAATAATAATAATAATAATAATAATAATAATAATAATAATAATAATAATAATAATAATAATAATAATAATAATAATAATAATAATAATAATAATAATAATAATAATAATAATAATAATAATAATAATAATAATAATAATAATAATAATAATAATAATAATAATAATAATAATAATAATAATAATAATAATAATAATAATAATAATAATAATAATAATAATAATAATAATAATAATAATAATAATAATAATAATAATAATAATAATAATAATAATAATAATAATAATAATAATAATAATAATAATAATAATAATAATAATAATAATAATAATAATAATAATAATAATAATAATAATAATAATAATAATAATAATAATAATAATAATAATAATAATAATAATAATAATAATAATAATAATAATAATAATAATAATAATAATAATAATAATAATAATAATAATAATAATAATAATAATAATAATAATAATAATTATAATAATAACGAAACTTTTTTTCTTAATTTAAACTAGCTAATTATGTTTTACTACCCTCCCGTAAAATCGGCCCCTCCGAACTCCGATAAATCCCGTTATTAAATGCTAAATTTTCATAATTACCCTCACGGGCGCCGTACCCGGCTTAAGTTCTCCATTGGATACGCCGAACATTATTAAATTAAAACATCTATTTTTTATTCTTTTATTTTCTTCTTCAATTTTCCCTTAACAAAAAGCCCGGTGTTACATGTCAACACCAACTTCGACAGATTTCAGCACTAATAAACGTCGACATCTCACACCAACTTCGACAGATTTCAGCACTAATTCAATCATCGCCATCATCACACCAACTTCGACAGATTTCAGCACTAATCAGTCGACATCACCACACCACTTCGACAATTTCAGCCTATCAGTCTACATCAACAAATTCCACTTCACCGATTTCAGCACTAATCAGTCAACATACCTACCACTTCACAGATTTCAGCACTAATCAGTCGACATCACCACACCAACTGCGCTGATTTTGCCCTATTCCAATCTGCCGATGAGAGAACCATAAGCGAGGCTCTCATCTGCCGATGAGAGAACCATAAGCGAGGCTCTCATCTGCCGATGAGAGAACCATAAGCGAGGCTCTCATCTGCCGATGAGAGAACCATAAGCGAGGCTCTCATCTGCCGATGAGAGAACCATAAGCGAGGCTCTCATCTGCCGATGAGAGAACCATAAGCGAGGCTCTCATCTGCCGATGAGAGAACCATAAGCGAGGCTCTCATCTGCCGATGAGAGAACCATAAGCGAGGCTCTCATCTGCCGATGAGAGAACCATAAGCGAGGCTCTCATCTGCCGATGAGAGAACCATAAGCGAGGCTCTCATCTGCCGATGAGAGAACCATAAGCGAGGCTCTCATCTGCCGATGAGAGAACCATAAGCGAGGCTCTCATCTGCCGATGAGAGAACCATAAGCGAGGCTCTCATCTGCCGATGAGAGAACCATAAGCGAGGCTCTCATCTGCCGATGAGAGAACCATAAGCGAGGCTCTCATCTGCCGATGAGAGAACCATAAGCGAGGCTCTCATCTGCCGATGAGAGAACCATAAGCGAGGCTCTCATCTGCCGATGAGAGAACCATAAGCGAGGCTCTCATCTGCCGATGAGAGAACCATAAGCGAGGCTCTCATCTGCCGATGAGAGAACCATAAGCGAGGCTCTCATCTGCCGATGAGAGAACCATAAGCGAGGCTCTCATCTGCCGATGAGAGAACCATAAGCGAGGCTCTCATCTGCCGATGAGAGAACCATAAGCGAGGCTCTCATCTGCCGATGAGAGAACCATAAGCGAGGCTCTCATCTGCCGATGAGAGAACCATAAGCGAGGCTCTCATCTGCCGATGAGAGAACCATAAGCGAGGCTCTCATCTGCCGATGAGAGAACCATAAGCGAGGCTCTCATCTGCCGATGAGAGAACCATAAGCGAGGCTCTCATCTGCCGATGAGAGAACCATAAGCGAGGCTCTCATCTGCCGATGAGAGAACCATAAGCGAGGCTCTCATCTGCCGATGAGAGAACCATAAGCGAGGCTCTCATCTGCCGATGAGAGAACCATAAGCGAGGCTCTCATCTGCCGATGAGAGAACCATAAGCGAGGCTCTCATCTGCCGATGAGAGAACCATAAGCGAGGCTCTCATCTGCCGATGAGAGAACCATAAGCGAGGCTCTCATCTGCCGATGAGAGAACCATAAGCGAGGCTCTCATCTGCCGATGAGAGAACCATAAGCGAGGCTCTCATCTGCCGATGAGAGAACCATAAGCGAGGCTCTCATCTGCCGATGAGAGAACCATAAGCGAGGCTCTCATCTGCCGATGAGAGAACCATAAGCGAGGCTCTCATCTGCCGATGAGAGAACCATAAGCGAGGCTCTCATCTGCCGATGAGAGAACCATAAGCGAGGCTCTCATCTGCCGATGAGAGAACCATAAGCGAGGCTCTCATCTGCCGATGAGAGAACCATAAGCGAGGCTCTCATCTGCCGATGAGAGAACCATAAGCGAGGCTCTCATCTGCCGATGAGAGAACCATAAGCGAGGCTCTCATCTGCCGATGAGAGAACCATAAGCGAGGCTCTCATCTGCCGATGAGAGAACCATAAGCGAGGCTCTCATCTGCCGATGAGAGAACCATAAGCGAGGCTCTCATCTGCCGATGAGAGAACCATAAGCGAGGCTCTCATCTGCCGATGAGAGAACCATAAGCGAGGCTCTCATCTGCCGATGAGAGAACCATAAGCGAGGCTCTCATCTGCCGATGAGAGAACCATAAGCGAGGCTCTCATCTGCCGATGAGAGAACCATAAGCGAGGCTCTCATCTGCCGATGAGAGAACCATAAGCGAGGCTCTCATCTGCCGATGAGAGAACCATAAGCGAGGCTCTCATCTGCCGATGAGAGAACCATAAGCGAGGCTCTCATCTGCCGATGAGAGAACCATAAGCGAGGCTCTCATCTGCCGATGAGAGAACCATAAGCGAGGCTCTCATCTGCCGATGATACGTCCCATGTCTGCCGATGAGAGAACCATAAGCGAGGCTCTCATCTGCCGATGAGAGAACCATAAGCGAGGCTCTCATCTGCCGATGAGAGAACCATAAGCGAGGCTCTCATCTGCCGATGAGAGAACCATAAGCGAGGCTCTCATCTGCCGATGAGAGAACCATAAGCGAGGCTCTCATCTGCCGATGAGAGAACCATAAGCGAGGCTCTCATCTGCCGATGAGAGAACCATAAGCGAGGCTCTCATCTGCCGATGAGAGAACCATAAGCGAGGCTCTCATCTGCCGATGAGAGAACCATAAGCGAGGCTCTCATCTGCCGATGAGAGAACCATAAGCGAGGCTCTCATCTGCCGATGAGAGAACCATAAGCGAGGCTCTCATCTGCCGATGAGAGAACCATAAGCGAGGCTCTCATCTGCCGATGAGAGAACCATAAGCGAGGCTCTCATCTGCCGATGAGAGAACCATAAGCGAGGCTCTCATCTGCCGATGAGAGAACCATAAGCGAGGCTCTCATCTGCCGATGAGAGAACCATAAGCGAGGCTCTCATCTGCCGATGAGAGAACCATAAGCGAGGCTCTCATCTGCCGATGAGAGAACCATAAGCGAGGCTCTCATCTGCCGATGAGAGAACCATAAGCGAGGCTCTCATCTGCCGATGATACGTCCCATGTCTGCCGATGAGAGAACCATAAGCGAGGCTCTCATCTGCCGATGATACGTCCCATGTCTGCCGATGAGAGAACCATAAGCGAGGCTCTCATCTGCCGATGGCAAATACTCTATATCTGCCGATGACGTCAGCCGGAAGACAAATACTTTTCCTCTTCCGATGACGTCCTCCGGAAGTCAAACTTACCCGACTCCCATCACAACTCTCCTGCCGATGACGTCAGCCGGAAGACAAATACTTTTCCTCTTCCGATGACGTCCTCCGGAAGACAGACTCATTTCCTCCATCATCCCTCGGCATCAGACATCCCCCTTTTTTTTTTTTTAGACTTCTATCTAGATAAATGTAAACCTCATAACTTAAATCTTAATGGCCAAAACTCATCAGAATAAATCATGAACTCATTCAAACTCACACAGCGGAAGACTTAATTTAAATAGTTCATTTGATAACTATAGCTATATCTTCGGACTCTGAAATTAAGTCAGGCAGTTTCTAAAATCCCAAATTGTTAAATAATCCGAACCTACTTGACTTGGCTTCTTAAAAAACTTCATTAAAACTTATACGAGCTTTAACCAGAATTCCTCATTCGCCATCCAGCCACAGACTTCACCCTGATCACCTCCAGCAACCGAGCTTAGACATTTTCATCAACTTTGAATTCCTCACCTGATATTTCTTCACCTACATCATAAGGTGTAACTGTAAGCCTAAGGCTTAGTAAGGAATGCAAACTATTATGAGTTCATGAATGCATAACTTGGAGAAAAACATGCTCATAAGTCTTTTCTTTCATGTACTTATCTTAATCATCATTCATAATCGTATCTCGTATTCATTGTTCATAATCATCATTCGTAGACATGCTCATATTCATCATTCCTTTCATCATTCATATTCTTCATTACATTATGTGGTTTAAGGGAGGATTTGTGCCGGTAAAGGGGGTTCGACAGTGAGTTTGATCATGGTCCCTACTGCGGGTCGTATTCATATGTCCTACTGCGGACTGTGACATACGCCGAACCACCCCCAACCCTCACTTAACCACGTTGCATAAGTTTTATCTTCTTACCTTATTCATGAGAAAACATATTTCAAAACATTTTCATATGCTTGAGAAGTAAAACATGATGCATAACATAAATGCACTTAATCATCGAACTAAGACAGGGGAGTACATGAGAATAACAGAACCATATCCATCGACATTTTCATCAAACATATAGCAGACAATGTTCACTAAATCTAACTTAATCCTTTGATGTAGGGCCCTATTGGCCGGAAACTTAATACATTCACTTACCTGGATTCCTTAGCAACTTGAATCACCTTCTCTTCAACTTCTTCACCTAACACATTTCACATTACAGTAGTTAAAATAAAGTCCTAAAAGTTCTAATCGAAAGTCATCCTAGAATCTAACAGCTAAGGTTCTCTGTGCAGTCTGAAATCCAAAACCGAAACAGCTAGATATAGCTATCGATTAAACGGGGTCGGTTATATAAAAGGTCCAGAATCGATTTAAGGGTGACATTACCAAATGAAGATAAAGAACGATAACCAACTGACTCAGCCATTGAAGAGCCCGAAAGTACAAGTTCAACTGAAAACAGAGTTCTAAATGATACCGGCATCTACATTGTCAAAATCTTACCTAGAATGCGGGTTATCGGAGTGGAGGCTGAAAAACCAGTTGCTGGGGAGGAAAAAGGCTCCAGAGAAGAAGGGAGTCGCCGAGAGGAAATGTCGGCTGCAGTGAGGTTTAAATGAGATTTAAGGTTTCCATTTTCTATTTATACCTAATCCTTCAATCTTTATTACAAAATTGCCACTCAACCTAGTTTACTCAACTTGTAATGAATTTGCCTCAACGTTAAATTTAATCATAAAGGTTAAATAAGGGTAACAATTAGAATGGTCAGAAAAATTCACCTGGCCGAAATGTCGGGTGTTACATCCACCCCTCCTTAGACAAAATTTTCGTCCTCGAAAATTGGTCAAGCAAAGAGTTTTGGATACTTGTCCAACATATCCTGCTGTAGTTCCCATGTAGCTTCTTCAATACCATGATTCTTCCACAAGACCTTAACCAACAAGATCTCCTTATTCCTTAGAGTCTTCACTGTAGAATCCAAAATTTGTACTGGTTTCTCTTCATACACCAAATTAGGTTCAATTTCGATTTCTGTTGGTTCAACAACCTGAGTCGGATCACGTATGCATTTCCTTAGCATAGACACATGAAAGACATTGTGAACCT